>CM055061.1:56247618-56687618 GCA_029204045.2 Tillandsia leiboldiana
GTTAATGCCCGCAACCCACCTTCCTTCTTCGAATTGCCGCCGGAATCGCCCTTCGTTAATGCCCTAGCTTCTCGTGTGGGGACGCCATAGCTTTCTCCAGAGCTGATCGGGGTGGCAAAAGCTTGGAAAATGGTCTTCTTCAGTTGCACAGCTACCTTCCTCATCCCGCATCGCCATTCGAGGAAGCCCGATCTCTTGCTGAAAAGTGTCGGACTTCCGAGCTGATCCCTCTCGCAAAAAGGTGGGAAAACTGCACTAACCCGTTAATGCCGCTCACCTACCTTCCTCCTCCCGCATCGCCCTTTGTTAATGCCCGATCTCGGGCTTCCTCGTATCGGGCGCAATCTCCATCCTCTCTACTTCTTCAATCTTGCAGGAAGCACACTAATTATAAAGATCTCATTTGAGATCTCCCTGAACCAATTGGTAACCCCTTTCTCGTTTCTTTCTTCTCTTACTCTATTGCAACCTGACTCTTGCAATCTGAGGCAAGGATTGTCCTCATTATTCTCCCGGCGACATTACTGTGTAGTCTATTCGCCAATTAATGTGCGAACACCAACCTCAAAGGTAAATAGTGTGGCTTATTTCTCCCCATTTCCTCATATAAAAGTGAGTGGGAATCATAGATAAACAGTGTGCCTTATTACTCCATCCATAGTCTTTGAAACCCTATCGTGTTACTATTTTGGTGGTTTTGTATTTGTGCCTGTGTTGCTGTAGAAGTGTTGCTGTAGAAGTGTTCACTGTTGGTTTTCTACCATTGTTCTTATCTCATCCAGGTGATGTTTTATTTGATTATACTCCAAAATAATCGTGCTTTTGTAGTTTAGGCTTTCACATATCCCTCACGCCATGTTGTTAGTTGGATAAAAAATGTTGAGGGGACAATGATGAATCAAAAGCAATAATAGTTGGAAAAAAGTTTGGAAAATTTTCAGGCTATGATATAATACTGCATTGAGGGTGTGCTTGCTGTTGCGAGCTTTGACATATGAGCGCAATAGGCCTATTTTATGACATTAAGTGGCGACTCTTTTGTACAGTGGATTGAATCGTCATATTGAATCACAGAATATTCTGGACAAAGGCTTGTTGCACCATCTTCCCACCTAGCGGACTCTTTTTCCAGCTGCAGCTTCATCCTTTGGGCCTGGACATCCTCAATTTCCACATACAAGTGCAACCTCCAATCCTGGCATGCCAACCTTTCATCCTGGACCATCCCCATTTCCACATGCTAGTGCCAGCCTTCCTCATGGACAATGCCCACCTTGCCCCTGCAGGACTACTGCCACAAATAAATACCCTCATTTCTAAGGAAATACCATTTCCCCTCCTAATGGAATATTGAATAGATGTTTGAAGAACTATCGCACTTTTTGGTTTTTGCTATTACTACTAGTGCAGGTTATAAACCTATGTTAAGCTGGTAGATTCTAAAGCTATGTTTAAGTTAAAACAATGTCTATGCTGTTATTCTAGGTTGTTGCTTTTATTTTAATATGCAGGTCTTTCATCTGCATTTCTAATCTGAACTTTTTTATAATATATTTTTTATAGTACAATGTGGGCACTATGTGATCATTGCACTAATTTTGGCTTGCAGTTTTACTTCTTTTAGCTTGCAATTTTCAGCATGCATGCAGTTTTTTAGCTTTTTCCTGTTATGCAGAATTTAGCTTCTATTACTTAATTTAGAGGATATCTACTATTTAATTTTCTTCATTCTTACTGTTTAGAGGATATCTACTTTCAATATTTAATTTGTTCTATTCTCATTGGGTTCAAAAGGCTGCTGGAATTAAGTCACGCCCGGAACCCGGGCTCGCCAACAGATCCGCCGTGCACATGGGATTTCCGAGTACACGAAGCGCTGGTAACCTGCTCCGATATAATATAAACAATAAAAGAGCATAATACAGAGTGAAGTGGAAGAACCACATAGTATCTCAGAGGAACTACTAATAAAGCTGTAATAAGTACAATAATCTCCCAGCTCACCAAAATAGTACATCCAGCTGGCGAAAGCCAGACCTAGAATAAAAGAAGAATACCACAGTCTGAGTAAAGGGTACAACATCTATCTACAGCTCTCAGTCTCCCAGGAGATCTATTACTCAGCGATCCCCCTTACCTTTATCAGCCGCTGATAGCCTAGCAGCTCCTGCAGACGACTCTGCCCAACTAAAGAAGAAGGAAAGAAACAGGAAAAGAAATAATGGGGGTGAGAACTACCAGATAAACCAGAGCCTCCCCTAGTGGGCAAACCTCAACTCTGACGCACCCAATAGGACTACTAGAGGCCAGAAAGGAATAAGTGGTAAAGCTGTAAACAGAACTGCTGAAATAAAGGGAAACCACCACTAGACATGCCTCTAAATGTCATGTAGCATGACACTGACTGTATGCACAATACCAAACATGCCTGCCTGAAATAACTCAGTCTTGGTCACTAGGTAAAACTGGTACTGACTGCTGCTGCCTTGCCAAATGGGTATGCTGGCCAATGCATAACACCGATGGGGATAGTGTTTGCCAAATCGGGTATGCTGGCCAACGCATGACACCGATAGGGATAGTGTTTGCCAAATTGGGTATGCTGGTCAACGCATAACACGATAGGGGATAGGAGTCTCAAGGACTCAAAGTCTGTCTGTAACACACCTCCGGGAGTGGCACTCGAGGGGAGCGACCCACACGAGTAAATATCTCAGTAATAAGTATCAGAAGTGCCATAAAACAGCAGGACTGGATCATGACTAATGATCAAAGTGGGAAAACTATCCACTAAAGAAAACCCCGATCTGATGCCATAGTACTTAACAAGTGGGAAAACTATCCACTAAAGAAAACCCCGATCTGATGCCATAGTACTTAACAAGTGGGGAAAAACCACCCACTAGGATAACCCGATCCTCAGCTGGTGCAAAATAGGACCAGACTCATCCCCTAATCTGATGCAAGGATAATATCTGATCGACCGCCTACTGTCCGCGGTCACCGCAACACCCCACAAGTTTATAATCTAACATAACCTTGGCTATACTATTCCAAACCCCTGCTCATACTCGAGCGGACAAGCAACTGAAAGCAAATAGAGAGTAATAAAACATGTCAAGGTCTTAATATGATAGTGTAGCAATAAATAGTGGCCCTACCTGATGTCCGGGCATGCAATGCAACTGTCTTTATTTTAAAAGTTGTAAAATAGTGTCAAAGATGTAAAAAGATTGATTTACTGAATAAAAGTCATTTGCATGCGAGATTATAGCCTTTGTCTCAAGCACAGTGTCCCAATATAAGTCATCATATCATCTGTGGGGTTATATTAATTTTTAGGAGAGTTTGTCCCAAGCGGTTCTCCATCAATTGTCCTGTTAGTATGTTCCTGTTAGTAGTCCTGTTAGTAGTCCCAATAGTTCTCATCAATTTAGTTTGTCCCAATTGTTCTCATCAATTGTCATATTAGTTTGTCCCAATTGTTCTTATCAATTGTCATATTAGTTGTCCCAATTGTTCTCATCAATTAAATTTTAAGGGAGTTCCAGTAATCCCAGTGAGCTTGTCAAAAATGAGGTAAGCAACAACCGCCCACCTCGAACAGCTCAAATCACACCCAGATAGTCTCCTGGCTGTCCACAGTCCCCTAGAACTGCTGTCTGCCGAGAACGGTGCCCTACAGCAACACACATTGCACAGGGTGTAACTATATTATTCATAAAAATACAGCTTTTGCTGTTTTTCATATAGCACGAAAAGAGAGGAGTTTTTCACCTCTGTATAGTGCTCAGAAAAATCCAGAAAAATTACGGTTGCGTTCCTCGCGAAGAGTAGATCAAAATCGACTCTTTGAACGCCTCGATCTGATGCTCCTACGTCAAGATAAAAATCGGAGAAGTTGACACTGTCCAGAAATTTCCACAGCAAAAAGGGGGGTCAAAGAGACCTCGGGAAACGTGCCAAAAGTACGAAATGGAGCAAAGTGATCAACACGGAAATCGAAGCCTTACCTCTTAGGAACGCGCTGTCGCAAAAATCGTCCAAAAATTCCTCCTGGTTAGCCCACAGGGAATTTTCGACGGAACTGCGACGGGAAATGGGCCGAAAAAGAAAACCGTCGCAGTGCGCCGCGTCGCAGATAACTCACTAACTGTAACTCCAAAAATTCTGAGATTTGGAGGAGAGCGAGAAGAGAGAGAGAGGAAGAAATTTCGTAGAGGGCACTCTCTCTGGTTCTCTCTCTAAGGGCTCGAAAACCGAGGTGCAAAGAGAGGGGGGTGGGGGGCCCTATTTATAATGGGCTGAGGCTCCACACAGGATCGGATCCGAACAGGAAACACCGAAACGGGCCAACCAAAACGCGCCACGTGTCCACAAAACAGGGAACAGCCCGTGCAAGGGCCACTCAGAGGACGCCACGTGTCCACGTGGAGCACGGGCCCGGTCCCCGCGCCGGGTCTTCCGGAAGATGTCGGCCAATCCGGGTGTGCCACGTGTCACCCTCCCACGCGCTTCTAGAAGCCGGCGAACCAATGGGGAAGCGCCACGTGGAAAGGGGGTATTCGGTGCTCCCGGTGCACGCCAGGCCCATGGACCGCGCACCAGGGCCGCGCGCCTCCGCGCTCTGCCGCTGTGCCGCCGCTGCGCCGCTGCCCGCCGCCGTGCGCCGCCGCCCGCCGCCGCTCGCCGCTCGCCGCCGGCGGCCGGAACAGTAATTCCGGCCGGCGGTTACTGTTCCGGTGAACAGTACCAAGTGCCGAAAAAAAAAAGCGAATATACCATTTCGATCGTTTTCGCGCGCTGAGTCCAAATCCGACGTCCATTTTGCCAAATTCCCATCCGAAATTTTGCCGAAAGCTCCCGGAAAATTCCATTTGCTCCGATTTTCGCGCAGAGTCTACATTAAATATCCAATTTCGATTCTACAAGCTCTGCTTCACCGGATAAGCTCCCTACAGTCACTGTTTAATGTTGCACAGTTCCTGCGGGAGTCCGGATCATCACATTCTCCCCCACTAAAAAGAGTTTCGTCCTCGAAACGAAACTAAACAATAATCCTCAGTCCGATGTCTCGAATAAGTAGGGGTGAGCATCCCTCATCTCCGACTCGAGCTCCCATGTAGCCTCGCGCTCGTCATGATTGCTCTATTGGATCTTCACATAGGGAACGGCCCGACTGCGTAATTCTTTCACCTCTCGATCCAGAACTCGCAGTGGGCGTTCTTCATACCTCAAATCCTCGCTGATCTCAAGCGGTGTGAAGTCGATGACGTGCGATGGGTCGAAGATATACTTCCTCAAAGTAGAAACATGAAATACATCATGGACACCAGCAAGCCTTGGAGGAAGTGCGAGTCGGTAGGCAACTGGCCCGATACGCCCCAATACCTCAAAGGGTCCAATATATCGGGGGCTAAGTTTCCCACGAATGCCGAACCTCCTGATTCCTTTGGACGGCGAGACTTTCAGGGATACATGATCTCCAACCTGAAATTCTAAGTCTCGTCGCCGAACGTCGGCATAGCTCCTCTGTCGGTTTTGGGCGGTCTGAAGATGCTTTCGAATCACCCGGACCTTCTCTTCTGCCTCTATCAAGACATCTGGTCCCAAGGTCCGTCTCTCGTCTACGTCCCTCCAATAAAGTGGTGATCGACACTTGCGTCCATACAATGCTTCAAACGGAGCCATCTGAATGCTCGCTTGAAAGCTATTGTTGTACGCGAATTCAGCCAAAGATAAATGTCGAATCCACCCTCCGCCGAAATCCAAGACACAAGCCCTCAGCATGTCCTCCAGGATTTGTATCGTCCGTTCTGACTGTCCATCCGTCTGCGGATGAAAAGCAGTACTGAACCTAAGTTCAGTCCCCAAGGCTGTTTGCAAACTCCTTCAGAAATGCGAAACAAACCTCGGGTCTCTATCTGAAACAATGGAGGCGGGTATTCCAAGTAATCTCACAATATTGTCTAGATATAACTGGGCTAGTCGCTCAAGTGGCCACGTAGTCTGCATGGGCAGAAAGTGCGCCGACTTGGTAAGTCTATCTACAACTACCCAGATAGCGTCTGCTCCTCCCTGGGCCCTCGGTAGTCCGACCACAAAGTCCATTGTAATGTGGTCCCATTTCCACTCGGGGATTGGGAGACTTTGTAACTTGCCAGCTGGCACTAGATGCTCAGCTTTCACTTGCTGACAAGTTAAACACTGGGCCACAAATCTCCCAATATCCCTTTTCATGCCTTTCCACCAGAAGTGTGCCTTGAGGTCCTTATACATCTTAATCCCACCAGGATGTAGGGTATAAGGTGTATAATGGGCCTCTCGCAATATCTGTTCTCTAATCTCCACATGTATTGGCACACATGCTCGGTTCCTGTACCTCAGTACTCTCGAGGCATCTACCGTAAAGTCCCCTGACTGATCACTCGGAATATGATCTCTAATCCTGGCCAAGTGGGGGTCCTCACTCTGTTTCTCTTTGATCCTGTCCAGCAGAGTGGGCTGCAAGACTAAAGATGTCAGTCTAGCAGTGACCCCAGGGGACACAACCTCTATCTCGAGTCGTCTCATTTCCTCTAATAGCGGTGCCTGGTCTGTGATCAACATAGACAAACTTTGCACCGCCCTCCTACTCAAGGCATCAGCGACCACATTAGCCTTGCCTGGGTGGTAGAGAATATCATAATCCTTTAATAGCTCTAACCACCTACGTTGCCTCAAATTCAACTCCTTCTGTGTGAACAGGTATTTTTAGGCTCTTGTGGTCGGTGTAGATTTCACAATGCTCCCCATAAAGATAATGACGCCAAAACTTTAGTGCAAACACTACAGCAGCAAGCTCCAAGTCATGGGTAGGGTAATTCTTCTCATAATCCTTGAGTTGCCTTGATGCGTAAGCAATTACCCTCCCTTCTTGCATCAACACACAACCAAGTCCGCTGTGTGATGCATTGCTGTAGATCACATATCCTTTCCCCATAACAGGGAGGGAAAGAATAGGAGTGGTCATTAATCTATTTTTTTCAGCTCCTCAAAGCTCTTTTGACAATCCTCACTCCTGATAAACTTCACTCCCTTACGCGTCAAGCGAGTGAGGGGTGTGGAGAGCTTCGCAAAGCCTTCCACAAACCGACGGTAATACCCAGCTAAACCCATAAAGCTACGTACCTCAGAAACCGTCGTTGGTCGGGGCCAATCCCGAACCGCCTCAATCTTTGCTGGGTCCACTGCCACACCTGCGGCAGAAATCACATGGCCAAAGAAGACTACCTCCTGAAGCCAAAACTCGCACTTTGCCAGCTTGGCATACAACTTCTTTTCTCGCAGAAGTTGCAGCACAACCTTTAAGTGCTCCTCATGCTCAATATCACTTCGGGAGTAAATCAAGATATCATCAATGAATACTACTACGAATCGATCCAAGTATAGTCGGAAGATCCGGTTCATTAAATCCATGAATGCGGCAGGGGCATTAGTTAGCCCAAAAGGCATAACTGTAAATTCATAATGCCCATACCGTGATCAAAATGCCGTTTCGGAATATCTACGGCCTTCACCTTCAACTGGTGGTAACCGGACTGCAAATCTATCTTAGAGAAGACGCAAGACCCTTGCAGCTGATCAAAAAGATCATCGATGCGCGGCAAAGGGTACTTGTTCTAGATGGTTACTTTATTTAATTCTCTATAATCCACACATAGTCGAAGTGACCCATCTTCTTTACGAATAGCACCGGCGCACCCCAAGGTGATACACTCGGCCTAATAAAATCCTTATCCATTAAATCCTGGAGTTGCGCCTTAAGCTCTCGCAGCTCAGCCGGTGTCATCCGGTATGGAGCCTTAGAGATTGGCGCAGTTCCTGGAACTACGTTAATCACGAACTCAATCTCCCTATCTGGCGGCATGCTAGACAGCTCAGGTGGGAAAACATCCAGGAACTCGCGGGCAATAGGGATATCCCCGAGTTCCGGCGCCGCCGTAGGCCCCTCAACAACACTAGCCAAAAAGGCTACACCTCCTCGACGGATCATCAGCCTCGCTCGGGAAGTCGAAATCATAGAGGCAAAGAAAGCGCTCTGACATTCCCGATATACCAACATTTTCTGGTCTGGCTTTCTAAAAGTGACGGTCCTTGCGGCACAGTCAATAGTCGCAAAATACCGAGCCAACCAGTCCATCCCGAGGACCACATCGAAGTCCTTCAGATGACTCAGGTCTAATGGGTCTACTGGCATAATCCAGGACTCGATCTAAATCGGGCGGGGCTAACAGCACTCCTCCATGTGCAGAGTTCAATCGGGAATCTACACTTCCTGTGCACAAGGTGAGAGTCCTATTCCTAACCCTATGCAATGATGTACATTCTCTACAAATAAAAAAAGATGCCCCTATAAAAACGAGGTACGAGTCCTTATGCCAGAAAGTAAATCATACCTGCCTCCACTCGATCAGCCATAGCAGAATCCCTTGCCTGCGCTAAGCCATCTTGACTGCTCAACAACGGTTGTCTCTCTCCAGATGGGTGGGGGAATGAAACTTGATCTCCTTGAAGATCTGTCGGTGAAGCTCCCGGTCGTAGCTGGGAAGTGGCAGGGACAGATGCCGAAGTAGGTGCCACCGTTATCCCCGAAGGACACGTAACTCGCACGTGCCCGGGCTGTCCGCACTTGAAACAGCGGCCGAACCTCAAGTCACAAGCACCTGAAGTGTGCTGACCTTCGCAGAAAATGCACCTAACTATAGACTGAGGCTGCCTTACCTGCTGTTGCTGCTGCCTATGCCGCTGAGGCCTCTGTGACCTCTGCTGGGATGCGGTAGGGGCCAATGCTGAAGAAGGTGCTACTAAAATCCGAAAGGGGCACGTAGGTCGGATGTGGCCTGGCTGCCCACATCGGAAGCATCGACCCTCCCTCAAGCCACAGGTATTTGATGAATGCTGCCCCCTACAGAAAATGCATCGGACCGACGCCCGAGACTGTCGAGACTCCTGCTGCGGAGGCCTCTGCGATCTACCAGGTCCTCATCGATCAAGACGCCCACGGCCCGTAGACTGGGGCCGCAGGGGTCGTGGTGGTCTCCCTGAACTGGCCTGTCCATCATTATCTGGGGCGGGGCGTTCCTTGTCTGGACGCTGCTCGGAAGTCCTGGCCCCTTCGTCAACCGCCAAGTCACCTCTCTGCGCCAGCAACTGCTCCAGGCGTTGGTCCTGTCGAAAGCTTCTTGCCACCAAATGGGTCACCAAGGCCCGTAGTTCTCCCAGCTCAGCAGATACCGCCTGCTTGGGCTTCTCAGAAGGGGTAGAAATATCCCCGACGGAAAAATGACGACGGGGTGACATACTGTCACCAAAAGCCACAAATCAGCAAAATAAAATTCCACACGACCCAATCTAGCGAAAGTCAAAGACATTCCCCTATTTCTGTGACTTTATGTTGTCTGCAGCCAACATAACGGTTCACCAGAAATTAGGCATGTCGATCCCTCTTCTCTCACTGGGAGAGTCAAACAATAAATCAACGACTTTCGCAAATATCACGTCTCTCGTACCCTATTATCCTAGGGTCTACCAAAAGCCTAGGGTTTCCTAAGTCCCAACTGACCAATCCCTAAGCTCTGATACCAACTTAATCTGTCACGCCCCGGAACCCGGGCTCGCCAACAGATCCGCCGTGCACATGGGATTTCCCGAGTACACGAAGCGCTGGTAACCTGCTCCGATATAATATAAACAATAAAAGAGCATAATATAGAGCTGAAGTGGAAGAACCACATAGTATCTCAGACTGGAACTACTAATAAAGCTGTAATAAGTACAATAATCTCCCAGCTCACCAAAATAGTACATCCAGCTGGCGAAAGCCAGACCTAGAATAAAAGAAGAATACCACAGTCTGAGTAAAGGGTACAACGTCTATCTACAGCTCTCAGTCTCCCAGGAGATCTATCTACTCAGCGATCCCCTTACATTTATCAGCCGCTGATAGCCTAGCAGCTCCCGCAGACGACTCTGCCAAATAAAGAAGAAGAAAGAAACAGAAAAGAATAATGGGGGTGAGAACTACCAGATAAACCAGTAGCCTCCCCTAGTGGGCAAAACCTCAACTCTGACGCACCCACTAGGACTACTAGAGGCCAGAAAGGAATAAGTGGTAAAGCTGTAAACAGAACTGCTGAATAAAGGGAAACCACCACTAGAATGCCTCTAAATGTCATGTAGCATGAAATGACTGTATGCAACAATACCAAACATGCCTGCCTGAAATAACTCAGTCTTGTGTCACTAGTAAAACTGGTACTGCCTGCTGTGCCTTGCCAAATCGGGTATGCTGGCCAATGCATAACACCGATGGGGATAGTGTTTGCCAAATCGGGTATGCTGGCCAACGCATGACACCGATAGGGAATAGTGTTTGCCAAATTGGGTATGCTGGTCAACGCATAACACCGATAGGGGATAGGAGTCTCAAGGACTCAAAGTCTGTCTGTAACACACTCCGGAGTGGCACTCGAGGGGAGCGACCCACACGAGTAAATATCTCAGTAATAAGTATCAGAAGTGCCATAAAACAGCAGGACTGGATCATGACTATGATCAAAGTGGGAAAACTATCCACTAAAGAAAACCCCGATCTGATGCCATAGTACTTAACAAGTGGGAAAACTATCCACTAAAGAAAACCCCGATCTGATGCCATAGTACTTAACAAGTGGGAAAACCACCCACTAGGATAACCCGATCCTCAGCTGGTGCAAAATAGACCAGACTCATCCCTAATCTGATGCAAGGATAAATATCTGATCGACCGCCTACTGTCCGCGGTCACCGCAACACCCCACAAGTTTATAATCTAACATAACCTTGGCTATACTATTCCAAACCCCTGCTCATACTCGAGCGACAAGCAACTGAAAGCAAAAGAGAGTAATAAAACATGTCAAGTCTTAATATGATAGTGTAGCAATAAATAGTGGCCCTACCTGATGTCCGGGCATGCATGCAACTGTCTTTATTTTAAAAGTTGTAAAATAGTGTCAAAGATTTAAAAAGATTGATTTACTGAATAAAAGTCATTTGCATGCGAGATTATAGCCTTTGTCTCAATCACAGTGTCCCAATATAAGTCATCATATCATCTGTGGGGTTATATTAATTTTTAGGAGAGTTCGTCCCAGCGGTTCTCATCAATTGTCCTGTTAGTAGTCCTGTTAGTAGTCCTGTTAGTAGTCCTGTTAGTAGTCCCAATAGTTCTCATCAATTTAGTTTGTCCCAATTGTTCTCATCAATTGTCATATTAGTTTGTCCCAATTGTTCTTATCAATTGTCATATTAGTTTGTCCCAATTGTTCTCATCAATTAAATTTTAAGGGAGTTCCAGTAATCCCAGTGAGCTTGTCAAAAATGAGGTAAGCAACAACCGCCCACCTCGAACAGCTCAAATCACACCCAGATAGTCTCCTGGCTGTCCACAGTCCCCTAGAACTGCTGTCTGCCGAGAACGGTGCCCTACAGCAACACACATTGCACAGGGTGTAACTATATTATTCATAAAAATACAGCTTTTGCTGTTTTTCATATAGCACGAAAAGAGAGGAGTTTTTCACCTCTGTATAGTGCTCAGAAAAATCCAGAAAAATTACGGTTGCGTTCCTCGCGAAGAGTAGATCAAAATCGACTCTTTGAACGCCTCGATCTGATGCTCCTACGTCAAGATAAAAATCGGAGAAGTTGACACTGTCCAGAAATTTCCACAGCAAAAAGGGGGGTCAAAGAGACCTCGGGAAACGTGCCAAAAGTACGAAATGGAGCAAAGTGATCAACACGGAAATCGAAGCCTTACCTCTTAGGAACGCGCTGTCGCAAAAATCGTCCAAAAATTCCTCCTGGTTAGCCCACAGGGAATTTTCGACGGAACTGGACGGGAAATGGGCCGAAAAAGAAAACCGTCGCAGTGCGCCGCGTCGCAGATAACTCACTAACTGTAACTCCAAAAATTCTGAGATTTGGAGGAGAGCGAGAAGAGAGAGAGAGGAAGAAATTTCGTAGAGGGCACTCTCTCTGGTTCTCTCTCTAAGGGCTCGAAAACCGAGGTGCAAAGAGAGGGGGGTGGGGGGCCCTATTTATAATGGGCTGAGGCTCCACACAGGATCGGATCCGAACAGGAAACACCGAAACGGGCCAACCAAAACGCGCCACGTGTCCACAAAACAGGGAACAGCCCGTGCAAGGGCCACTCAGAGGACGCCACGTGTCCACGTGGAGCACGGGCCCGGTCCCCGCGCCGGGTCTTCCGGAAGATGTCGGCCAATCCGGGTGTGCCACGTGTCACCCTCCCACGCGCTTCTAGAAGCCGGCGAACCAATGGGGAAGCGCCACGTGGAAAGGGGGTATTCGGTGCTCCCGGTGCACGCCAGGCCCATGGACCGCGCACCAGGGCCGCGCGCCTCCGCGCTCTGCCGCTGTGCCGCCGCTGCGCCGCTGCCCGCCGCCGTGCGCCGCCGCCCGCCGCCGCTCGCCGCTCGCCGCCGGCGGCCGGAACAGTAATTCCGGCCGGCGGTTACTGTTCCGGTGAACAGTACCAAGTGCCGAAAAAAAAAAGCGAATATACCATTTCGATCGTTTTCGCGCGCTGAGTCCAAATCCGACGTCCATTTTGCCAAATTCCCATCCGAAATTTTGCCGAAAGCTCCCGGAAAATTCCATTTGCTCCGATTTTCGCGCAGAGTCTACATTAAATATCCAATTTCGATTCTACAAGCTCTGCTTCACCGGATAAGCTCCATACAGTCACTGTTTAATGTTGCACAGTTCCTGCGGGAGTCCGGATCATCACAATTAATGTTTCTATATTGTTGCTTTAATTTTGTTCTATTCTCATCTGGGTAAAGAGGCTGCTGGAATTAATGTTTCTATAATGTTTTTATGGAGTTCAAAGGCTGCTGGCTTCATATTGTTGTTCTATTCTCATCTGGGTTCAAAGGCATCAAACTTAATTAAATTGAAAAACCAGTATCAGTCAAAACTATATTGTATTTTTTATGTGATTGCAACATATTTTCATGCCCAGCATCTTTCAACATTCAGTACATTGTTTGTGACTTTTCTGGCTACTAACATTGTTCTCAACGAAGAAGACAAAAGCATGGGTAAACATGCAATAAGAAAGATGGGTTATAAGCATGACTGACACATTTGCAGGTTACAGAAATTTTTTCTTTTAATCTAATTTCAACCATTATGCAAATTCCACACTTCAAATTTTCTTCTGTAACTATTGATGTGTCTTGATGGAAATCACTGTACTTGTTAAGGGATGTCATGGAGAAAGTTAGTATGCTACTCTGTTCATTTACAATTTCAATGTTTGGTCTACTTTAATACCAAAAACAGTCAGTTTTCATTTACTAGCACAGTATGGGTTAGATTATTCCCTGTTGTCAGCGCCAACAGATTGAGATATCCCACAGTGAATTCCCCTCAACCTATATCTATAACAAGTTATAAATGTCAGAAAGCTCGTTCTGTGTATCAAATGATGTCTTTGATGCACAGCTAACCAATCCTGTTATGCAGTTTTCCGATTATGCAGTTGTGCTGAAAATAATGGAATTTTGCTGGAAAAAGGTGGGATTTGTGCTGTAATGATGCAGTTCTTCTTAGCTTGCAGTTTTTACTTTATGCAGTTTCCATTTATGCTCAAACCATTCAATCCATTTATGCAGTTTCCTATTTGCATGTACTCATTTTCCTATTTGTGCTCTTATTTGTATGAGTTTGGCTAGGGTTCTTGAGCAGGTTTCCCTCCAATTTGTATTTACTACTTCACATTGTGCTGATAAAACTGATTCTTCTGAAAATGCTGGCATTGTGCTGAAAATACAGGAATTTTGCTGGAAAAAGGTGGGTTTTATCTTAGAGATGCTGGAAGTGCCTTAATATGCTGGAATTGTGCTGTGTGGCAGTGATGAACAAAGGAAGAATCAGGATTGAATAGTTTGGGCGGTAGTAGTGATGCTCTATTGCAGCCACCATTTATACCAATGGTTTGGGAGGCAGTAGGGATGCTCTATTGCATCCACCATTCATTTTCCTGAGGCCTTTATTACCTGAGCCAACACTTCTTCTTAAGCCCCACCATTCATTTCACTATGTTTGCAGTTCTTCTTAGCTTTTAGTTTTTACTTCTTCTTATCTTGCAATTTTGTACTATGCATGCAGTTTTAACTAGGCTTGCAGTTTTAACTTCTTCTTAGCTTGTAGTTTTTAGCTTTGCAGCCTCCATTAACCACTGTCTAAGTTGATACACAATTTCATCAAGAGGCACCAAGGGATCGATAGATACTTCAACATGCAAATGGACCCATTGCCTACGGACGACGACGAAAATGACGCAACACCTCCTTTTCGCCCAGATGACTCTCGGCGAGGTGATGTCCTTCGCACAATGATCACAGACCAATTGTGGAACACTAGATAGGAAAAAATATGTAAATAATACCAATTTTAGAATTGGACTTATTTCTCTACATGTTGTATCAAGTTATTTTTCTTATCTTCGCACTCTTTCTATCAACTTATTTCTCTTCCCTTCATGTTGTTGTTTGCTATTTGTAATTGGAGTATTTATGTGAAATAGAATGCACTCTTTGTATCAGCTAATTAACTATTTAATTAAGCTATGTGTTGCCGCGGCTGCTGGTTGGTTGGGAATGAGAGGTGATGGTTGAATTTTGCATGTATATAGTAATTCAATTAAAAAAAATTATTTGCTATTTAATATAATGTTAATTCTATTTCAAAATCTTGTTTCAGTTTTTAAATGTTGTGTGTGAATTATTGCATATTTTTAATATAATGTATATATGTTATTTATGTTATATTACTACATAGAAGTATATAAAGAATTTATTATAAATTTATTCATAAATAAGGAATTTATTATAAATTTGTTAAAATTTCGGCTCATTTAAATATTCTTTTGGTTGGGGAAATAATTGACTTTAATTATAAATTCTTCAAATGATCCTAATATAAATTTTTTATTAATGAGTATTAAATTAATACAAAATTTAAACCAAGAAAAAAATTTATTTATGACTTCACTTATAAAAATATAGCTAAGGGTAGAATTGGTATTATAAATTTTTAACTACTATATCTTTTCACTACTCTTATTTATCCCCATAAATGAACCAAACACTATTTCACCTATTCCTAAGAATAAAAGCTTTACAAACCAAACACTATTTTTTCTTTATCCCGAAATAAAGAGCTATCCTAGGAATAAAAAAATTTATCCCCAACCTTTTAATTCCCGAACCAAACGGGCCCTAAGGTTTTAAAGAACAACAGTGATAGCTAATGGTTATTAGATGAAGCTGGAATAACAATAACACATTAGATAGAAAAATTAGATAGTACAGTATTCCAAAATCGTGATGATATAGGCAATAAATAGCAACTTAATTTGCAAAATCTTTATGTAATTAGTTCAAGTTTTGAATTCTGCTGTAAAAGATAATCTTTTCTATTTTAATAAGTCCAAAAAAGTTTGAAAGTGCCTTCTCTAAAACTGTATGAAAATTTTAAAACAATTTTGATTCATTTGTGTCCACCCAAAAAAAAAAAAAAAAAAAAAAAAGAGTTAATAAAATAAGTTTTGGCTCAATTACAAACGCTGGCCGGTCTACTATTTTATTGTAGTATATGTAGTACACGTACAGTTTATGAGTCAGTATATATAAATAATATTTTAGTGATTTAAATATTCAAAGCCTAATATCATCCTTAGATCTCATACACTAATTTTAAAAAACAAACAGAAAACTAACTGTTACATGCCTAAAACATAAGATTCAGATAACCAAAATAAATTAGGTACCCTAAAATAATTCATTTTTTCAAAAAACTTTTGTGTTTGTGTATACATAAATTTGTATTTTGTAGAGAGAGAGAGAGAGAGATTTAAAAAGAGTTGCATTAGGTAGGCTTAAATGTTGGAGCAAATGGCGCCGTAGTTAGGTGAGCTAAGAATAAATAAAATAGGCTACAGCAATGGGGATTAAAAAGAGGTGGCCATGTGCCCATAGTTATAGAAGTCCAAGTATGAGTTTTAATTGTGGAGGATCCAATGACCCATTACTTACTACTTTTTTAATTAATTAACTTGGTGAATCCAATTTTTTTGGTCAACGCATAATTTAGTTAAGGGGCAATTTCTTATATATCCCTAAAAATTTTTCTGTTTTCAGATTTACCCCTCTTAGAAGGCTAATATTAAAACTACCCTTCTTACGTTCCAACTTCTTTCCAAAATACCCCTGAAGTTAAACTCTGTTAGTGTACCGTTTGGAGCTGCCATTATCTATGTGAAATTACCATTTTGCCCTTTCAAATATACCCTTCTACCATAACCAAATTTTCTTATGTACCCTTAAAATGTTTTGGTAGATAGGGACAAAATAGGTATATCTGATAGTTTTCGACTCTGATTATTATTTAACTCTAGTTTAACCCTAGTTAACTTAACAAAGAGAAACGGTATGGGTATTTTTAATAACGGTGGAACGTATGAGGGGTATATTGAAAAAGAAAAAATAAGAGGAATAAATCAGATATTTCTTCAGATTTCAGGGATACACAGGCAATTATCCCTTTAGTTAATTGGTTTAGTTGCCAAGTTACATGCAACTATAGAAGCATTGGTACTTTGAAACATAATTTGAATCTAAATTGAAGATTAGTTGTTCTATTCATTCTCTCCATTGAGCCTCTTGGTTGATTGATTAATTTATAAAATATCATAGGAGGGTTTTTTAATTTCCCTTCACATCATTTGAATCTTTTAATTTAGATCACATACTTAAATTTCAATGGGCCTATGTCTCTTTGGTCAAGGCATTAATTTGTTGTTTACTTTTGAGCTGAGTTAATTTGAGCCATTCCAATTGTGAAAGCTACATACAATTAGAAGCACATTAAATTTAGTTGGATTGAACATGGTTTGAACTTTGAACCAGAACCAAAAATTCAAGTGCACTTATGGTTATCTATCTGTATATATATATCTAAAAGATTATTAGCCTTATGTTTTCTATTTTATTTCATAATTTCAATCAACCCATATACCTGGATTTCTTTTTCTCAATTTTTTTTTTTTTTTTTTTTTTGAATCATGAAAAAACTGCAGATCATTATACAAAGAGGATGAAAAAAAAGATGGGTGATTAAGGGCCATCAGAATTTGGGTGGTTCATAGCTAATATGGTGGACCAATTCCAAGAAAAAAAAAAAAAAGAAGGCCTAGTTAAGGATATATATATTGGGCCTAATAAGGCCCATTAACCAGCCCAAATGATTGGGTGTAGGCCCAATTCAAAAAATAGGTGGGTAGAGTTCAATCTGTCCCATAGTTTAATCCTCTGGAACTTTATCATTACATGAATTTAAAATTTAAACTTTATAAATATCTAAATGTTGAGAAGTACTTGAGATGAAGTTCATACTTTACTATATAATCTAACTGGAATAATATTCATTATTTAGATATTTATATGCCAATTCATTTCCGCCAAGTTCTGATCTACACTAGTGAAAAAAAAAAAAAAAAAAAAAAAAAAATCTTACAGTTCATTCCTTCAATAGTTAAAATACGAAGCATCAAATTAAAGCATCTACTTTCTGCTGCAGCCTCCAATTAAGATTAAGATGTCTCCTAATAATTTATCACCTTTTTTTTTTTTTTTCTTTCCCAAAACTAAGACCTTTTAGCAGCATGACCATCCCAACAACAGTAGTAGTCCCCTTACTAAGAGCCAAGGGATACACTTTTATCTACTTGAGGAACAGTTGTTTCCATTGTAAGTGCTGTGACCATTTAAAACATGTAGTTTCTCTACTAGTGGTGGGATGCCTCTGTAAGTTAGTTAGAAGCACTCTTTTTACCCTTTTACATAAAAATGAAAAGCTAAAAAGCTTTTCAGTCAGAAAAATTGGTGGTGGAAAATGGCCCCACCACAATAGCATAGGGCCACCCATAGTTGTCACCACAAGATTTGGGGCCATAAAAAAAAAAGTTCCCTGGTGTAGATTCTCTATTTTATTGTGGAAAATAATTGTCTATGCCTGGTGCATTACTCCATTTGTGCACCTACTTTTCAAACTTAGAAAAGACTCTGACTAGTTAATTTCCCTCCTTGGCTTCACTTCTCTTTCCACTTTTAGTAGTAGTTTAAGCTCTAAAATGCACTTACTTGGATGGTCTACGGCTGACATGGTGCAGCAAGTCCACAAAATAATTTTTTTCTTGGGGTGACACATACTTCACATGGATGAAAGAGAGGTGCCCTAACAGAGAAAGAAGAATTAAAGCTGCATTGCTTCCTTTCTGCCACATAGCTTCCTCTCTTTATTTTTTATTTTTTTATTTTTTTTATTTTTTTTTAAGTGCAAAGAGTAAGTTTCTCACAAAGTTCCTAGTTGGGCAAATTGCGCCTTTAATAATCGTGCAGAAAAGTATGACAATGGGACCTCCAAGCTTTTATTTTGCTAGGGGTTATTATTTCTCCTTTTACTGAGAGCTAGCTGTGCATTGCCCACTATTAATGTCTGAGGGCTTTGAGGGATCCCCACAAGAAAAATATAAAAAGGTTTTGACCTTTTTCTTTCTTGGGCCTTCTTTACCTATTTAACTTGACCACAATTTGGGAACTAAGAGACCACTTATATTGATCTAATATCTAGGACTTGAGTGGGTGGGAAGTTAAATAGTCACAATTTTAAGATCACTTTCCAATACTTCTATGTGTGTTTAGTTTGCAGATACATACATTCATATGGTATGTTGAACTACGTGCATGAATCAATCAAATTATTATATAATATAGTGCATGCCAACACTTGAACAGCAAATAAAATATATATTATAAGATATCTTTTCGCAATACTCTTGTCTTGTAGAGAAAGAACAGATGATGTAGGGGCCAATTTGAACAAAGCATAAAAATTTTTACCATGAAAACCATACCTCCTACAATGGCCACAAATCTGGTATCAAGCAGGCAACATATACAGTGCATTTGGCTGATATGCATGCAAACTCTATCATAATATATTTTGATCACAGCTTCAGGATGTCCAATCATTGTCTGACTATAAGTGGGACTTGTTGGGTTTGAATGAATGGAGCTTATCTCATTTCTAATATATGATAAACAAAAATACATAGAAAAGAAAACATAAATAAAATAAATGAATAATAAATAAAAGCTGAGGAGTGAAGGCAGGGTAGTGATTCAAAAGGTTACCAGGCAGCAGGAAGAGGCTGATTCCAATTCCAAGCAGTGTAGGTAGCTTTAAGCATCAGCGATGATGGCGTGCGAGCGAGCTGTGTCCACTGAATTTGATCAGATTTAATAATTCTGATATACTTATATTACAGAAAAGATTTATCGATATCGAATCTCGACAGATGATATTAATTGACTAGATCACAATCATTGAATGAATAGCAATCAATTTCTACCACAACAAAAGATTTTCACAATTCTGAAGTTACTTGAAAAATCTGGCTAATAGGCAAAAAGCTGAGGGAGCAGTGGTTCTTTGTGCTGCATATTATAATTGCATGCTCTACTACAACTGCTTAGACAAACATAAAAGGCCTATTGAAGATACCTGCACATTTTTGTGCTCTATTAGCATTAACAATTACCATAACTGTTACTATATTATGAGCACAGTTCTCTAGGCCTTGGGGTGTGAGCTCTATTCAAATTCAAGTTTCTTGTTGTTGATTGTGGGGTGGTCAAAAAAACCCCTCTGATCCCCAAAATTTTTTATGACACTAGTGGCCAATCATTTGCAATACTAACAGGGCCTTTCTCTAGCTTTATGTTATAGATTACCAGGATTTACCTTTTTCAGTTGTTTTTTTTACCAATTCACCAGAGGCTACACATCCTATGTTTCTAGCCTTTTCAACTCCATGGAATTCAAATTAATTAGATGAACTTCATATGACTAAATGGTAATACATCCAAATGATAAAATAATAAGTATGTGTGGCAGGATTTAGGAAAAAAACAACAGATAAGATCACGGATTTAGAATAAATAGACATACAGCGATTGGCGAAGTAACAGCAATCACACTTGTCATTATGCTACCTCATTTACTTTCAAGCTACCCAAAAGAGTAAAAGTATGGAAAATGAAGCAAATTCCCTTTAAATTTTGCATCATCCAAAGGTTGTAGACATGCCAATTAACCTGCAAAACAAATTATTTTCCACACCATCATCCCTCTTAAACACACCCTATAGAAAACATGTTCATTTATAACTTAGTTTTAACCATACATGTTGTTCCAGTAAGAGCTAAGATTGAACAACCATGCTATTGCCAGTCAAAAATAGCTTGTGTACTTTGAAACAACAAATTTAATGAAATACACAGGAAATGTTAAAAGAGAACAGAACAATGGCTTAGATTAATAGGGTGGGGACCCCATTAGAGGGCTTCCCCCACACAATCCACTGCATTTCCTTTTTCTTGGATGCCCTCCCTATTTCCAAAATCCCTGACAAGTCCTCCATAATTCTTTCTTATTTGGCCCTATTCCAGTTTTTAATGATGCCTCTTCCCCTCTTCTCTTCTTTACCCATCAACACCACCATCCTCCCACTCTTAACACCCACACCCCAACAAGAGAGAGAGAGAGAGAGAGAGAGAGAGAGAGAGAGAGAGAGAGAGAGAGAGAGAGAGAGAGAGAGAGAGAGAGAGAAAACACTGGAATGGAGAAAACTCCCCCCTCCAATGAGCACTTATTAGTAGTAGTGGAAGAAGACTACATAGATATGGATCTTAGTAGCTCCACTACCACCTCCTTGTGCCTGTCAAGATCCTCCTCCCCTCCACATTCCAAAGAATTTGAATTTCAAATGTCCACCAACACACAGGAGAAAGAAACAACCACCTCCCCTGCCGATGAGCTCTTCTACAAAGGTAACCTCCTCCCTCTCCACCTCCCACCTAGGCTACAAATGGTTCAACAGCTCCTCAACAACACCCAAACCACCAATTCATCAGAGGAGGAGAACATAGACACCACCACCACCACCACCACTATTGAAAATCCAGAAGACTACTTAGAGTGCTCAGCCCGACTCATCCAATCGAACCCGAAAAGATCATGGTCCAAGAAGCTCAAGTTGATAAGGCAAACTCACCTTGGAACAAAGCTTAAGGCTTCAAGAGATTATATCAAGTCTCTCTTCACCAAACCAAGTAGCTCAAACGATGATAATGTCTATACAAAAGAAGGGAGAAAAGACCCGCATAGCCAAATCCTGCAGGAAAGATACTTAGTGACAGAGACCACTGCTGCAACTCTAAAAAGTAGCATTGATAGAGAGAAGCTGATAGATGAGGATATGGGCCATAGAAAATCCTTCTCAGGAATCATTAAGTGGAGATTAACAACCAAATCTTCGTCGTTGAGTTCGGCTTCTTCATCATGCTCTTCTTCTTTTTCGTCGTCATCAAGTTCACTGGGGGCTAGTTTGAGTGGGTTGAACCAGATAAAGATGCTGAAGAGGAGCAACAGTGCGAATTCGGAGGGGGAGAGCTCAATACAAGGGGCCATCGCTTATTGCAAGAAGACACAGGAGATGGTTTCAGCTAGGAAGAGTGTGAGTGATGTTGGGTTGTATTCCTTTACTGTTCCTAATATTACTACAGCTTGTGAGAGTCAAGAGAGAAGAGAACTCTACAGAGGATGATTGGAATGATGTGAAGAATTCTATGTTATGTGTTTATTTTTTGAGGTTAATTTTTTGTTTCCTGATTTCTAAAGGATTTGAGTGTTTCTTTTCTTTAGTGTCAACTTTGATTTGATGGAAATAAATTTCATGACATTCTTCTTTGAGAAGGAATTTTTAGTTCCTGACATTGCAATTCGGGTGGTTCCATATAACATGGTAGTTTTCAGATACAAAAATGCCATATAGGTTGATCAAATCTGAATTGAAGTCACAATATCAGTCAACTAATTGTGGAAAGTCCTTAATTCTATACTTCTTCCCACTTTTTATCATTTGTTTAGCCCTGCTTCTATATTTGTTTCCAGCACCAATAGTCATAGTAAAGCGTTTGACAAGCAGGAAAGTGTAAAGTTTTTTCTATAAAGAAACATAAATAAAACTTTGAGCATCAGAAGTAAACGATCCAAATTGATACTTCTGAAAGTTGTTAGAGAGTATGTTAATATAGTTTTTCTCTTTTTTCTAATAGCTTTGTTCAAACAACATTGCACCCTAGAGCAAAGCCAAATAGTCCATCTAAACAAATTGATAATAATTCTTTGGAAAATGAAGTGCAATTCTCATGCATGATAATTAATTCATCCCAATCCTAGATATAAAATCTTAATTAGTTATCGATCGTGTTTCCAGCCAACCTTGTCTCATTTTGTTTAGTTAAAGAACTAAAATTTTCCACGCAAGATGAGCTAGCAGAAAACGAAATGAGGGAGGTGGATAGTTGAGCTACACACATTGGAGACAAAGGAACTCAACAAAAATGTCTATTTCAAAACAAAGACATGGCGATGACCCGATGGGACTCTTCATGGGTGTTTTCTATCAGATCCTTGTGGGGATTTATTTTCACTATACATTCCCAAATAATAAGGGTGTTTCCAACAGGAGAAAGGAACGCACACATACTGAATTTAAACAAGCGAGAGTAACCTAGATTAATTATTCAAGAGTGGCATGACTTGTTGAGAAGGATGTTCAGCAGTAATATAAGATTGTACACTCACATACTACACAGGCATGACAATTTATCAGCAAGAAGAGCGACTCATAAGTAATGTTAAATAAGATGAAAAAAATAAAAGATACAAAATGACATGGTCAATAACTATAGCTGACACTAGGATTCAGTGGCTCAAATGGACCTTGTATGACCAATCCTAGTTTCTTTGCGTTGGGAGGAAGATTCATATAGCCAAACCCATCTATATAGTAGAATTAGTTCAAAAATAAATTTTGAGAGAGACAAGATAGTGGTGGTTTGAGAAGGCTTATCTATGAAAGGAAGAACAAGATTCACTCAATTGTTCTCTCCTTCATCTTCAATTCTCTGACAGTAGTTGCACCCACAGAGAAAGGTGGTATTGCTAATACAACCAGAACCCCATTTACTATTTACAGATTGCATCATTGAATTCTAATCAGTGACAATGACCAGATTCAGAATCCTTTTATCAACAATAATATGGCTCTATTAAGCATGAGGTTTTTGCACCAGAGAGGATCGAAAACGGAAGGGTAGTGGGAAAGATGTGCAGGACATTGTTATTCCTTGTCCAGGGATGAAGATGATAAAAGTGGTACTATTTACAAGTCTACTAGAGGTATTACCCTAGGGAGATCATCCTCTTTGGCTTCTGACAGGGCCCAGATTAATCGACCTAGCAAGCAAATAAATCAAGTTATACTTGTCCTGGCAGAAATTTCCTTAGTGACTTGACATGGGTTTATTGTTGCTCACCATTGGTCGGGTGTAATCGGTTAAGAGTGAATGAAGGATACTTGTTCTGGGCGGCTTTTAAAACAGCTTCCCTATTTTGAAAGGCAATAACCTATTGTTTAGCAGACAAACAAAAAGAGCATTCCCTAGTGAGAAGCTAAAATAATAGTTTAGGCTCCAAAACAGCAGCTCACATTTGAACATTCTAAGCCCGCTGTAGAGGGATGTTGTTGATGTTTTAAAGAAAATGTTGTTAGTACTTATCTGAATGGCTCTATTCAAACAATGCGGAAACAATACTTCCGCAGAAGCTTTAAACTAGCCAACTAAGTCCAAAAAGTAATGAATACTAAAGAACCTAAATAGAAGAAATGCATGAAATACAAGAGAAAAGGAATTAATTCACAAGTACAACCTAACAAAAATCCAAAAAACATATCCTGATACAAGGTTGTGACTTCATTCAAGTAGTAGCAGATTTTCCAAAGGGTAATAAAAAGGAGGCAAGTTGACAGATTTGTGTCATCACCATGTCAATGATAATTCATCCCAGGCAACTACAGATCAGCAGTCTAATCGTACAGTTAAAGACTGAAAAACAACTCCGTAAATTTCTGTGAACTATTCCAGCACGTGGATCTAACTGTTTAAATGGTAAAAGTGCAGCTGAGAAGGAAGTCACCTAGTTGTTGGTTGGCTCACTATGTGTGTTTAGCTGCAGTTACCATATAAGTGACTGCAGTTGTCCAAAGAACCACTAAAAGTTCTTTTTTTTTTTTTTTTCTTTTTTTTTTTTTTTCCAGTAAAAGCCCCTTCAAAATTTCATCCCTAATAGGAACCCAAAGCTTCTGGAGCTTCGTAGCTCCAGCTTTTAGGATACAAAAATCTCATTTAAACTATACAAAATGAATGAAGCTTCTAAGGATACAAAAACTATTCCAAATGATGGCCAAACAGGAATCACGTATTGCGGTAGAGGCCATTAGTAAAATAGTGAGTAGCTGATGAGACCATCTGAAACCAATTTTAGCCTAAAAAGAAGACTACTTTTTCATGACAAAAATTAATTAAATACTAACTTGTTCTCTATATGTTTGGGGGAAAAAGGAAATAAAAGTAGCAAAAATTATCTACTAGAGAAAGAACGAAGGATAATACATTTCATACGCATTTCTGTTAGTGCACTTAGTAAAGAGAATCAAGCATAGTAAAAAAAAATTTAAAAAAACTTATCTCAATGAAAAAACAGTAAGAGCACAATAGCACCAAGCTTTAGACCATAAAAATTTTCCACATCAAAATATGATTCAGAGTTTGTAACTGATGGATCCCCACTGAAATAACAAATGATATGCTTGATTGTAAACAAAAAAAAAAGTGCCAAAAATCTCCAGTTGCAGACAAATAAACCATAACACAAGGTAGGCGTGCCACTACGAGGGTAGACAAAATTAATGGCAAAAGAAGCAGAATCATAACTTACCCCTCTCAAGTTGTTGAACACATGGAAAAGTGCCGTACTTTTATAATACAAATCTGGTATATTCGGTCAAGAAATGTTCTGTTATATATACAAATATCTACATCAATTCATACAAATGATACTTCTATTCATAAAGTTCTCATCAAAATTGATTTTTCTACCCATATTTTTCTTCTCGTACGAATGTCTATGTCTACTCATACAAAATGATACTTCTATTCATAAAGTTCTCATCAAAATTGATTTTTCTTCTCATATTTTTCTTTCCATAGTTCTCATATAGTCAATTAAGCAGTAAAGAGACAAATAGCACTTCGGACATTATCCTTTACACATAAATATCCAAAAGCTTCTATATAAAGCCAACAAAGTCATAAGAAGTCGAGAGATTTGATCTACTCCCTTTATATCTTTTTTCAGCTTTTCTAGTTTTGCGAAATTAGCATAGAGATAAA
This sequence comes from Tillandsia leiboldiana, assembly GCA_029204045.2. Classification (NCBI taxonomy): domain Eukaryota; kingdom Viridiplantae; phylum Streptophyta; class Magnoliopsida; order Poales; family Bromeliaceae; genus Tillandsia; species Tillandsia leiboldiana. The sequence goes on from CM055061.1 coordinate 56,273,094, forward strand.
AGCTGCAACGAGGACACGGCCACACTCAGCAACATGTAATGGAATTTAGCACATGGTCACAATTAGTTAAAATAGATATAATATCAAACACCAACTTTCTGTAGAAATATCTATTACAGATGCCTATCTAAAGTAATCACAATAACAGACATAAAATACATTCTAACAACAGATACAATTATTTAAACAACAGCTCAACTGTTTGTTTTTGAAATCCCTGCGCAACTATGCTAAGCAGACAGGAAGGATGAAGAAGAAAAGATATCAAACAGGTTCTGCAATTCAATTATTCAAGTACTAACAACCATCAATTACAATATAAAACATCTGTAGAACAGTTACAAGCTAAAAAGAACTGCATAAATCAGGAAAGATTGTACAGAAAAAAAAAGGAATATTGCAATCTAAAGATCTTTACAAGTCAGGTGGAAAAAGGCTCACGCCTTAGTAGGAGCTGGCTTCAATCTGATGATAATCTGCAATCCAAATGGACAAAGTGATGTTACAAGAATCTTTCGAAATTTAAGGTTTCCCAAATATGTGCGCCTGCTGAACTACCTTTGTTTTTTCATTTGGACCTATGTAATCGCATAACCTCTTTCCACTAGCAAGTTCTTTTCCAGCCCACCATAGCTGCATGCGATCATGAAGCTGGTGTTCTAGAGATAGTGTAGATTGAGAATTAGCATGATAATTAATGGTAGATAATGTTACTTGCGTGATACAGAAGATAAAGACGCTATCAAATGATACAGAAGAAACACTAAAAGAAGTACGAGTAAATATATAGTTGCATACTTTCATCTGAAAGTCAGGCGGCTAAAGTCTGATTGATGATCCAAATTATGAATTCTTAGGCTGCAGAGGCAAAAAGCTAAAATTTATATTTCGGTTTCAATATTGATGTCATATTGTTTGTTTAATTACTGTTTTCTACTAATCTATATAGAATAATTAACTTTAATTGGATCATTGGATGGGACACCCAGCTAATCAGAAAAGGGAAATGGCAGGACAAATAATCTAATACGAGAAACAATTTACTTATCTTCAAGACGAGAATCATCTACCCAAAGAAGACATAGGGGAGTTTCAATAAAGCTTCGAACAATTCATTGTTGTTCTAAGCACAAGTAGAGAAAATTGAATGGAGATTCAGCATAAAATGAGCATAAGGAGACGACACCTATAATGTGCTAAATTAAATATATGTGACTACATTTTGGTTATAGGATAAACAACATAAACTATGTTGGGCTCCTACGCCCGAAAAACTATGCCTGTTTATTTAGATTTAAACCGGAGATAAGAAGCTTTGATCAACAAAATTGTTTTCATCTTCAGTAGGCAGAGTGTGCGCAAGGGGAGAACACAAGTTGTAGATATATTTGAACAACGCTATTCTAGGATGGATTATACAGAAGGAAGGAAAAATGGTACCAGATAGGGATTGAAAATCAAACCCAGCGGACTCCAGCGCCTCGTGTTGATGAGCAAGGACGAGTGCTTTCTCGATGCTCGTAATGTGGTCTCTAAGAGCAGGGGGCGACAAGAAACGATTGTGCAGCACCTGCTCCTGAAATAGTATTCCATCTCTCTCGCTCTCTAAAAGTTCAACAAAAAGGGGACCCCAAATGTATATATATATATGAGGATTGCTACATGTACACCCCGAAGGGGTGTACATCCTACACCTCCACCTCTTTAATGGTGCCGATGTTTTTTACGGGTCACATCAAGTGACCCCTCATCACACCCCCACCCTTAGATGGGTGGGGGTGTGAGATGTACACCCCTTACGGGTGTACAAGTAGCATTTTCCTATATATATATATATATTTAAAAAAAAGGCAATTCATCAAACTAGCCTTTGATGCGTAGGTCTCAGCCTCCGATACAGCTCTCTCTAGGGCAACAAGCGCCGGGTCCGGATGGCTCTCTGCAAACCAAAAAAAAAAAAAAAAAAAAAAAAAAAAAAAAAAAAACACGATTGGTCCTATACTCAACCATTTTTCCTCCCCTCCCGCCTTCACCTGCACCAACACCATCTTTCCTCCCTCCTCTCCGTCGTCACTCTCTCCGTCGAGCCGCCCTCTTTTGTATTTGCCAGCACACATCTTGGGCCCGAACCCAAAGAACTTGCAAAAAACCCAAAAAAAACCAAAGACGGAATGAGGCCCCAGACTTGCTGGGCCACGGCCCATGGATTCATCTTTGGACGACGAACTGAAATAGCACACGGGATTCGTTGATGCATCTGACCCGAGAAATTGAGAATCCCCGAATTTTACTGCTTCGAACTAAACCAGAGCACACTCCTAATTGACAATAAAGTAGCCCAAGTCGAACTTGCCTGATGATACCGACGATTAGGTACCTTTTAATTAACAGAGTCCAGAAGAGTTTAGTCCTACCAACAGCAAATAATTTACATTCTCTATTAACTTAAAACATTATCAATTGTCTGAGAATCTAAAACACTTTATTAGATCTATGATCGCCAATAATTACATCCTCATTAACTTAAAACTCACTTCACTCTAAGCCACTCCCACCCGTGTGTTAATTATAGAAAGTTAATTAAGAGCCTTGAATTGGTTTGGTTACCACTGAATCTATGCCAAAAAAGGTGTCACCAAGTGATGGAGGCCTCAGTTTAGGAAATAGTGGGAAACGAGCTCAAGAGTTTCCTGTACCCAATACTAACTCTTTCAGCTGCGGCATCAAGCTTTCCAAGTCCTCTTTTTTGGTTAAAATCCTGTCGTATGAGCAGTCGTATTCCTGAACGGCAAAAGAGTATAAATGTAACGCACGATAACATAAACAAATAGAGCTAGCTAAAACCTGCAAAGTCTACACATATTAGCAGTCAATATATGCTACCAGGATCGACAATTTAAAGGGAGCAATGACTTAAAAATCAGATAAGGAAGAAGTGAATGTGACTTAGTGATTCTGTGTGTGCAACAGGGGGTGGGGATGATGATCACAATAGCACCACATACCAAGGTAATAATTAAGCAAAGCAGAGAGAAAGAGGGGGTGAAAAAAAAAAAAAAAAGGAATAAAAAGAACTCCTTTACGTACATCTCCAGTCGCAGCAGCTTGCAATGCTAAGAGAGTAACCGTAGCACTGTGATAATCATTCAAGACCTTATACGTCGACTCAGGTAATTTATCCTGCCATAGTTTGCATAAGCTTTTATAAGCACACGAAATCAGTTCACTTATCAACCAAAGGTTATCTTAAAAAAACATGCATGAACAGACAAAATCACTATACAGAAATTTATCGAAGAATTATAGCTTTCTTAACAGTGACCAAAGTATATCCTGAAACACAATTTGAAAATCGGAGTTGATAATCTTTACCTTTAATCGTGAGACAACAGCAGATATGGCTCTTCCGGGCGCCTGAAGGGGCTTGTTGTATACCTAAATGAAGAGTAGACAAGTAGCGTCGTTAATTTAAATTTCCAACAGAAAACTACAGAGGCAAAAGGATAGAGAGAGATAATGTGGAGATAGAACAAACCTGCATATGAAGAAGAGCAACAACCTTTGGCAGGAGCACAACTGGATCAGTCTCTGAAGAAACTTGGGATGCCAAGTCCTATTCACAGTAAGAAGATAAAATTCCACATAAGAAAATTACAACATTCATTGTTAAAAACATGCCAGCCCTGAAAAAGCATTGATGAAATAAGATGGATAACTGTCAATAACACAAGAACTAGAAACACTATAAGCAAAAGATAGACACCGGAATACTCTGGCAAAAACAAGATCAACTGTAATTATCAGATATCATTATTCCTTTCATAGATATTAAGTTGATGGATCTAATTTTTTCAAACTTTAGTGGAAAAGCATCTATATCCTACACAAAATAGTAGAAGGTAAAAGAAATAAATTAGAGAGGTCTAATCAGCGAACTAGCCATCCATCTATTTATAGATCCTGCTATACATGCACCTAATGGTGAACAGTGGTTTTGTACACTCCCAACAGGATGCAAAGTAAAATAAAGCATGCCTGGTTATCGACTGAAGAAAATGAAAAATGTTGAAATAAGGAAAGCAAATTTAGTAGTATTTTAGGTAATAATCAACCCAGAGAATTACTTTGAAGCTATGGCTGCACATAATTTGGTCACCACAAGCAGAAAGGTTGATGAATGGCACCACTGACAGGACATAGAGTTGCTAAGACAAAAAACATAGTACAAGGCCATCTGACGCACTTGAACATCTTAACATACCTTACGATAAGAATGCAACATTGTCCTCTCCAACTTTTTATCAAGCTTCTTGAATAGCACGCCACTACATCAGGATGAAAAAGAGTCAGTGCCAAACTGCCAATGAGGCTTCATGTGGAACTCATGAAGATAGTGCATATAATAGTAGTACCTTTCCTCTGCCAGGGCTCTTAATGCAGTCATGAATGTATCAACTCGCTGCATATATTATAGTACAAAAGACAATAAAAAAGATAAGTCATAACTTTAGTCAGAAGATAAAGTGATTAAGGTAGGTTTAAATCCACATTGGTGGAGTAAAATATTTTCAACAATGAGACCTACTATAGCTTCCACCGAGATGCCACAGTAAAAAGGTCATATTCACGTAATTAAGCCTTAATACAGGAGTAAATTCATGAGTGAATAACAGCTCTCACGTACATATAGAATGACGAAGAAAATCAAACAAGCCTTAAAATATTAACCTTCATAGGTGAAAGCATTCAAAGGAAAGAACTCTTAATCCTGCTAGCCAAGAATACTAGCTAGTCACAGCTTCCAAGGTGCTTAGCAGATACATAAATACAAGCATAATTAGCTGTTATTTATGTAGAATAAAAGGTGCAGAGAGACAAATGATGCTTTCCCTTTCTCATTTACAGTTTTACACAATGTATGGTTATTTACATTGATTGGGTTGCTAGTAAAGAACAAACCTTCCCCTCTAGTGCCTCTACTAGAGCTTGAGCCTTAAGTGATAATGACCCAGGCAAACCCTTTGCCTGCGGAAACAACAAAACAACTAAATAAAATACTAAATCAGCCCAATAAAAATTACTGGAACAACCAAAGCAAATTAAAGCAAATGCAGCAAAGTCCTGTATAGTGGCAACAATAAGTCGAACAACAGTAAATGTTAAATAATGCTGCAGAGAATGACTGTTCCATACCAGAGAAAGACGATCAGCAGAACTCAATGACTCGGGCAGATTTGGTTTATCCTCAGCTTCTATCCCATTCTTCAATTTGTTATCCATGTCCTAATGGTACATAATAACATCACAAGTTAGGCTTCAAAGGCAAGTTTAATATCATAAATCAACCAGGGAGATTACCAGTGTCAGAAGAATTTTATCTACAATGGGAGTGCCCATTGTTTTCAGCAGATGCTTGTGTAAGATAGTCTGGTGCAGCAAAACAAGAAGCACAAACACATAGGATGAGAAATGAAATTTGGTTCTTTTCTGAGCATTAAATTATGACGGGAGATAACATGACCAACATTCTGCATAACTTACAGAAGTCGAAGGATCATCCTCATAAAGATCCAGTGCTTTCTCATGCAGCTGCAAATCAAGTACAGCCTGAAAGCAGCAAACAAGAAACAACGTTTGCCAAGTTAGATGCCAAAAATCTAAGACTGCGGGTATAAGACAAAAATCAGCAGAAAGGAACAAATAGTGAGATGCCTAAATACTGGTTTTTGTGCAATGGAATTGTTTCAGTACTAAACTAAAGTGAAGCTAAAAGCAAGGCGGAAACCTCATCTAGCTGTTTTTGCAAATTATCTAGCAAGCGCCGACTCCTCTCGGCATTCTCCGAAACCATCGTCTTTCTTCTCTTCATCCATGAGTCGAGAAGCATCGGCCTCAAATGGGAGCACAATTGCCTTGGCACTGCATAGGGATCTTCAGAACCTAACCAATAAATGAACTTAGTCAGAATAAATCAGAAGCATATGCTCATTCATTCACTAAATGAGTACTCTAACCTCCCAGTTCTTCCAGTTCAGGGGCTAAATTCAAAACTCTCTGCATCATCCACTCCTCAGATGGAGCATTTGAATTGTTCTCTTTAGCCTTATCCGTACTTTTAGTAGAACCAACTTTTGCATCAGAAGAAACAAATGAGCTTGAATCCTTGTTTTTCCTCTGATTTTTCTTGCCTTTATTTGGAATACTGTCCACGCTGTCACTATCCTTTTCCACTGTGCTTGCTTTGGTTGGTTTTCCTCTTTTCTTCTTTGGTCGTTCTCCTGAAGCACTTATATTACTGTCCTCACCATCAGCCGGCTCTTTTGACTCTGAGCGCTGGCTAGAACCAGGTCCCACTTTAGGCACAGCTGAATGCAGATCTAGCCCTTGACTGGCATGGGTAAATGCATCCATCTCTTTCTCCAATTGTTCAAAAATACCCTGGACAGCTTACATATTATTAAAAGTAACAAGTTTATCTAGATGATCAAGCCAGAAAAGGTGTGATTCAAAGAAATGTTGCATACTTCATAACAAAAGATACCAAGTCAAGCAGGCTTAATAATCTCAATTCTCACCTTAATAAAACTATTACTGAATACAAACGTGTCCCCCAATATCACTGCAGTAGAAGACTGAAGTAAACATGTATCAGCAAATGAACAGCGTTAAGAAAGTAAGAAATAGAAAGGAATGCAATAAATCTACCTTGATAGCCTTCTGTACAGATGGACACAATGACAACATTTTAGATGCATCCTGGCCCGCAATAAATGCCGGCAGAACTGAAAGGCAATCAATCCTGCAAGAAAGAATGAACCTTCAACATACTTCATAAAAGTTTGTGCACATGAAAAGAAATCGGAGCATTATACAACCTGTTCATGAATATAAATGAGAGCAGGTAGCAACCTTGTCTGTGCTCCAAGTGACTTTAACAACCAAATATCGAACATAGCGACAGATCTTAATGCAAGAGAGAAAACTAACGACAGAACTCAACTAGCGAGTATCCCCAAAAAAAGGAGTAATATTATGCATGAATGAAAAAAGAAAGAGGCCGGGAATATGTACAAATCTAGTACATAGTGCATAGTAAAAAAATTCTCCCCTAGCTTTCCAGCTGCAGCTAGAAGCAGAAACTTCTATTGAAGCTTCTGTTTTGGGGGTCAGAGGCTTATTATGTTCCTGGCCATAATTAAAAAACACCATACTTCTTTTTCGACAAATGATTAGCGAAGGTTTCTCAGTTAAACAGCTTGGCAAAACCTGGGCCAACAGGCACCAAAGATCCCATCAAACTCGACTTAGAAAGAAAATGCTTAATGTTGTAAATAATAATGACCATATGCCAAACACAAAACTAGCATTGCACACAGAGACAACAAAAGGTGAACCTATCTCATTTGATGAACTTGCTAAGCTGTTAAGAGTTAAAGGGAAGGAAAAAAAAAAAAAATCATATCTTGAATTTCTGAGACACTGCTAAAACTAGCTCACAAAATGTTTGTAATGGTGTAACAATGAATGGGATACTTCATGCTAAACAAGAACAAAATACTGCGTGATCTACAAAGTACAACGGAAAGGTACTCAGACCAAAATACAGGAACCTCCACATAAAACCTTATCAGCTCACCCAAATAATAATAATAATAATAATAATAATCCAGTGGTACCTACCAGTTACCGTGCTCAACAGCATCCCCTACAGCAGCATCTAACATATCAACCATTGAAGGATGGACAAAAACACCATCTAGTGGAATGCCCTCAGGATATCTGGACTACATTGGAGTGCATAAAAGCAAGGGATTACAACAGAACAAGAGAAATTTTACAAGATGATTTTATTTACATTTGGACTTGCAAAACAATTATATGCAGTTTAAGTACCTGCAAATACTGTTTGGGCTGAGGAAGCGCTAGTTTGAGAAGGACTTCGTAGCTGACGTAAGAATTCTGTAAGCAGAGGAGTAAAGATCAAAAGAAAGAACATATAATATTTCCAAGCCAAATTACTACTTTGGGGTAGTTTGTTGCTCACAAGATGATCCATCAGACCATGAGTCAGACAAAAACGCATCTTGTTCAAAGTACAATATTACTTAGAATAACAAGTAGAATACTACTAGAGACAGATTTGTGACTGAACTAACTATTAGATGCATGGTAACAAATTTTTTTTCCTCCGATAAATCCAACAAAATGACATTTTGCAAACAAATTATGAAACTAGCAGATAAACGAATTTCAACGTTATCATAAATACTTTACCAAACATATACTTAATATAGGAGAAAACTAATATAATTTCACATCTAAGTTTGTAAAGTTATAAAAGAAAAAGATTTTTGTAGGGGCACAACCTGCGAAAAGAAGGAATCCACACTCTCCCGTTGAGCATGGGCAAAAACCTGAAAACGTAAACAACCAATAATGGTTAGAAGATAAGTCATATGAAATAACAGAAAATGCATTGAAAGATAATGGATCTTACAAGTGGGGTCCATTGTACTCCAGCACGGAGGGATCCTAGAATCTCCCCCTCCTTCAGCAGTCCATTGAATATGGACTGAAAGAAAGAATCTTCCACGGACACACCACTAGCCCCCTCCATATCTTGAAGCAGTTGCTGCATCGAGTTCCAAACAATTGACAAATGAGTTGGCACAGTTATAGCCCTCGCAGCACCTCGAACCATAGCAGTAATCCGTGAAACATATGCTGGAGTGTATAATTGTCCACCTTCAAGTCTCCCTTTCACCTAGTTACAGAAAAGGCAATTACTCTGTTTCTGTGCTCAAGGAAGTAGAAAGTGACTATTTAAGACAACATTCAGCAGGAACAGCAAAAGAACAACGGAACCGACATCTTTATATTACCCATTAACATTTTTCTGCACTGTTTTCAGTGGGACTAAATAGCCTAAGGGGTATAAAAAATAATTGTATCTTTATGTATCCTAACATCTTAATATTACCCGTTAACATTAGAAGAACACTCCCAAGGATAAAACTATTAGGGCCTACTCACAAGAGTGCCAAGCCGAGGTTGCAGAACAGTCACCACCAACTCTGATCCAATATGCAACTGAGCAGCGATCTCGGCCAACGAGATCTGACTACACTCCTGCAATTTCTCGTTGATCTCCTCCGCTGCAGAATCCCAATACGACTGCGAGATAATCTCTCCATTGATCAGCATAAGCTCCGGATCGTCTGGGACAATCTTCTGCGCTTGCCTCTCGATGTGATACAGATCAACCCCAATAACATCAGATAGATCGATCAAAGAAACGCGGCCCCGTTTCCTGATCTCCGTCTCAATTTCCAGTCTCAGCTGATCCTGGTAACAATTTTTTTTTTTGCCAAAATTATGCCCTAAAACCCTCCCAGAACCACCAGCATTGAGGTAAAAATTGAACAAAACAAATTAAAGAAAATAAACAATTCTTCTATGCAAGAATCAAACTCAACTACAGAATTTCGCCGAAATAAACCCTAATCTCTCCAGTAGCCGCCCTTACTGGGAAAAACGCGGCTCAGAAATCAAATTCTGATTACGAAATCTTAGCCAAATTAAACCCCCAAAACCCCCCACTATTGGGCGATAATTGAAATAGATAAAGAGAGTTACTACAAATCTTTCGAGCAAGAATCAAATTAAAACATAAAACCCTTCAAGAACTGCCCAAAACCAGACGAAAATTAAAAGAAAAAAAAAAAACGAAACACAACTACAAAATCTCGCCAAAACAAAACCCTAAAACTCTCCAAACCCCCCCAAAATTGGGCTAAAATCGAATAAAAATCCAAAGAAAACAACAAATCTTCCCCTCCACCCCTAAAAAAAAAAAAAAAAAAAAAACCCGAATCAAGCAAACAAATTCGCACACAAAAGATGGAATGGATTTGGGGGGAGGAGGGAGTTACAGGGGTGATGTATTCTTTTCCGGAGACGGTGTGGAGGATGTCGAAGTCGAGGAAGTGTCGCTCCTGGAGCCTGTGGACGAGCTCGACGACGTTGCGCTCCGAGAGGCGCACGCTCGACCGCGCCTGCTGCGCCGACTCCAACTGCCTCTGCAGCTCCACCAGCTCCGCGTCCATCGTCTCGTACCCCCGATCGCGTGCTTCGACGGGGAAACAAACCGAAGGAGTAAAGGAAGAGGAGACGGGAGACACGTGTGGGTACGTTTCAGAGTCCGCGTAGATGGCGTGCGTCTTAGATGATGCATCTAAATGGGTCCGACCCGTTTCGCCCGTTTAGGATAATCGGGCCGGGCTCCTTGTTTTTGTGTTTTAGGCCTAAAAATAATTTTTTTGCACAATTAACAACGATGTGAAATTTAACCAACTTTGCGATCCAGCCCGATTCAACCTTATATGGGCCAAGCCCAAATTTGATTGTTCGGGTCATTCGGGTTCGGATGTTGCATCAAACTCGCCCGAATCCGCACCGTCGACCCATCCCATCGAGCTTACGGTGCTTCGAAAAAGCTCACGTGTTTTCTCTCCTACTCGGTACTCCCTCGTCGCTCTCCTTCGATCTGCTACCCTCGTCGTTTTCCAAACGTGCGATCAAATCATCTCTATTTATTTATTTTTTATATTTATTTCGAACCCTAGTTTGGGTTCGCATGGGAGGTTGCTTCTCCCGTTTCTCCTCATCATCGCGCGTCGATCGCCCCCCCTCCAACGGCTACTTCCCCTTTTCGAATCCCCCCCCAAATCCTCCTCCTCCTCCTCCTCCTGCTCCGGCCACCGCCTCCGCCGCGCATCTGCCGAGGGCCACCACGGACGGCGGCGGCGGCGGCGGGGCTCCGGCGGCGATGGCGACGCTGCCGTACGCCGGCGCCGATGCGAACCTCCGCGCCCTCGCCGGTCAAGCCGAGGGATTCGGCCGCAACGCCATCGGCGGGCTCCACGGAGCCGTGTATCACGTCACTAGCCTCTTGGGTAATGGCTTCTCTTCGATCGCTAGGGTTAGGTTTAGGGAGGTAATGCAGCTAATATAGATTATGAATGATTAGCATTATTAGTATCTGGATGATACATTAATGTTTTCTTTTCGCTTAATCGTTATCGTCTTGCTTACTGATTGAATTGTACGTAATTGTATGGTGTGTTGTGCTTCGGGATCTGTGATTTTTGAACCAACGTGCATAGATTAAGTGGTTGAATTGTAAAGCTTAGAGATAATATGCTTGTGGTTTTGATTCAATATTTCGTAGCTATGAAATTCCACTAGTGGTTTTTTGGATGCTTCTATGCCATGAAATGTATTCTGTAAAGTGTTTGTTTTAGCTGAATCATGCTGTGCTGCAATGAAAATGTAAATATTTGTCGTCCATCTATATAAGGATATTGCTAACATCCATTTTTGAACAAGCTTTGGAGTTTTTATTATCCTGCAAAGTTGTAAAGATCTTCCGAGTTCTGGCTCCAAATGCTGAAACTCTAATTTGAAGTTTCTGATTGTGCTTCCACTGTAACTGGTATATGGTGGGGGGTCTTGTTCTATTGACTGATCTTATTATTTTTACCAGATGATGGATGTGGCTCACTTCGCGAGGGATGCCGGAAAAAGGAACCGCTTTGGATTGTCTTTGAAGTCTCGGGAACCATCAATCTTTCATCATACTTGAAGGTTTCATCCTATAAGACAATAGATGGTCGAGGACAGAGGATTAAATTGACGGGGAAAGGTTTACAGTTGAAAGAGTGTGAACATGTGATTGTGTGCAACCTTGAGTTTGAAGGTGGTAGAGGGCATGATGTCGACGGTATTCAAATAAAGCCCAAATCTAGGCATATATGGATAGACCGCTGCAGCTTGCGTGATTTTGATGATGGACTTATTGATATCACCCGGGAAAGCACCGACATTACAGTCTCAAGGTAAGGGATCTGAATTTCAGGTTGCGCTATAATGTTCTACTAATTTAACTTCTGCTAATGTAAGTGCTTATTTTGGTAATTTACTCATGCAGAGAAGAATTAATGGTCAGTTTTTGGTTATTGCCCTAGGTACAAACAGTTAGCATGAGATTCTAATATTCAGTTGAGTACTTTTTTTAGTTCTGGGATACACTGGAAGCTACTATATACCTAATGTAATAGAAGTAAAACCGAGGAAATACAGGAAGGGGGCTTCCTTTCGCCCGTCCACTATTTACTATATTCAAAAGAAGTTATATATTACCTCATGATCTCTATATGAGCTCCAACCTTCTCTTCCCAATTCATCTCTATTTATATCTTTGTAATTCGTCTCCTTGCCTTTTCCCCAATCTTTTAACTCATTCTTTGATCGGGTATTGTTGGGTGGGAGGAGGTGACGATGTGATGTGGAATCAATGCACAAAATTTGGAAATGGGGCTTGGGACCAGTGTTACGTGGCATTTGAGATCTTATGGACACTATTATCTAGGTATCACTGCATCAGCAGCTATCAAATTTTTGTGGGGACTGTGGTATTCCCTTTTGCTGTGCCTTCTGTTTTAGAATTTCTGGGCATACTCGTAGACGAATGGACTGGTTGCCATTAGAAAAGAACTGATGGAACTTTTACTAAAATATCAGCAAATTGTCATTTTATGGTCGTAATAATGGAATTGGATGTTTGGGATCGTCATAGTAATGGAGTTGTGGACATATCCGAGGTGTATCACCAGATATGAGTCGCATGGTAAGAGACTAGAATTTCAATAAAATACAACACATTGCTTCTATCTTCTCATTAGTTTAATGAAGTGTCACAGCTTCTCAACTCCATTTATTTTTCTAAGTTAGTCTGCGCTATTTAATTACTTTTCAGTAATTTCTAGATTAGTCATTAAGTGCTTTATATATTCGTTGACATAGTTTTAATCTCTATTTATTTCTTCGGAACAGGTGCCATTTCTCAATGCACGACAAAACAATGCTTATTGGTGCAGATAGCAGCCACATTGGTGATAGATGTATTCGAGTGACAATCCATCACTGTTTCTTTGATGGAACAAGACAGCGCCATCCACGCCTTCGGTTTGGCAAAGTTCACCTTTACAATAATTACACGAGAAATTGGGGCATATATGCCGTTTGCGCCAGTGTGGAGGCACAGGTTACATTAGATAAAATCACTCATCTACGTTTCTTTTCATATTTTTGGGAGTTCCGAGACATTTTCTCTATCTGTTTTGAATTTTGTTGGGTATTTTTCGTTTCAGATTCTTTCTCAATGTAACATATACGAAGCTGGACAGAAAAAGACAGTTTTCAAGTACATGCCAGAGAAGGTAATTAGCTCATGATTTGCATTGTACAAAACATATGCACCTTAGTCCTTATTTGGCCTGGACTCCCTGGTTGGTAGAGCTGTTCGAGGAAGCTCTTCTACTAATTCTTCCGTTAAAATTCCCAAATTAGCCGTCCACCGAAGCTAGAAGCAGTAGATCCAAACTCGATCTCCTGCTTTCGGTGCCCATAAGCGCATTTTGGCCTCTTGCTCTTTTTTTTTTCTGAAACCCACCCACTGAGTCGATAATTTACTTAATGAAAGATACTATGATTTGCGGGGCAGGCGGCCGATCGAGAAGAGGTATCAGCTGGGTGGATAAGGTCAGAAGGTGACTTGTTCCTCAATGGTGCCCAACCTTGTTTAGTGGATGGTCCCGGTGTGGATAGCGTATTCAGCGCCGCAGAATACTACCAGAAATGGACCATGGAACCCTCATCTTCAGCTCTGGGTGAGATTCTTCAGCTGTGCACCGGGTGGCAACACATACCAAGGCCACCAGATTGCTAATATTGCGGAAGGTAATTATACTGGTGTATGCTGGTCGTATAACATTATGCTTTTCTTACGAGTCTCGATTCGTGATTGTAGTAGATTTGCTTGCTTGTGCTCTGCTTTTTAGTTGTAACAGAATCTGGATAGATACCTGGATGTCTCAGCTATCTGCTTTGATTTAAACTCTGTATTGAGTTTTGTTTTGTTTTCGAAATCTCTTTCAAAACTCTATGCTTGGAACTTGATGTGAGTCCTATGTGCCAGATTTTTCTTAGTCGCACACTTTCAGGAACAGCTTCGATAGTTTTGAAGTTTTGTCACTGTTTTGCATATAATGAGCAGTGCTGTTTTCAAAATATTGAATGTATCCATAAAACAGATGATCTGTGTGGGATCAGATGCAAATGCCAATGCTGTGTTTTGTTGCAGTACTGCTGCTCCAAATTTGCGCCAGGGATTCGTCTCGGATCTTATTACTTAACATTGCCTTTCTATATTCACCTGATATACACGTAGATTTAATTTGATTAAATCATGGATATATTATGTTGGAAAAAAAAAAAAAAAAAATACAGTTTAGGAATATCCCTTTTATTTTCACGTAATATCCCTGGGTGCGAAAAGAATAAAAATGATAATTTATAAGGATATATTTTATTTTATGATCTATCAAAACCCGACCCAATCCAACCCCCATCTACAGGAGAAGCCCGGGAAGCCCACGTTGTATTGAATCCGAACCCCATATTGTAAAAATCCGACCCACTAAGCAGAAGCCCACAGTTTAAAACTTAGTTTAGGTTTCGTTACGGCGCTAGGGTTTTTAGGACTCCTGTTCTCCTCCTCCGAGCCCTTCCTGTTCCACCGAGCGAGAACGCTCCCGATCCCCAAACCCTAATGGGTAAACCTCTCTCTCTCTTCCTCGATCTCGATCTCGATCTCGATCTCGATCTCTCTCTCTTTCGTTTGTGATCTCGATCTCGATCTCGATCTCTCTCTTTCGTTTCTGATCTCGATCTCTCTATTTGTTGTGATTGTAGCGAGGATTAAGGTGCACGAGCTCCGGGGGAAGACGAAGGCGGAGCTCCTCGCGCAGTTGAAGGACCTCAAGGCAGAGCTCTCCCTCCTCCGCGTCGCCAAGGTCACCGGTGGCGCCCCCAACAAGCTCTCCAAGATGTGAGTTCTCCGACTCGCTCCATTCCATCCACCATTAATGGCGATCTCGTAACCTTCTACTGCTCATAGTGTTGTTGTTAACTGCTTCGTTTGCTCTGCTTTTGGGGGTGTTTGTGGGGGAAACAGAAAGGTGGTGAGGGTGTCGATCGCTAGGGTTTTGACGGTGATCTCGCAGAAGCAAAAGGCGGCGCTGAGGGAGGCGTACAAGAAGAAGAAGTATCAGCCGCTCGATCTCCGCCCGAAGAAGACTCACGCCATTCGCCTCCGCCTCACGAAGCATCAGGTGAATTTTAGCCCTCTCATGTCAAATGTAGATATATTTTGCCATCATAATGAGAACTATGTATCTGTGAAGTTTGATATGATGCAATGTGTTTGTCTAAGATTCATTCTATTTCAAGTTTGATATATTTTGATTTCGCATGTTAGATTCATGGCCAGTCCTGCTGTATTGTTAAATGACTGATGTTATAGTTGTTTGATGTAAATTTTGATGGTTAATAACTTGTATTATGTTTTCACAAGAGAATTGTATTGTTTATGGTACTGATTGGATGGGGGAGATAACTCTGATTGAGATATATAATATTCAAACTTTTCGAGGGATGCAACTTTTAAGCTACATTTTGATAGCTCAAGTTGGCTCGCGTAGCGACGAATCTATGTCGGCATGATTTGAAGTAATGCATTTTATTTTTCTGCGCCAGATCACTTTGATAGCCACTTCTTTTTGGTCTAGTAGTTCTAGAGCTATGGCGTTATAAACCTTTTCTGCATAAAGACCTCGAAAGATGAGGAGGATGGTAATGCCAAAATTTTAGTTATTGATCGTTCTTCCAATCCCATCATGTAATCAGTTAAAAATCTTGTGTATTAGTAGATTGCTGAACTCTCGTACTTTTTCTTCTTTGCACCATTAGTACTTTGATATCTTTATTTTACATGCTAGACATCGAATTTTGTATCTAAAATCATTCTGATCTCTTGCTGGCAGGCGTCTTTGAAGACCGAACGAGAGAAGAAGAGGGAGAAGTACTACCCGATGAGGAAGTACGCGATCAAGGCCTAGTTTGGAATGTAGATTATTGAGCCCTTTCTTTTGGTGTTTTGCTTATTGTTTATGCCCTTGTTCTCAACACAGTTGCTTGAATTTTGTGAGCTTTTTAATGCTGTGTAGGTTGTGAGAACATTTTTATTCAGGTTATGCTTTTTCTTTCGACATTAAACTAAGAAAAGTTGCAGTGAAATGTTGGTTTGGCGCTGCCTCTCAAACATCTTCTCCTCTACTTCCTATTCAGAGTACTGTGACAAGCAAATAAATTCATAGCTTCTAAGATGCTGCACTAGTTGAAATAAGCATTTGGATTTTAATAGCTATAGTGGGGAAGAGATTGCAAGAATTTTTTTTTTTTTTTTTTTTTTGGATAAAATAGTTATTATAAGTTTCTTAAAATGGGTTTACTCAGATGTTGATGCGATTAATTTGGCCATAGAGTTTGTGAAAACAAGTAATTCTTAGTACTACTTTTTTAAAAAAAATTATATTTATTCTATTTTAATTTTGATTATGAAGTTATTTTAAATTTATTTTGATTCGGAAGTATGCTAAAATTAATTATTTGTATTTAAAAAATTACTAAATTTTAAAAACTTAATTTATAATAGAATTTGAGCATTACGCCCCGCGCACGCGCGAGTTTAAGATTTTGAATAAAATTTGAATAAAATTTTTTAGGGGAATGATTAGTTACTTTAAAAGAAAATAAATTTATATTTTCGGTTCTTTGTAAGAAGACCCCGAGTTTATGAAACAATCCATGTCAATGTCTTTTAGACTCGAAAACAATCAATGTCAACATATTTTAAACTCAAATTAGTTAAATCAAAACATAACAAAATTTAATTATGAGATAATTATTATTAAAAATACGACCACAGTGGGAGTCGAACCCACGACCTTCTGATCCGAAGTCAGACGCGCTAATCCACTGCGCTATGCGGTCCATTTCTGCTAGTTCTAGCATTATTAAAATTATTATATAAACTTTTAATACTATCATCCATCAATTAATTTCATAAACCCTCTAATATGATCGATTGAAATTACTTAATTCTTAAAAAAAAATCATTTTTTTCTAAATATCATTTAGTCGAGTGTATTTAACTTTAACCCAGCGGTGAAAATTGGAAAGTTTCCGTTTTAAGCAAAAAAAAAAAAAAAAAAAAACGAAACGACCCGACCCAAAAATGGACTTATCAAGGAGCGGGTCGGGCCTCAACTAATATAGATCGGCCCGTTAAAATATCGGGTCAATCTACGGATCCAATAGAAATAAATGGGCTTGCTAAATGGGCTCGGCCCAAAAGGGCCCACCTAAGGGGGATCACGTGAGCATCACGTGTTTTGACAAGTGTATTTTTGGTATGCTTCGTTTTTTTACCAAAAAGGGAAAGTTTTCTCTTTGGACGGGGATTTTGATGCAATTTTGGGCGCCCCGTTGCATTTCGCGTCGGAGTGTGTCCTAGACGTTGAATTAATGGCACGTGGGGCCCAACGAATAATGGGCCTCGTACTAATGGGCCCAATAGGAATTAATGGGCCTAATAAGTGAGTGGGTTTTTCTGCAATTTGTACGAGCCTACGTGAGATCGACACGTGGATCCCACACGAGTGGGCCCCTAAATTGAATGGGCCGAGGGGTCCATCGCCCTATCAACAGCATCCGACGGTGGAGATTCCTTCGAGGAATTAATCTCAATCTCCAACCGTAGGCCATTTTCTCAGCAACTTAAATTATATAATATGTGTTAACATTAAATTAGCTAAATCAAAACGCTTACTAAATTTAATGTCTCTCAAGGACTTTTGTGCTAAGCTAGTCTTATGTTTTTCCTTCTAAATCATCCAAATAAGAAAAAAAAAAAAAAAAAAAAAAAAAAAAGCCAACGTAGAAAATGCAAATTCATTAGAAAATTTGAGATAGAAATTAGAGTCCCGTAATCACAACTAATTATTTACATCAATGATAAAATAGAAAGTTAAATTTGCACTGCAGATTGAGGAGGTGAGGGCCAAAACTGGGCATTCTTCACCTTAGAGATGCTGTTGAGCACACCCAGCGGCGTAACATCTCCGATCACCGTTACCTTTTTCGCCGCTAAATCTATGCTGAAGGACGTCACACCTTTTCGACACACAAATATAAATATAACAATTAGAAAATCTTAATATTTGGTAAATAAAATTGCGTTCAGTGTGAATTTTTACAAAAATGCTGCTACACTAATAATTTTTTATTAGCATTAATTTTTATTTTTTAATTTCAAATTTAAAGTTCTACTTTAGAATTTTGAGACTCATGCAAAAATTTTAGATTATAGTAATTGGTGGAGAAATGCTACATGTAATTGGTTTTTTTCAACAAAGAGGTTGCATATAGTAAATTTTGTGCAAGCAAAAGAAGCCTAAGTACCTTGCATCTTGGAGATGTGCTTCCTCACCTTACCTGCACAACCCTTGCAATGCAAGGAGACCCTCAAAACAACCACCTGAGAGAGAGAGAGAGAGAGAGAGAGAGAGAGAGAGAGAGAGAGAGAGAGAGAGAGAGAGAGAGAGAGAGAGAGAGCATAGTCGAAATCAAAGACCCAGAAAAGAAAGAGAAGATCTAACACAATAATATTAATGTAGCAAACAAATCCATTTAAGTAAAACCTGGTCTTGTGGCCTAGTTGATGAAGAAGATGAACTCAAAACAACTCCTTCATCTTCTCCTTTCGATCGAAACTTGGACGTCTCGACAAGTTCCAACTCAGGAGCAGGTAGGGAATCAGGAAGCACATCGATAAACGACTTATCGTCTGGTCGGTATCGCGAAGATCTAAGCAGGTACCGCGAAGAGTCTGCGGGACTTATAAGACCAATAGGTTCTTCTAAGATTTTCTTACTCTTAATTTGGCATTTTTCTTTGATTATAGGCCTTGATGAGGAGTGAAACTTTGTTCTTTGTGAGTCTCTAAGATGAGGCGTATGTCGATCGAGGGCGCGACTACTAACTGCAGGGCTAGTGATGCTTGAGCATGTGGATGCAGAAGCAGGGGAGGAGCAGGAGAAGTTCACTCTCTTCATATCCTTGCAGAGGAAAGAAGCCATTCTAACACTAGTAGTAGTATGATTCTGAAAAGCATAGGATTCTTTTAATAAGGCTTAAAGAAGGGGGGGAAACTTCTCAGAGAGTGCTCTTTCCATCTACCTTTGAATTTGAAGAGAGAGAGAGAGAGAGAGAGAGAGAGAGAGAGAGAGAGAGAGAGAGAGGTGAGGAGTGAGGAGGTTGTCTTCTGTATAGCAGTTGCACTCTATCATCTATGTCTCAAGCTAATCAAACCATAGTACTCCTTTTGGTGTGAGAATAACAAATATTAAGATAAATTTTTTTATTCAGAAATAAAAATAACATCGTGTTTGGTTTGTAATACTGTTATTTTCATAAATAACTAAAATTGTGTTTAGTTAATATTATGAAATATTAGAGGATTAATAGAAAAAAAAGTAATGATTGAATTTGATATGAAATATAATTTAATAAAAGTAATTTATTAGAATATTTAAATATAAATAATGTGTATTAATATAGTATAATTAATAATTTTATAATAAAAATAATTTATTATAATATATAAGATATTATATTTATATAATTTAGTTTAAATTAATTTATGATCTTAATAAAGTTTGTAATTAAATCTTATAATAGTACTATTCCTCCACCAAAAAAAAAGAGAGTAAAATATATAGTTTATTCCAAACTATTTCAAAATAATTTAAAATAATAAAATTTAATCAGACTAAAATATATCGATCAAAAATTATTTCGTTTGACAGAACAGTAAGAATAACGGGTTTTTTTTTGCAGTTGGCAGGTAATAATTTTTTTTTTACAATGATTAGTACTCGAGATCTCGAATTTAAAGTCTAATTGTTTCACAGTTCTAACTAAATTTATTTTTTTATTTTTTTTAAAAAAAAAAAGAAAAAAACCCGAGAATAACTTTTCTCGTGCCCGCTTCCAAACATGGTGACCTAGCGCCTGCTGGATTCCAAACTTTTTCGATGAGAGAGTGAGTATGGTGACCACCTGTGAGAATAACCCAACTCTCACAAAGTGGCATGTGCATGCATTAAAATCTAGCCTGTTTTCTGAGGGGTCCCCTTGTACCATTTTTAACATCATAATAATATTCATACCAAGTGAATGCCATTAACTATTGTACTGTTGGTGCATTTTCAAAATTTTCTATTTTTTTCCCTTTTAAAATCTCATATTTAATAGCTACTGCATTTTTTTTGAAATTTAAATCACCACCTATAGCCCACAGCATGCATTCATAACATCCAAAGAAGTGAAATATGTCCTTAGAATTTTTGAAATCGCAATTCTAAGAATTTACAATCAAATGTGTTCTTAGAACCGACGGTGGATCACTTTTTCATGACATGCTTTTGAATTAAGGATCCGTTGTATGGCCTACTTCCGAACTACTTCCGAATAAATCGTTTCTTTCTAGTTGCTCGATCCCTGCAAGTTTGTGAGAAAAAGAAATTAATAACTCTTGCTATCATCTGGTGGACTATTTGATTGAAAAGGAATAGAAAAATTTTCGATTGAAAATAAACTTAAAATGAGCTGCTTTTTGACGGAGATACGTACCCTCCTTCTGCTCCCCCTAGTTTTTTTTTTTTTTTTTTTTTTTTTCGAGATCTAGTTGTCTTAAATTGTAGCTAAGTTCACCCTCTCTATGAATGAAGCGATAGATAGCATGCTATCTCGTTCTAAAAAAAAATGTGCTTAGAACTTTTCTTCTATTTTTTGCAACTCTTTTTCTAATATTTTCTAGTAGATTTGATTCTGCAGATATTGGGAAGAGAATATATCTTGTGTGTTGAGTGACAGTAAAGCTATTAGGAGAGAATAAATTAATTGAGCTACTTTATAAAACCAAACAGGCTCAAAATTCCATTCCCACATACTAAGAATCTGATGCTGCTTCTACATTTTTGCTGCACCATTTGACTTGCACAATAAGATTCTAAAATGAGAAATTGCTATCCTCAAAATGTGGCCAACAAGCATTTGCCCCCTCAAAAAAAAAAGAAACAGAGATTCTAAAATGAGATCACTACAATCAAAATCAATTCCTCCTTTGTTAATACCACTACATACTCACTCGAAACGTAGAAAAAGATAAACACAGTATCAATCTCACAAAGATAAAGGCGAAAAGGAGATTAACCATCAACCGTCCCTAGCGCAAGTGGCAAAGAACTTGATGGTTGATACCCGAAACCTGAATTCGAAAACTAGTTGCTTCACATTTTCAGCTAAATTTATTTCAAAAATAAACGAAGCGAGTAGTATGCTACATTTCTCTCAAAAAAAAAAAAAAAAAGGAGATCAATCAGGTTATACGCATCAAAACTATGTCTTTATTAATGACCACAAATTTTATTAGTGAACACCAAATAGCGAGCTCTTCAAGGTAAAGTGTGCTGAGGAACTAGCCATCTTTTCTTAGAACTATAGAAGTAATCTATTTCTATAAACCATTTGTATTTTTCTTATATAATTTCTACTTAGGGATTGAGTCATGGTTGTCTAAAAGGAAAGGTTTGAAGGGGGGAACACAGCAGTGAATCCATTTAAGAGGGAGATGCAACAAAGATGTTATTGGTCATTGACTTTTATTACGCCTAAGAAGATTTATATTACAGGCCATATCTAGTCCAGTTGACTAAAAACTTGATGGTTCGTATTCGAAATCCCAAATTCGAAACCTAATTATTTCAAATTCGGAAGCCCGAGGTAGTGCCTTATTACGCCTTAGTACATCAAACTAATGAAGAGGTTCCCATTCATTGAGGTTCATCAAGCATGGTGATGGACGAAAAAGGAAAAGACATGCTACTACCGCAAGAATCATTCATAAACCGTGAATTGTAACAACTTAGCAAATTTAGAGAACCTTAGTATCATTTCATAAATTTTACCAGAAAAAAAAAAAAAGAGAACTCCTTAAATTTAAGACGCAAACTAATCAAGTGTATCCAATCTCGAGGATTATAACCTAAACATACCATAGAAGAGTCAAAACATATTCTTTATTCATAATACTACTGTTTCATAAGCGAGCTCCCTATGTTAATATATTCAAGACAAGCTATACGGCGATGGCGGAGACGGAGGCGGTGGCGGTGAATGATACTCCCCTTTCGACGGGCCGGACGGAGGGACCGGCCCCCTCGGCAGCATCGGGAACCTATGTGCTCCATCGACTCCGTGTGAGAACGATGAAAACAGGGTGGGCCGTGGCGGTGGTGATAGAACCACCCCGGTCGAAGGACCCCTCGAAGGAACAGGACCCTGTGGTAGCCTCGGGAACCTAAACCCGACGCTTCCGACTCCACGCGAGAACGACGACAATCTGAAACGCTGAGACGCAGGTTCATGTATCGGTCGGGCCGAATCGGAAGAGCAGCATAACGACATTACAAGTACGAAGGCCAGAAGAGCCTGGAAGAAGGAATTGAAGGAAACATGACCGGCCATCTTACTCCACACTGGTGTTGTGCTGAGAGAGTTTCAGGTTTTATATATAGGACAAGGTAGAAACGTAGGGGGGGGGTAAAAGGAAAAGTTTAAAATTTAATCTACTCGATGACGTGACCTACTACTGCTCAGCGTATCAATGTGTTCTTACTTAAGGCTTGTGTACGTGGGGAAGAGGAAAAGGCATGTGGCGATCCTCAATAAGCGTATGAAATCACATGCAAGGACCCTAAAAAGAAAGAGAATCCTAAAAGGTCCTTAAAGGCTTCTCTATGGAAAGTAATTATAAGTGCATTAAATTGTTACCTATTATTATTTATTTAGTGGGAAATAAATATAAATTCTATAATTGCAAGGTCAATTATGTGATAATTTGACACATGAAGAGTAATAGAAACATATCGAGACATAGGACTCAAAAAAGGCAAGTAGTTGTTTCATGACTCTAATTTATGTTATATCGGATAAGCCATTATCAAACAATCTAGCTCCGCACGACAGCTAAGTTCAATTCAAAGTGGCTGCTTCAACATTAATATTTTTATCAAATTGCTAAAGAAACTCTAAACAATGAAGTTTCGGATATCATACATGTATTGCAATACAAGGTATGTACTAACCTGGTGGTTAACCCTACAATTAGGCGCGAGCTGCTGCTATAAGCTGATGATGTACGAAAGCACGTAATGGCCAAGAGACTTCTTTAGAAGAAGATTCCATGGAACTTGCGACGAGCTTTCTTAATCTGGCAGTAGAGGCCACTGAAGAACTATGAGAGAACAGATGATCCCGCTTCTCAGCAATATCTAACTGACTTTTATGAACTCCACAACAAGCTCCTTCATAAGGTGATCATATATCATTTTTTCTATCTCCTCTCCCGCAGTGTCGATGCCGCCTCCTAAACCTAACCACTTCGTTTCAAGGACTATCTCCTGAGTGCAATGAGGCTCTCTTCTTCGCCTGACCACCATTTGCCAAACCTCTTCAACAAAATCGCCTCTGTCCCGCGTGGGCCGACACCGGCGTGAGGAAACCACATCTGCCAAAATAGAATTTGTGAGATCAAATAAAAGCTTCCTCTCTGATCTCGCCCACTGAATTATCTTGTTGTACTTCTTTTCAAGCTTTTCAAACACATCCAGGCCCATTGGTGAATCGCTCGAGTAGGAACCCAATAACCCATCTTGGTTGGCATGATGGATATTGAAATCGATGAGCACGTCCATTAAGTAAGAAAAGTCTCTTTCCTCATCGTCTAAAGCCTCAGGTAACTCTCCTGTTGATGGACTAGTATGATTATCGCCCATGTTGTCCTCATCATTTACTACGAGAAGTTCTGGTTCTTCTGCATCGCTATTTTCTGACTCCATCTTCAGAAGTTGAAGTTGCATACGGAGCTCTGCAAAAATTGAATTTAATATGTCGTTTAAATTACGCAAGCCAGGGCCATTATAAGAGATAAAGAGGAGAATGATGTTGCTTAGTTCACTTGCCTTTAAGATCCGTGCTAATTTTATCAAAGCATGATGAACAAGAAGTCTCTTCTTCCGGTGGAGGCTCTAGAACAGAAATAGGACTTGGCTGTTCACCCTCCTTGGAACTTAGGAGAGAAGCAGATTCTACTGTATGGCAGGGGGGTGAAATGATATCGACTTGAGGATGGTCGAATTGGACCGCCTGGAGGAATATTGTTCGAATTAAAAAGGCGTAATCGCTAAGAACTATGAAATCAACATATGTAAGATTGTAAGTGAAAAAACAGTATAAGTCAATTACAAAGAAGAGTAGGCAATACTATCAGCTAAAGCAAGTTTAGAAAGATGGAAACAGCGAAAACAGCGAGAACATTAGAGCAAGCGCAGAATTTCAGTTCTTGAGCAGATTCATAAATGGCAGTTCTCAAACTCGTAAAAATTGAATAAAATGAGAAGAATGCTAAAAGTTTGCAGGGAAAAAGCAAGATATCATCAAAAATACGTCCAATGACAAATGGGTCGATTAAAGGAACTGGACATCGTAGCCCTAGTGAGAGAAAAGAATGTAGCTGTGCAGCAAATGGAAAACATGCGCAACACGAATGATTCATTTTTACATTGAATTATTGTATAGCAATTGGCAGAGAAAGCCTCTAACAACTTAAACAGATAGAGGCATTATAATTGACAGTTAGCGCTAAGACCAATCTAGAATTACGGAATTTATTTGCATGAAATAGTTTAAAACTGTCTTCCTTTTTTTTTGCACTCTGCAAAAATTAAACCACTGTCAAGATACGGAGCATAATAACTAACAACTAGCGCTTATATAGACAGGAAATACAATTCAAAGATTGAATCAGCCAGATTAATACAAGTTACCTGTATCACCATATCAACCTGATTAAGCATTAAGATATTTTCATCCTTCAAGAGTACTGCTGATGTGGATTCTTGTTGTAAGTTTTCCTCTTGAGTCGTGCAAGCCTGTCTCACATCTGGGCTATCGGTAGCTATGCAACTGTCAATGACGTCATTCCCTACATTAGTAGCATCATCAGAAAGTGCAGGATTTAGAGGTATCTCCTCTGCAAGATTGCTTGCAGGGATATTTTTTCTCAACTCCTCTGAGTTCACATGAATCTCTCTTTCCGGTAGTAGCATACTTTCCTCTCCACCAGAACAAGTTGATGGAATTTTGTCACCATTATACTTTCCAATTCTGGTACGTGACCTTCCTCGCCTGCTACTTTGTCCATCTGCGGAATCATCAGCTCCCATATTGAGCACATCTTTAAGAATGTAAAAGTCACCATTTTGACCAGCTCTCTTTCTATTTCTAGGTTTTGAGCTTTCATGTATGGTAGTTGGAGCTGGGAGAGATTTCGACCTTGCTATTCTTGATCTCCCAACCTTCCACCCATCCTTACTGCTAATACCTAGAGGGTAATCCAAAGTACCTTGTACCTCATCACTAAGTAATTTCTCATCTAAAATATTCTGATTAACTATTTGACGCAAAGCAGGATTTTGTGCTTCTCCATCTGATAGTGCAAGAATTTCACCTAGCGTGCTTGAGCCACTAGGAAGAGAGCCCCCTTTCTGAAATCGGCTGGTGATCTTCCATCTTTCAGATAGGCGCTTTCTAGCTTCTCTGCTAACTGACGATTCAGTTGAATGAGTTGATGACGAGCTGAGTCTTTTGTTCCGGTCATCGCGTCGGCTGGAAGATCTTGACCTTTCACTCCCAACATATGAATTGCACTCTGATTCAATTATCCTTCTAGTTCTAACAGTTGCAGTTTCCTGCATTTGTGTTGTGATCTCTTTGGCAGTTTTTCTTGAAGCCTTTGTCTCAGGCCCTAAAACATCCATAGTTCCGGACAACTTTGATCGCATATTTTCTTCTGCAGATAATCTCTCGTTTTGAGACTCTGAAAATTCCATGGGCCTTTTGTAACCAAATGGAAATCCTTCATGGCCTGATGAAACATCTCCCACATTTTTAGCTTTCTCAATGCTTGGTTTTAGCACAACAATCCTAGTAGGATTAATGCAAGAATCAGTCTTGCCCTCATGAAGATAGCCACTGTGTTCCTTCGGAGAGTGGCTAATAGGAATATTTGTGAGTTTTCGAGAGGAGCTACTAACTTCTTTTGACATATGAGCACACCTTTCATAATCTCTCCTCGATATGGAGCTCATTTGTTCATTTCTACCTTTAGAGGGTTTTAAAATTGTGATGTGGCTTGCATCAGAATGCGGAGAATAATTCAGATCCTGGAGTCTCTTTGAGAAAAGAGAACTGGGTTCCTGGAGAAATTCCAAAAAAAGGTCCTTATTCGTTTCGAGTATTTCAAGTGCATCATTGAATTCTTTAGAGTTTTGAAGCACTTCATCAGTAGAGAGACGCTTCGCATCCATGAATTTCTGCTTGACAAAGTCGATGTCAACTTTGTTAGCTTTTTCAAAGCCAAGTGCCCCTTTCTTAACTTTATGATTCTTGTGCTTCTTAAATTTTGGAGTTTCATTGACTTCAAAAACATCTTTGAATTCCGGGTGCTCATCACTGCTTCTCTGATGTGAATGATCTTCAGAAAACACATTCTTTTTTTCAAAACCAGCTGGTGGTACCGATCGCAAATAGTTTCCAGTATTACTCTGTTGATTATGGACTTTCCGAGTAGGAGGCAGGTTATCAAGGCCCATCAATCTTGCAATAAGACTTGGTGGCGGACGGGTAATCTCTGCCTCTTTTGAGGCTGGTTCATCTCCTAGAGTTTTCATTGGCATCTCTTCAGCTTTTCTAGTTGTTTGTCGCCTAAACTCAAGGGTAAACTGGGATTATAAAAATATAAAAGTATGTCAGTTGGCGGACATGTCATACCGGAATGGCATTGATTAAAAAGAAAAAAAAAAAAAAAAAAAAAAAAAAAAATGCTATAAAGCTATAGAGAGCTCAGAACATGACTGATTCCCAAACTAACAAGAAGCTTAGGAACTCAACTAAACTCCATCGCTTCGACCATATTGAGCATTTTTAATATTTCATTCTAGCCATTACGGTTAAGAAATGCCAAAACTAACATCATGCCTCATAAGCCTGAAGAAAATATGATGCACTCACAGAATTTCCTTCCGTCAAAGATCCGCTGCGACAGGACGAGTCCAACTGCACCTCTGAATCACTCGCTTGTTTCATAAACTGAACGAACCCTGAAATAAGCATCTTCTTGTTGTAAGGCATTAAGTTTGAAACGTGTTGAAATTGAAACTAAACTAGACACACTCTGGAGTTTATTTGAATAAAAATGCTTGTTGATGGGAAGCAAATCTGATTAAAGGGAATTTTTGTGCCTATCATAAAAGATTAATTCTGATCTGGCTAATGTTTTGACGATAGCTACCTATAAGATAAGAAGCATTTCATCGATAGAACATTTTTTAAAACTCGACGATGGGACGATGCAACGCAATGTGTTAAATGTGACTCAAAATCAGAATCGCTTCGATATTATGATTCAGGTTCGCCGACGGCTTCGCGGTGCGATGAGAAATTTTGTGAATGTCTGTGGTGAAAGCGAAGGGCTCGGGCCGGTACGGATCCGATCCGCTAAGGAAAAATCCTAATTTCTCTTTTATTTGCCCTAGAGTGAGATCGAGCGATTGTACGAAATAGAACTCTTGTATTCCCTCTTTTCTACATAGTGAAACCTCTCTTCTTTCATCCGTGGTTTTTTTCCTCCAAAGGGTTTTTCCACGTAAATCTGTGTGTTAATTCTCTGTCGTGCAATTTTGGTTTTACTTTTCTGTCGTGATTGCCAATTGATTTTGTTTAGTTTGTGCGCTCGTTGCCAACACAATGCCTTAAAGTCCAAAAAATCCAAAACATACATAACCATACTGCAAGTGCTAACACAAACTATAAGGGGCAACAATTGTGAAGCAACTGCTTACTCTAAAAATTTAAGCTGCTAGAGCACGCTTTGAGTATATATTTTTATAATGATACCGCTGAAGTGTAGTAATTCTCAACCCTCTCTCCACCAAATAAGGCAAAATGAATGTATATATACATAAATGCATGCATACACACCTATAAACATATTTTAATAAATAAATATGTGTAAAAATTAAAGACAGGTAGAGAGAAAATTATGAAAACAATTTATCATAATCTTAGTTACATTTAATCCGTAGGAGAGGGCATTTTAGAGTATTCAGAGTTTCTTATACTGAATTACGTATGTGCTAAGTTCTCCTTATCTCCACGAGAATAAAAAACACTTGGATGAACCTAAACTCTTAGAATTCATACTAAATCTTGGGAAAATAAGCTAATATTATTCAACAAATCAGCACAAACACTTGGGAAACACAGTATACAACACAGGATTTCTCACCAAAATCCCTTAAATTCATCAGAATCCTGTGCGCGTAGCTTCAAAAGGAAGCCTAAATGAATCAAAGAGAAAGAAAGATCCAAAAGACGAATTAGATCCCTAAAATCAAAAGGAAGCTACGAACCTTCGCCCTTCGGGTGTTGGGGTTTCTCCCTGCTTCGCCATTTACTACTCCGATGCATCAATTTGGGATCAAAGAAGCCAAAATTTTCGAAATTAAAGCGAGATCGGGGGCGAGAATGGTGATTGGGAGTTGTAATACCTTGAGATCGAGCTTAATGGAGCTCAAGAGCTCGCAATAATGTCGAAGGGTTGAGAGAGAGAGAGAGCTTTCTCTCTAATCTCCCAAATGTATACGAGAAGATGTTGCGTGCACCTGGAGCATCCTGGAACACCATCCACCACACTCATAAATGTGTGAATGTTTGATGCTACAGTTTTAAACAAAAAAAAAAGCAAAAAAAAAAAAAAAAAAAGTATGTAAACAAAATTGTAAGTTTCTATTATAGTAAATTCTGATCTAAATATTTTTTTTTTATCTATTGTTGAAATAAATTACTTTCTATAGTATAAATTTTAAATAAAAAATATCTTAAAAAAAAAAGAAAGAAATTGATTTTGGTATAATTGAAAAAAATAAATAACATTAAAAATAAATATTAGCTTGTTATGGATGGTTGTGGTGCACAGTATGTATGTATACATCTGGTGCAGTGTATCTCTACAGTAGTACGCTTTTCACTATTTTTGTAATTTTCTATGGTGTATGGTAATGGGATGGGACGTGTTTTAATTTGAAATTTGAAAAACGAAGAGTTGTTTATTATACTTGGGGGCGCAAAAGGCGGGACGTGGGAATGAGGCCATCCGCACGGATTTGTTATGGGGACGGGCGCACATGGTCGGGGACCGCGGCGCATGGGGCTTTTCGTGCGACTCCTCGCCAAAGTATAATAGAGAGGCAGTTTCGTCCTTTCACAAGGAAAAAAAAAAAAAAAAGCGGGAAATTGTTGCACGGACTTGGTCCACCACGCCATTCGTGAACCGGGTCTCGTCCCTTCTTTTACTCAAAAAAAAAAAAAAAAAAAAAAAAAAACTCTTTTATATATATATATATATATATATATATATATATATATATATATATATATATATATATATATATATATATATATATATATATATATATTATATATATTATTATTATTATTATATTACTCCTAATTTACAGCTGACGTGGTGAACCGGGTCCTGAAAAAAGGTTTTTCGAAAATGAACATGGGAGAGTGGAGCCAAATGTCACGGACGAGGCAATCAATCAATTGTTGGTGGGAACAAGTTTGGTTAAAATAAAAAAAAAAAAAAAAAAAGAGAATAAAAGACGAAGCTTGTGATTGAGGAGGGTACAAGCTAACGCCTAGCACGAATCAGTAACATGCTTTGACGTTGACGATAGAGAGAATAGTATTAGTAGGGATAGTATAATTATTATCTTTTTTTCTCTATTAATAAAATAATTATTAAATTGCTTGCTATTTAACCCAATTATATATATATATATATATATATATATATATATATATATATATATATATATATGAGTCCAGCTAGAATACTATCGATAGCACCAAGCCATTGGCACTATCAAATTTTTAGCCGTTGCATGAAAAGACATGCGGTTGGAATTATAGTGGTCTCCTAAAATTTTTACTATTCAACCAATCAGCTAGTAAACCCTAAGGCACCGTTTGGTTGGGGGATAAAGGGGGAATAACCCCCTTTATCCCCCAATTCTTGCCAAACACCAAGCAAAAAAGACAGGAGATAAATTTTTTTTTTATCCCCTGCTTAACGGGTTATCCTGGGATAACCCGTTAAATCTTATTCCCCCCACCATGGAATAGAGTTTTATTCCTGGGGCAGTGAATGGGCAAAATTATAATTTATTAGTTATAATTAAATTATAATATAAAATAAAAAATATATAATATATAATATAATATATAATATAAATTATAATATAAAATATAAATTATAATATAAATTATAATATAAATTATAATATAAAATATAAATTATAATATAAATATAAATTATAATATAAATTATAATATAAAATATAAATTATAATATAAATTATAAATTATAAATAAAATATAAATTATAATATAAATTAAAATATAAATTATAATATAAAATATAAATTATAATATAAATTATAATATAAAATATAAAAAA
Source organism: Tillandsia leiboldiana (assembly GCA_029204045.2). Taxonomy (NCBI): domain Eukaryota; kingdom Viridiplantae; phylum Streptophyta; class Magnoliopsida; order Poales; family Bromeliaceae; genus Tillandsia; species Tillandsia leiboldiana. The sequence goes on from CM055061.1 coordinate 56,303,764, forward strand.
TATATAAAATATAATATAAAATATAATTTATTATTTATATTCTTAAAATATAATATAAAATAAAAAATATTATTTTTTTAACGTAAGATATAATTTATTATTTATAATTAAATTGTTTCAAATTTAATATAATAATTAAATTAATTTTTCTATAAAAAAAGCTAAAGGCAAAGTTGGTATTTTTATAAAAATTCTTTCTTTTTCCACTATTCTCTACTATTCCATAATTTTAACCAAACACAATTTTAACTATTCCAGAGAATACCAACTTTTCAACCAAACGCAATTTAACTTTTATACTTCATTATCCCGGAATAGCAAGCTATCCCAGGTATAAAAAAATTTATACCTCTTAAATTTATCCCCGAACCAAACGGGGCCTAAGAGACCACTATAATTCCAACCGTATATTTTTCATCTGACGGCTAAAAATTTGATAACACCAATAACTTGGTGCTATCGATAATATTCTAGCCTAATTATATATATATATATATATATAGAGTTGGGCTGGAATGCTATTGATAGCACCAGCCCAACTTTGCCACCCATTTTATACCCTTTGGATTGCGTTGAGATTTGTGAAAGCTATTTAATTTTTACTTTTTCTTTTTACTTTTTCTTTTTTCTTTTTTTCATTAAATAGCTTTCACAAATCTCAACGCAATCCAAAGGGTATAAAATTGGTGGCAAAGTTGGGCTGGTGCTATCAATAGCATTCCAGCCCAACTCTATATATATATATATATATATATATATATATATATATATATATATATATATATATATATAAAGTCCAAAGTCCAATTATGCTGCAAGTAATAATTACTTGTAAATTTTTTAACTTTGATTAATTTTATTTCTTATATTATATTATTGTACCGAACTCCACCAAGTCCAAAAAGACTCACCATCATTCTAATCATATTTTTTTTCATCTAAAAGTAAAAAATCTACATTAATAAAATACTTTTAAAAATATAAAAATTAAATTTTATATATATATATATATATATATATATATATATATATATATATAACTCTTATATTTTTAAAAATAAGTTATTAATGCTATAAACTTTTAATTCTTAAATGAAAAATATATACTGTTAGAATAATAATGAACCCCTTAAATTTAGTAGATAGTTGGCAAAATAGCATGATCTAAAAATTAAAATTAGTCAAATAAATAAATATAACAGTAAAAAACTTACAAACATCAATAACCAAACTCTCTCTCTCTCTCTCTCTCTCTATATATATATATATATATATATATATATATATAGTTCGACTACTATGTTTGTACAAGCACCAAGCGATTGGTGCTTGTAAATTTTCTACCGTTAGATCTAGCCCTTTGATTAATTTTATTTCTTAGATCATACTATTCCGCAAACCACCTACTAAACCCAAGGGACCTACCATCATCCTAAACGCACATTCTTACATCCAAAAGTAAAAAACTCACAAGCACAAACAACTTGGTACTTTTACAAGCATAAAAACTTAATTATATATATATATATATATATATATATATAGAAAAATGCTAAGTGTACACCCGTAAGGGGTGTACATCTCACACCCCCACCCATCTAAGAGTGAGGGTGTGATGATGGATCACTTGATGTGACCCGTAAAAAATATCGCCACCATTAAAATGGTGGAGATGTATGATATACACCCCTTCGGGGTGTACATATAGCATTGCTCATATATATATATATATATATAGTTAGACTGAAATACTATTAATAATACCAAATTATTGATGCTATTAAATTTTTAACACTTGAATTAAAAAAAGTGTGAATGAGATAATAATAAACCCCTTAAGTTTAATAGGTGTTGGAGAAACAGTAAAATCTAACAGATGAAAATAATAATAAAAAATTAATCTAAGAATAAAAAACTTAATAGCATCAAATATTTAATGCTATCGATAATATGAGTAGAGCTTATATGCTTTCAAAAACATAAGACAATCCATACTTATAAATTTTTTACCATTGAATTTGTATTGAAATTAGTATTTTTTACTTTATCTTTCTCTTTTTAGTTGACTTTACAAAAATGCTAATTTCAATATAAATTCAATAATAAAATATTCAGAAGCATAAACATGCTTGTGCTTTTGAAAGTATATAAATATATATATATATATATATATATATCTTTAAACTTATTAATTGACAGTACATCATAGCCACGTGGCGTGCCCTCCGTAAATGTGAGGAGAGAGAGAGAGCCCTCTTTCGCTTCGGTTCTCGCACCCCTCCCCCGCCCCCCCCGCGGTTTGGTTTTCGCGCGCGCCCCAACCCCCCGGTTCGGTTCTCGCGTCCCAACCCACCCCCCTCCGTGAATGTGAGGAGAGAGAGAGCCCTCCTTCGCTCACCCCCCACCCACCCACCCACCCCCCCCCCCCCCCCCCACCCCCCCCCCCCGCGGTTCGGTTCTCGCGCACCAACCCCGCGGCCCCCCCCCCGGTTTGGTTTTCCCCCTAAAAAAATACCTCCTTAAAAAATATCTCATCACCCAACTCCCCCTCCTTCCCTCCCCCCTCTAAAAAAATATCTTCTCCCTCAAAATATCTCCTCCCCACTCCAAACAAAATATCCTCCCCATTCCAAACAAAATATTTATAAAATCCCCTCTCTCTCTCTCTATTTCGATCTCTCTTTCGTGGCAAGGCACGACTCCCACGCGCGCAAGTAGGAGGGCGGCGGAGGAGCTGCGACGGCACGCGGAGGAGGGAGGCGGCTGCAGCGGCGGTGGCGCCGGAGCTCCGGCGATGAGGCTTGGACGAGGAGAGGTGGGCTAAGGAGGCGATCTTGATGCAGGTTTTGAAGGAGGTTGGGGGCGAGGGTTTGAAGGGTAGGGAGAGGTTGGAGTGTAGGTGATCTGTATTTTTTATCTTTTTTTAAAAAAATTTTTAGACTTTTATTTCTATTAGCTGTAATTTTTTCTAACAAATTTAAAACTTTGAAAACTTATAATTTTTATATATATATAAATTAAGTAATTTTTAATATTAAAGTAGAAAAAATAATAATAAAGTGTGAAGAAGAAAAATGGCCGTGTTTCTTTCGTCGCGCCATCGTAACTGCCGCCGTCGTGTACCAACCGCCGCCATCGCCGTTCAATACGTCACCGTCATCGCCAAAGCCTCAAGCTTCCGCCGTCGCCTGTACCTCAGATCACCGCCGCGCTAAAGGCGTTGCAGCCGGCGTCCAAGCCTCAAGCAGTCGCCGTCGCCTCAAACCTCCGCCACCGCCCAAGTCGAGACCATTGTTTATCACCCCCATCTCCCTCTTGCTTCCTGAGTAAGAAAGAACACCCTATCTTTCTCTTGCTTCGCGAGCAAGAAAGAGCACTCCATTCTTTTCTAAACCCTAAAAAAAAAAAAAATACTATGCATACTTTAAAATGTACCCTACAAAAATTTTTATTAAATAAAAAATAAATAGATTACTTCGTATATTTTAAAATATAATCTATAAAATATTTTTATTAATAAAAATATCTATATATTTGCAGTTAAAAAAAATATATATTTTTTATAGTTTTTATTATTCAAAATTAATTATGCTAAAAATTTAACGTAACTTATATAAGTATTGTTTATTTATCTATTGAAAAAAATTTATGAATAATTAAAAATTAAAAATTATTTTATATCTTAAGTTTGATATTACTATTGAATTATATTTATAATTATTAACTTTAATATCGTATGTTATTTAAATATAAATATTTTAAATTTTATTTTGATATAAATATTATTATAAATTAATTATAATTTATTTATCCGCAGCGAAGCGCGGGTTCTATACTAGTATATATATATATGCTAAAACCATAAATCCACATGTTTTCCTCCAGCAAGCTGCTATTTGTTTACTTTTGGAGAGAACCACATGCAAGGGGATAACATTCATATGCCCTATTAATTAATTATTACTTAGTGGTTATAAAAATAGCCTAGGTATCATTAGACTTAAAAGTAGACTTTAGGGTGCAAACCAAAGAAGGACACAAAAAAAAAAAAAAAAAAAAAAAAAAAAAAAAAAAAAAAAAAAATATCATTAGAAGAAGGGTCCGTCCCACGCAAACGCACGCTTGAATAAAAGACAAAGGAAAGAAGAAGATGCCAAAACCCGGAAATGCGGTACACTGTCACCCTCGCCGCTGCTGCAACAAAACAAACTGATTTGACGTTAGGCACAATAATAAAACCAAAAACAACAAATCACATTTACTGTAGAACCATGTATAGGAAATTTCATGCAAATCATGTATAGAGATTCTCAGGCAATCCTGCAGCAAAACTGCAGTATATGTGTGAGGGATCACGCAGGGCCCAAATTAACAACTGCAACTATACAACACTATTAATATCTCCATAAAAAAAAAAAAAAAAAAAAAAAAAAAAAAAAAAAAAAAAAAAAATTCTGCGCATAGAGCAGTAGAGAATCTCAACACCTCGCTTTCTTATTTGCGTGACAGGCCCTGGTCCATTACACACGGTATGCGGGCCGAAGTGTTCCGCTCTGGGACCACATTGAGTCCATTTACTATCATCACTAATCTCTCTCTTGGCACGAAAGGACAAAAGGCGGAGTGAAAGTTTTCTCTGTCGCAGTTATAACCCATAGAATTAATAACATCCGATCAAATAACTCTAACACTAAGTGATACTCACAGATTTTCTCGACCCTTTGATGAACGATTGTAGAATTAGGATGATTGTGATTTTCCTCGAGTTTAGTAGTGGTTGGTATAATGGTATGATCCAAGGGACGGATTCCGTGCGTAATGTGATTGGTTTGGGACATATCCTATGTGTTATCACTGTTGCAAAACTATCGTTATTCTAATTTTGTACCTGGAACGACGAGAGGATGTTAATAGGCCAGTCCACTAGATCCAAAAAAAAACATCTTGGACCTTATAGTAAGGGTTATACAAAGGACCAGGTGAGCCCAAAGTACAATTTTCATCTGAGAAAATCAATCTACCAAACAGTTAAAATCCTCAGGTTGATATTTTAAGCAACCGACTCCGAAAACGGGCGGTTGTTTTTTTAAAAAAAGGTCTAATTCCTGAAAATCGAATCAAACAAAACAATTCGACACCAAACAGGTCGAATTGTTCAGCCCATAGGGAACCAATTAACTTTGAAAAAAACCCAATATATAGAAAGTATACAATGAAAAAGAGATAAGTATACAATTGAAAGAGAGAATATGTGCACCTGAATGAATCCAGTTCTTGAGGCAGTGAAAGATGTCTCATAGCTCCTATCAAGGAAAGAAGGGATAAATACAAAACCATTAGTTTAATAAATATTTAGCCTGAAGTGAAAAGAAAAGAAAAAAATAGGTGTCATACCAGCAAGTAAATGATAGTTCACATGAGAGTACTGATAGGTTACACCAAGAGGTCGAAAGTAATATTTAGAACCTATTTTCGATGCATCAAAATCTTGGTAGTATTAATACATGATAACACAACCATTGTTAGAGCATAAAATTCCACGTCAAGAGGATTTGCTCTACCGCATTTACAATAAGCATTGACAAATTGCAACATGAACACTAAAAAGGATCTGAATTAACAAAGCCCACCTGCCTCGATCGAGAAAACAGACCGCAAAGAAGTTATAAAACCAACGAATTAAATAAGAAGTAACTTTGGACGAAATAACAGCACAAGGGTAGATGCATCCAAATAGAACTTTTTAGCAACTTAACATGATAACACAAGATACAGTGAAAACATCATTTGGTCATACATTGAAATGAGAAAAAAAAAAAAAAAAAGTATATAATTAGTATTTAGAGAAGCAATTCTATCATATAAAGCACCCATTGTGCGGCCGCAAAAAAGGAAAGAACAGATCTCACTAAATTATTCAGCATCTTTACTCCACTCTTGAAGATATCAAATCATCATTGGATAACCGCAGGAGAAAAAAAATTGTTTTGAGAGAATTGGTTCCGGTAGCTCGGACAAATATTCCATATGTTCTCAGATGGTTCAATATAAAGTATAAAGTACATATTATTTCATTCTATCCATGAAAGAAGAACGACCAGTCCGCCAAACCTGCAGATTGAAAATTGAGCAATTTTTTTTTTTTTCTACTAGATTTAAAAGCCATTAGCATCTCTTTAGAATACATAGAAGGCAAAAAAATATTGGCATACTCCTAAGGAGAGTATAATATGGGGAATGATACGAAATTTTGTGTTTCTTTTGCGCATGCCAAACAATGGCAAGAAATATGGAAAATGCCTAGACAGGCAAGGATGCATAGCAAATCTCCTTGAATATGGTGAACAGGTGATTTTCCATGCCGATAGAACACCCTCATAGCAGGTACAAGAGATACAAACGAAGAATGATACTTGCGCAAAAGATTAATATATCATCTAAGACTTGGAGTAATCAACTACATGAGGGAAAAATGAATGAGACTAGCATATGCAATGGAAAATTAATAAAACGAAAAAACTGCTTTAAGTTGTGGCAAGAAAAGGAAACCAAGCAACCCAGTGTAAAGCAACAAATAGCAGAGAACATGCAGGCCCATGTGTGATGATGTAAATATATTTTAAAAGAATTTAAAAAGTACAAAAATGTTCAACCACAAAGCAAATCGAAAGAAACCCATAAAAGGTTCAGTAAGCAAACAGGAAAACAGAATTATAATTTGACAGGATGACATGGTGTTCTAGCTTTAGATATATCATTTTAAAGGTCGGTCCTAGTTAGCTAATAGAACCACTATTAAAATGATTAATAGGCAAAACCAATGCTACAAGGTGAAGATAAGTACTAGTCATTTACTTTCCAATGCGGCGCGACCACAGGATGTAAAATGCAAATGCGGCATCAAATTCATTTGAAAAACATGTTATTGATATCGTGCATTAACCAAACTTCTCACGCAAGAGCAAGGAGCTATATTTCGAGAGAATTTCACATGCTGCAACTCATTTAAGCAATCAGGACCAAAAGTATACTAAGAAGATGACAGCAAGAAGTTCATATTACGTTCAAAACTAACTAACGAAAGGACACAAACTTATCATCCTAACTTATGCCAACAGGATTACTAGTCAAAATTTCAAACATTAACACTATAATTCTCCAAACAAAAACTCAATTAAAACTTGTTAAACTAATCACACAATGACTCCTCAATTCTTCAAAGAGCCCTTTCTCTTATTCTCCTCCATCTGTCCGAAAACCTTCATTGCCATCATATTATCATCAAAGTACTGGGCATAAGGATGGCCCTTCGGAACAAGCCTTCTATACTTTTGAAAATGCTTCTCGGCCTCATCCTTCTTCCTCAGCAGAGTATATATGATTCCTTGGCATAAATAAGGCCGGAAATCCCTCGGCTCCTCCTTTACCAATTCTTTATAGATCTTAAGAGAATCCTCATACTCCCCTTCTATGACCTTAATTTGAGCTACTAGAAGCTTAAAATCCCTCAACTGCTCCTTCTTCTTCGCCTTCTTGCACAGCTCTATAGCATCTTCAACCCGTTTAAGAATGTCATCTAAGTCCCCATCGGCGTCGGATTGCGAGGCCGCCATTACGAGGCCATGATAGGCCTCGACGAGAAACGGGTCCTTCTCCAATAGCTCCTCGAACCCTTGCTTCGCCGTTTCGAAGTCGCCATTGTAGCTCTGCAGGTGGGCTTTGAGAAGAGGGAGGTCGTTCTCATCGGGCTCCAGCGCGATGAGGCGGTCGACGATGCCGATCGCTTCCGGAAGCTTCTGGGACTTCACCTTCACCTCCATTAGGGTTCGCAGGGACTTGACATCGTCGGGGTTGGAGGCGACGTGCTCCTCGAGGAGCCGCTCCTTCTCGGCTTCGGTTAGGGTTTCGGAGTCCTTGGATGAGGGGAGGATGTCAGGCTCGACCGTAGCGGCGGTGGCGGGAGCGGCGATGGCGGGGGAGGGGGAGTGAAAGCGGGCGAGGAGGAGGGCGGCGGTGGCGGCGGCGGCGACGGCGACGGATTGGAGGAGGGAGGGGGGAGAGGTTAGGGTTAGGGTTTTGGGGGAGGGTTTATGGGAGGCACGAAGGGGGCGAGGGAGTGGAGGGGATTTGGGGTAGGGTTTAAGGGGAAAGGGGGAGAGGAGGGGTTTGGAGAAGAAGGGTCGGGAGAAGTTAGTGTTTGCGAGGGGAGGAGAACGAAGGGACGCCATGGGAGGTGTTGCGTAGTGTTTTCGATCGGGATCGCGGAGGAGACGGTGAGGAGAAGGAGATTGAGGTAAAACCCTCTTTCGCTGTAGCTACGGGGGAAGCGAGGAACGGAACCGCCGAGTAAAACGTGGCACTCCGAAATTATTTTTGAGACCAAAGGTGCGTTTGGTTCCCATATAAACAAAAATTAGTTATTCCGATATAGATATAAGAGTAGTGCTAGGTGTACACCCCAAAATAGGGTGTACATCCTACACCCATCCATCCTAGGGTGGGTATTCATCCACTCGTCATTCGATGTGACGAGTGGAATTCACCCACCCCTAGGATGGGGTGGGTGTAAGATGTACACCCCATTTGGGGTGTACATCTAGCATTTTCCTAGATATAAATACGTATATAAATAAAAATTAAAATAATTTTATATTTAGTTGAATATAAAATTATATTAAAAATAAATAAAATTATGTTTAGTAATTTAAAGAAAAATAAAAATTATAGAAGAGATTAAATTTTTAATTTAATATAAAAATTTATATGATATAATTTTAAATATTTAATTAAAAATAATTTATTAAAATTTATATTTTATTTTTATATAAAAAAAATTATTAAAAAAATTTTGATTTTTAAAATTTTATAAATTTTTAAAAATTCAAAATTTTGTATATAAAAATTTGTATAAATTTTAAAAATTTAGTATAAATTTATTAAAAATTAAAATTAAAATTTTAAAAATTTGTATAAATTTTAAAAATAATAAATTTTATAAATTTGTAAATTTATTATAGATTAAAGTTAACAATTTTAAAAACTATAAAATTTAAAAATTATTTAAAGTTAAAAATTTATGAATGTTAAAAATTTATAGATTTAAGTGAAATATTAATTTTGTCCTTATAAATATATTATTTTAAAAATTTCAGCTTCTAAGTATAATATGTAAATAAAAGGATAAAAAAATAAATCTATCTCATTCACTAATTAAAATTAAGTATTTAATTTATGATTAATTATATTTTTCTAACAGATATTGACGATAAGAACATACATAAACAACATAAAATTTTTTAAAAAATAATTATAAAAAATTAAATTTTATAGAAATATATATAGTATTCAATATGTTTAATATAAATTGTATAAAATTAATCCTATAAGATATTTAAATATTAAAAATGATTATTTTGCAGTAAAAATTATATATTTTGTAGTAAAATTTAGTGACGATTATTTTTTTAAAAACTATTAAATTATATAATTAAATAATTTTTACCACTAAATTGCGATTTTTAATTGATAAGAAACTATTGACATATTTTATTATAATCAAATAACATTTTTGCTGATTATTATTACAAAGTGTTGTTCAAATAAACAACTTATGGATTAATTTATTTAAATGAAATATACTGGACCATTTTATTTAAAAAAATAATATGCTATTGTTTTATTTATTAATTCAATTAATAGGAGATGTAATTTTACAATTGTAGGATTAAATGATTTTTTTGTTGTAGCGTGGCGTGCAATCGTGCAAAATTTTTCATATGAAAAAAATTTGGGAGAATTTTTTTTTTTTTTTTTTTTTTTCGAAAGCCGCACGGGGGCGGACTGTTAGTTGGGAGCAACCACGCAGCCAAACAAGTGGTGTAAATTTTTTTAAATTTAAAAATTTTAAATTTAATTTTTACTATTTAGTTTTTAAATTTATTTAGTTTGAATTAGTCAATAATATTTTAATATTAAAATTTAAGTTAATTATTTATTTTAATAAATTTATAATTTTCATAATTATAAAAAATACACTAATTAAATTTATAAAAATAAATAATGTAGTTAAATTTTAAAATTAAAATAGTGTTGGCTAATTCAAATTAAACATTAAAACATTAAAAGTTTTTTTAAAAAAATAATATATTCAAAATATTTAATAATTAGGATAATTTATCTAAAAAAGTAATGCCAATTAAATACATTCCGAAGCAGCAAAAAGAGACAACAGATACACCTTTATCTAACAATGCATAAGAAGTTAGTATCTTATTCGAGCATCAAATTATATATTACTAGCGAGTTGAATCGTTACAAATTTTGAGTGGAATAAAAAAATTAAATTAAATTTATAAAAAAAATAATCTGTTTTTATAAAAATATAAAATTAATTATTTTTTTATATAAATTAAATTATTTTTCACTATTAAAAAAATAAACTTTACTAAAAAAATACACGTCAGCAGTGATTCCATCGAGGTTGTGACACCGCCGATCAATCACTTCCCTCGAAAACACCACTAAATTCGAAATTTCTAGAGTAAACTCGCAGCAAACGAAACCCCCGATTGCTATAAATCCACGTCTCTCTACGCCCTTCGTTCCTCACACCCTCGCCATTAATCACCGCTCTCGAAGCTTCTCATCTCTCTCTCTCCCTCTCCACTTTCGACCATGGCCGCTACCGCCGAAGCTCCGGCGTCGCCGATCGAGATCTGCGTCAAAGCTGCCACAGGGGCCCCTGAAACCCTAGGGGATTGTACCGTCTCGATCCCTCCCTCTCTTTATCGATATCTCTAGATCTCGATCTTTTGTTCCTGATTTGGTTCCTTTGAACGGTGAATCTGTAGGTCCTTTTTGCCAGAGGGTTCTCCTCACGCTCGAGGAGAAGAAGATCCCCTACGAGTTGAAGTTGATCGACCTCGACAACAAGCCCGAGTGGTTAGATCTTGCGTTCTTCGTATTTCTCTTCTTCGTTCTCGGAATCGAGTGTTATATGGTGTGATGTTTTGTAGGTTTCTGAAGATAAGCCCCGAGGGGAAGGTTCCTGTGTTCAACGGCGGCGACGGGAAGTGGATTCCCGATTCCGATGTGATCACGCGGATCATCGAGGAGAAGTACCCCGATCCTTCGGTTGTCACGCCCCCGGAGTACTCATCAGTGTAAGTTTTTCTCGGATTTTTGTTTTTGCTTTACATATATATATGCCGAGATTTGTGGTTTAGCAAGTATGATAATTTAGTTCCATAATTGGCTTCAATTTTTACCAGTTTATAGAATTTTTCACCAGTTTTGTTGTTGAAGTCATGTATTAATCTAGATGGTTGAGTTTAAGTATCTGGTGCTTTAATTTTGCTGAGGGAATTGGATTTCACACATAACGTAAGCATAGCGGCTTGAAATGTTTGGTGATCACCTTTCAAAATAGAGTATATCTCTGTTTAATCAAAAAAAAAAAGAAGAAATGTTTGGTGATCATGGGAAGTGAAATTTGATTAGGATATAAACCCTAATTAACATGTTCTGTTTTGAGTACGATAGATGTTCTATTACTTTGTGCCTTTTGATTTATTTTAATTTTCCTGTGTTGTAGGTTCCTGCAACCACATTTTATTTTCATGCCTGAGAGTTTAATAATCAAACAGTGCTTCATTCTTTAAATTTTCTTAATTGTTTTTCCTTAAGCACTAGCAGATATTTCTAGGAAGCAGGATGATTTTGTGAGAAGGGTAAAAAAAAAAGCATCTCATCTAACATAAATTTTTAAATAGCAAATTATCTATTTAATATAGTTGGTTTTTGTCTAATCAATGATTTGCTAGGACGAGAATATTATTCACTTACCTGGCTGATACATCCGAAGAGTTACTGTACTGTGAATGTCATTGTACTTTTCTTATTTTACAATATTGTGGAACTACATTAATTTCGACTTGTTGTTCACTTGATCAATCTAGAGTTCTCACGCTCTCTCTTTCAAATACTCCATTTCCATGGGTAAGAGAACTTCGTAAATCGTTCTTGTGTGTAAGGCATAACTGTATCGAAGAACTTCAGTTTGCCAGGCAATTTCTCGGCTAATTGAATACTCATAAAACAAATCTTCCATTTTGTGTTCCTTCCTGCTGGTATAGTTTGATATAGGGTCACTAGTATTCAAGGATTTAAGTGCCGCGGCACGGGGTCGTGCCGAAATCTTGCCGGCACGGTACGGCACGGTGCGTACTGAGCCGTGCTGATGAGTGCCGGTCACAAAAAATACATGCGTGCCGACACATAATGGCATGAAATATTTAATTTATTTAGCAACAAATTTTTTAAATTGCTTATTATGTATCTTTATCAAATATTTTGAACTTTATTAAAAAAATTACTTAGTAATTTTAAGAAAAAAAAGTTTTAAACTGTGCCATCGGCACGGGAGCTGTATCGTGCCGGTATTTTGTTTGCACGGTACGGCACGGTAGATACGGCCCGTGCCGATGGATACTTAAATCCTTGCTAGTATTAAATCCAGTTATTTTTGTCTCTGGAAGTTGAATCCAATTAGAAACACATTTCTTCTAAGTAAATTACCTTAAACCAGGGGATCAAAATTATTTCCTTCCTTTGTGAAGTTCTTGAAAAGCAAGGATCCTAACGATGGGTCAGAGCAGGCATTGCTTGATGAGCTGCGTTCATTGGATGAGCATCTGAAGGAACATGTATGTCTCCTCTCTCTCTCTCTCTAACGGGGCGCGCGCGCGCGCGCGTGTGTGTGCCTGGCAGTCGGTGTAGGCATCGTTCATGTAGTGACCGCACATTGATATTTGCAGGGTCCATTTGTTAACGGTGAGAAGATATCTGCTGTTGATCTTAGCCTGGCACCTAAGCTATTCCATCTTCAGGTTACTCTCGATCATTTTAAAGGCTGGAAGATCCCTGAGAATCTGACCTATGTTCATTCTTATACGAAGGTATGGACAAATCTTCCTGATTCATTCCATTTTATTATTGGGCCGTATGTTGAAAGCACTGCCGGAGTTCTCTTTCCGTTCAGTTGTTGAGTTTCTTTCCGAACGACGTCAATGCAACTCTCCTGTGATGCAATACTGTCCCATTTCTCTTTTCGGTGTTATTTAAGCATATTCGGTGCGCAAAAATGTTAGCAGTTGGATATTAAATGTCTTTTCTGTGACCGCTCAGGCGTTTCTCTTTGCAGTCAAATAGCGAATGATGTTTGTTACAGGGACACTGTTATTCGTCTCTGAGGTATTAGCGAATTGTGCGAACGTAATTGCCCAGTAATCATCTTTAATGCGCGAGCAAAATCATAGTCTGTTGAATTTTTAATTAGCGTGTTTCTTCTGAGGCCTCTGATATATGGTTTGTGCGTACCGTGCAGCTGCTTTTCAATAGCGAGTCTTTCATAAAGACCAAACCTGCCAAGGAGCTTGTCATCGCTGGGTGGGCGCCAAAGGTGAATGCCTGAAGCGCTTCCTATCCTTAGTCCGTGATTGTTCTGCCTGCAGTCGTACGCTTCAGCTGGTTCGAAAATCAAGGGTTCAAACTACATGTTATCACCGACTGTCTGCACTTGGGTTTTCTGTAACTACCTGTATCAATAAAATTAGGGCTCCAAATTTGGGCTCAATTGTAACTCTTTTAGTTAAAATAATTAAGTTCGCTCAGTCATGTAACACATTAGTTGAGGGGTGCACATGGAAAAAAAAGAAAGATCTTATTACATTTATATATTAAGCTATCGTTTAGCAAATTACTTGGACCATTTTACGTCAGTGTATGGTGATAATTATATGAAAAGCACCTCTTTTTCCTAGCACTTGTGATTCAGTATCAGTTATCTAAATCAAATCCTTATTGATGAAGATCAGATCACCATTATTGTGCTCGATCAACATGCACAAATGATTGAGGCATGAGGGTAGCAAAACAACAATTAGACCTCCCTCGGGGAGAGCAGCGGCTCCTGGTCCGAATTCGAGTCATCTCCGCCATCAGACTGTCTCCACTGGCACTGCACGAGACCCGACGGCATGCTCGCGTGGAAGTTCTCCATATTCTGAAGGCACGCCTTGACAGCGTCGTGCGCGCTCACGAAGTACCATCTCTTCCCGATTAGCTCGATAAGTCCGGCACGCGAAAGCGTTATCAGAACCTTTCGGTTTGGATTCGAAAAAGCCATCTGCAAGAGAATTTTGAAGCTAAGATTGTAATATCATTCATCTCTAACATAAAATTGAATCTGTAAACAAAATAGATACAGCTATACCTGGATTTCGCGAGATTTGTATTCTTGGTGCAAATCCTTGAGAGCTTGAACTGCGCTCGAGTCGATGCATGGAACAGCTGCAGCAGCATTTAATTATAAGCTTTACTTCATACTTAAACTGATGAATTGACTTGAACAAACTTGAGAAGATACAGTTTATGGAAACCAAAAAGTATGCTGAAAACTTACCTGCCATCTCAATAATCACAAAATAAATTCTTTCTTTCTCTTGTCTATCTTTTATTGCTCCTGTACTGTCGACTTCGTATTCACGCAACCTGAAATGCGACAATTTATTAAATAATTTCGGCTATACGGTGCTCAACTATGTTCCAATCGTCGGTACTTGCTACTTCTGGTAGATTATAAAAAAGGCGGGGCTTCACCTGTCCTTGATGTAACTTATGTTTGCGAAATAAATCGGAGCATCAATTCGAACCACAACAATTCCGTAGTATATGTATGCTTCAGGATACTGTTCGATGTTTCTGTAAACAGTAGTTCCGGGGAGACGTCCCAGTATAGCTGCAATTATAGCACACTCAAACAGGAGATGTGCGTAATAAAGAGAAACTAAAATTACAAGAAATTATATAAGCAGTATAAGTAATACTAAGATATTCAGTACCATCAACTTTTGCTAATAGCTTATGAGAACAGGAAAGCACTTAACCTATGTGGGGATTTGCTGATTCATGGATGACGAATGCGAGAGAAGCGCTAACCTACAATTCAAACTCCATTACTCAGAATAGAATTGCGAACTATATGGAAGTGTAGTGCTATTACAATCTCCATATTTTGCATTACGTCACAAATTATCTAAACTTTTTGAAGGAGCAGTGATTGCTATCGAAGAGTGATCAAACTCTTGGTTACACCGAAAAGGATTTTTGTACTTGAGATAGACATGGGCATAAAACCTGACCCCGACAAGCACACCAATCTCGATGCCGAGAAATAACGTTATAATGCAAGTGATAGTCCAAAGAAGGAAATCTTTCTTATCTACACGCCACAAGAATGTGGCCTCCTCATAGTCCACCTGAAGCAAAAGAAAACAAGGATACAGGATTAGTTCGATAAAGAAAATGTTACAAATAAAATTGCAAATTTACCCTGTCGAGAGTCGCGATATCAGGGCTATTACTTAACCTTGATGCAAACCATTTTAGCTTATCGCGATTGAGTTTGCAACTATTTATGAGTGAGGATTTGGCAACCAATAACAAGATCTTGTACTATACAAAGTAAGAGAAGTTTTACCGACAGAATCTCTGCAATCATGATGACAGCAGAAAGATTAAGAGATTAAGAGATTAGGATATTAATTCTTACCAAACTTATTCCCACAGAGATAACAATGGCAGCTAGTGCACACTGGATCATACAAAACCAACAGGCAGTGTAAGGAGAATTATTCAAAGAACATGAAAGATACTAATAAGAGAATAGTAATGAAACTAACTATAGTTTCGCAGAAGACGCAATTACAAGAATAACAATGAAAAGCAATAATTTGTTTCAGAGAACTATACCTGAGGTATATCTCTAAACAATGGAGTCAAAAAGTATAAAGCACATCCCATTGTACACCCCATTATAACTCCTGATAATCCAGTTTTTGCCCCAGTTTCATGATTTACAGCTGACCTGGAAAAGGACCCTGCAATTTTGCAAAATGTAATGCTACTGTAAACATGTTAGTCGAAGGATAAACATGAAATTAACAGAAAATGAAAAATAGCTAACTTCACATTCCTGATACTAATGTGGCTAATCAGAAGAGTGTTAACATATTTACCTGTCGCAGGGTACGAAGAGAAAAAAGAACCACATATATTTGCCATTCCAAGGCCAAATAACTGCAAAGTAGATGCTATGAGAGACGAATTAATCGATTATTATTGCATGGAACATCCAAATATCTACATCTGATAAAGAAGACATTAGATTCTAATGGTTTTTACTGGTACCTCTTGATTCGAGTCCAAGTCGTACCCGTTTTTCGCGGCCAATGCTTTGGCAATCCCAACTGATTCCTGAAGTTCAAATGGTATTGGCGGGTTTTCGACAAAGAAATTAATAGATAACTTATAATTACTGGCAAGTTATTCTTACCAGAATGGCCACTCCAGTGATGAGAACCGCGGTCGAAATCAGAGATTGCGCATACTCGAACCCTCGAGGAATGTGAAACTGTGGAAGGCCTTGTGGTATTTCACCAACCTACAGTCGGAAAAACAGCTTAAAATTGACACAATACTCGAACAACGATTCAAAAGCTACGATCCATCATAAGGATATTGCAGTGTAAAATTATACTTATATATATATATATATATATATATATATATATACATATTTCATTATTTGAGAATTTGAGGATGGCAAACCACGGATATCGAAGAGGGGCGGAATGTTTTCACAAAAGTTGTCCCCAGTATAACTGCAGTTAGTGGTCCCGATGCTCTAAGGAATCGCAAACTCTTCTTCGAATTCCCCTGGAACACAAATTTAAATATAAAAAACTTTAGCAAGTATATTCACATGAGCTTCTTCAAGAAGCCAAAAAAGAAGTAGCTCTTACCAAGTGCTTCATTAGAAGAATAATTGCAAGGATTGTTGATCCCATTACAAAGGGGGGCCATGAGAACTACATCAATCAAACCAAAATTAGTGGCAAATAATAGTATAACCTGATACAGTGAAAAAAAATGTAAACAGAAAGAAATTGTGACTTTTTAATCTGATTTTGATGGACTATGGAAACAAACACTTACATCTCCAGCTCCAGCAATTATACTCCTCGCGAGCGGCAAAATTTTGCTACTCCTCTCCACATTGTAGCCCAAGAAGTATTTCGCTTGAGACAACGCGATTACAATAGCCGAGGAAGTGACAAACCCGGATATTACCGAGTGGCTTATGAACCTCAGAAGCCAACCAAGCCTGAAAAATAAAGTGAACGCGGTAAGTCGTCGATAAATGATATTAGAAAGTACGAAGGAAAAGAAAACAGTCTAAATAGCTCTTCTAAGAAATCTCAAGTGATTGTCGAAACTAAAGACAATGTCGCGAGAAAATTGTTACAGTATGGTACCTCAAAAGCCCCATTATACATTCTAATACGCCGACCATAAACGCCAGTAGTATAGCGAGCTCTGTGTACAATTCATCTGAAGGATCCACTATGTTACCCAAGACATTAGAAACTAAGAGAGATACCAACGTCACCGGACCGATTGCGAGTTGGCGCGATGATCCGAAAATGGCATATACGAATATCGGAACGAAACCAGAATCTGCATCCGAAAGCATGAGCTCGTCGCGCAAATAACAAAACCGATAGCTGACGAAGAAACAAGATAACATAGAAATAAATAGAATCATACTCACAGAGCCCATAAATAGGATGAAGCCCAGCTAATTTTGCATATGACATTGCCTGTCCAATTTATAGCAAATAATGAACATCAGAGTCACCAAAAAAATAGGAAATATGAAATATAAGAAGGCACGAAACTATGAAAATCTCGCAAACTTCAGTTTCGATTCAGGTCCATTAAAGAGCTCGAATCGAACCAACCCAACTGCTTGATTTTGGTTCTGTTCAAAATTCCAGTAAAAATTCGCCACCCTATTTATATTTCTACGATTACAAGCAATAATCATTCTCTGCAAGCTTAAGTTATTAGAGAAAAACAGTTATTTCATATAATTTAACATGATATTAAAATATAAGATACTGAGTTTAAATTTTATTAGGCTCCTTGTACTATCGAAACAACTTAAGTTCAGACGTGAAGGGGAGTGTTGGTTAGTTTCATAGAATTTAACGAAAATGTTGTTTTAAATCATGCCTGGGGAATGAGCATGACGCCGACGGTGATCCCCGCCATGAGGTCCATTTGAAAATACTCATGCCACTGGTAAGTGCGGATCCACCGCGTGCACGGGAACATGAGCTCCATCGCGTGCACCGCCGACGTGCTCCGGAGCTTCGACCTCCATTGGGCGAAGAGGGACGGAGCCGAAGGGATCAGGGCCGACGAGGACGGTGTGGGGCCTACTAGGGGGCCGGGGCCCGCCCTTGCGGGACCCCGGACGTGCCGCGCGAGCCCCTTGATGACGTCGGAGTCGGCGATGTTGAGATTGCTCGATGTAGCATAAGATATCTCCATTGGTATCACTCACTCTCTCTCTCTCTCTCCCCCGCCCCCTCTTTCTACAACATTGATCCTCTGTTCCCTTATTTCGACCGTTGGCAGTTTAAATTTGGCGGGAGGAGGGAACGGATGTATTTGTAGGGGTCGTGGTACGAGAAACGGACACGTGGCGAGTGGGTCGTTCGAAAATGTGGAACATGAATTGTTGCAGGGGAGCTAATGATTAAATCGCGTTGATTGGTGCTCGCGGGTGGAGTTGTGTACGTGTCGATTTGTGATTGGTGGATGCAATGCTGTTTTATGTTTCAGGTAGAGCAGCTGAACTTTTGGTGCATCCCTTACTCATGGTGGAATTATTGCATGGACCGTGGTCTACCCTGGACCGATCTTCTAAATTCAAATAGAAGAACAATAATATCACCTACAATAATTTGAACCAGATTTTAATATGGTGGACCGGGTCCACGTAATAATTTTTTCTCATGCATGGGATACGCTACATAAGTGCACGTACGCTACGGGGTGCGGCACGTACATGTACTTAGAAAAAGTTCTCTTAGATCTGAGGAGCAGAGAAATTATTTGATTTTAAAATAAAATGTTATACACCACATTGCTAAAAAATTATAATAGAGATTTTAAAATAAAAAAATGTTAAATCTTTTTTAACTTTTGATTATTTAGACAGTTTTCTCGAACGTTGGTTATTGAGATTGTTTGATATTTTAGTATTTTTTTTATAAATATATCTCTTAGACAGTATTGTAAATTGCATCTATATATAGATCGGATAAAATTTTGATTTTAAAATATTAATTATTTAGATTAGTGCCCTACATTTTAGTTGAAATTTTACTTTTATCATCTTTTAAAAAAAATGAGCATAGTTTTTCATACACATGTATTTTAAAGTCTTAAATAGCATCTTGTTTGTTTTTTTATTTTTTATTAAGTCTTAAAAAATTCTTGATTACTAGTCATATATTTAGCGAAATCATTCTATTTTTTAAACGAGCGAATAATCGACAAACCAAAATATCAATCAGCTGCGCTAGTCAATTATGGTAGTGCATGCATAGAAGCATCATCTTTCTATTGCGTAAAATGACAAGTAGATGGACTCATAATTGGAAAAAAAAGGTATGAGATAGCATAGAATAATTATGCAAGGAGACAAATAACATTATCATATGCATAATATCTTAGGCTTCGTCTAGTTTCAAAAAAAAATCCGGAATAACAAAAGTTATTTTCACTATTCTACCATACAGTGTAAAAAAATAATAAAAATAACCGGTCAAACCGATTTATTCTAAGTAATTATAGAATAACCCGAAAACAACTATTCTATCATTTTAGAGAAATATGATTATTATGATGTAATGATTAGTTTATTAAAAGTAATTAAAAAAATATAAAAATATTGTTATATTATATATATAATTTTATAATATTTTAAAATATCTTATAATAATAATAATAATAATTATTATTATTATTATTACTTTTATAAATTTATTTATATTATATGTTATTCTAAAATATACCATATAATATAAAATAAAATAATATACAAGGTAATAAATATATTAAATATATAATATTTATATATTTAATTATTATTATATAATATATTATATTTTTATATTAAATATAATATTTACATATTATATATTATATTATATATTTTTATATAATATATTATATAATATATAATATTTATATATTAAATATTTATATTAATTATATGTTATTCTAAAGTATATTTTCTTTATTTATTTATATATAATATTTTAAAGTATTTTTATATATTATTATTGAAGAATGTTATATATTAATATTGAAATATTTTATATAACAATATAATTATAATAGCATTATATTAGATATAATATTTTAATTATTTTATATTTTTTAAAAATATTATTTTTATATGCATTATTGTACATATATTAAATAATTTATATATAAAAAGTATAGATAAGGATAATTTTGATATTGTAAAAAACTTTAATGAATCTTTTGTACTATCCTTCGAATAAAAATATATCAAACCAAACAAGAAACATTTTTTTATTTCTCTATATTTTAGAATAATAATTAAATTATCTCAAAATTAAAAATAGGTTAAATTACAGAAAACCTTCCTGTAATATCCCGCTTTTTCATTTTGCCCTCCTGTCTTTTAAAAACCTACATTTTGCCCCCTCGTAATTACCGAATTGTCTTTAGGGGGCAACTGCGTTAACGGAGGAGGTAAATTGACGGAAATGCCCTTACCTTATATTGTCTTTAGAGGGCAACGGCGTTAACGGATGAGGTAAATTGACGAAAATGCCCTTATCTTATATCGGAGAGAATGAGTTTTCGTTTATTTTCCGTCATTTTTGAAGGATATTTTTGAAGGATATTTTGGATATATGTAATAATATTTTTTAAAAAATTAACGATTCACTCACGGAATGGTGACGTCGGGGATAAATGCATATTTCAGTAATTACGAGGAGGCAAAATATAGGTTTTTAAAAGACAGAGGGAGAAGTGAACAAACGAAATATTACAAATTTTTTTTTTATAATTTAACCTTAAAAATATTTATTTATTAAAATATTATTTCGTTAGAAAACGCAGTTACTAGCTGAAGTTTCCTCCCTGCAGGACAGAAGCTATATATATATATATATATATATATATATATATATATATATATATATATATATATATATATATATATATATATATATATATATATATATATATAGGACAGTACTTAACATCAGGATAAGCAAGGACTAAATAATTTTAAACATTTATTATGTATATTTATCTTCCATTTTTTAAAAAATTTGTCAAATTTTGTCAGGATTTAACATTTCTGTTTAAATGAGAGTTAAACAACATTCCTGTAATATAGATAAGTTGTTGACACTGCATAAGCAGCAGTGTAATTAACACTTATTATTATTATTATTATATAATAACAACCTAACTAATAAATAACATTACTACTATCCACGTAAGAGAATAAGTCGTAGATACACATCATTTCGTATTAAACCGGAATTCCTATCCACTCGGAATATCTCCCGAATAAAATGCGCTATTTATTCCAAATTCACCTATAAATATCGCGCATCGACCCCGTACTTTCCCTTCCTCGTATTGCGATTTGCTACTCACTCCCCTCTCTCTCTCCTCTTTAATTTCGAACTCTCTTCGTCGTCGTCCTCTTCTTCCTCCCTTGAGCTCCGATTTGGGCGACAATGGAGATCGATCTCGCGCCGAAGCAGCCGAAGAAGTCGTACGGAGGCGACGGGGGTTCGTACTACGAGTGGGGCAGCGGCGATCTCCCCATGCTCGGCGAGGCGAAGATCGGCGCCGCGAAGATCGCGCTGGGGAAGAGCGGGCTCGCGCTCCCCAGCTACTCCGACTCCGCCAAGGTCGCCTACGTCCTCCAAGGTATGGCGATCCCCCTCCGATTCGATCTTCGATCTAGTGTTTGCGATTTGAGTTCGGAGAATCATATCGTCGCGATGCCCTGCGCTATCGTGCAGTGTTTCGATCGTTTGGTTTCGTGATGAGATTGATTGGATCCGTGCCCTAGTTTAGTTTGCGTACGAATCGCCTGATTTGTTTGTTAGGGTTTAAGCTGAGAATGAGAACGCATGGGGCCACTTCGATTTTTTTATTATTCTATTATTTTGTTTTTTTTACTCAATTTTTTGACTACTGTATTGTTTACTAATTAATGCTTGCGACAAGGATCGCGTGTCGACGTTATAATACTACTCATCGTGTAGTAACAGTAGCATTAATTAGTTTTAAATGGAAGCATGATAGTTAATTATTTATGTTAAAAAAAATTAATCTGATGGAAAATGATTTAAATTTATTTAAGAATATAATTAGATACATCGAATTTGCCTTGTCAATAAGTTTGACTTAATAGAAGCCCCTTGATCTGAATCTATATAAGTTTGTCTTAATAGAAGTAACAAACTTATATTCTGCTGGATTTGAGTCTTGCCAATTGATCTGAATCTATCTAAACTTTACTCTATGATGTTGTTGATATTCTCTTGAAAACTGTGACTCTGATTAACTAAATGCACATCCATTTTCTTTGGTAAGAAGATTTTTCTACTTTCTTAAGAGGAAAAAAGAAAAAAATGTTGAGTACGAGACATCGATGTCTCTGCATTTTTGTTTTCTATGATATTATAGAATTTTTTTTGAGAGAAATGCAGCATGATGCCGCTTCATTCAAGGCGAAGGTGAATTTAGCAGGGGTAGGGCAGCTGGTGTCTGCCGTAGAGCGGCCGGGCCCAAAAAAAGAAAAAAAAGAAAAAGTAAAGTCCTAACAGAATCTGGACCAATAGGATCGGTAAAGTCTGATTTCGGCGAGGATGTCACAGAGGGTATGGTTCTTGTTTTCAAAGATCCTTCTATTCCTTTCCAGCCAAATGAACCACCACGTGGCTGTGATAGTGATGAGGGTCATGTTACCCAAACCTCCTTTCTTGAGTGCATGCGTCTCCCACAGGCTGTCAACGGTTGAGTTATTACGAATTTTCAATTTGTTTGGCAGCAAGATCTCCAACAGTGCTTGTGCTGAGGTACAGGAGACAAACAAGTGGTTAGCAGATTCCTCAGGCCCTAGACAGATGACGCAGCAGCTGGACCCTCCCCAGTTCCGTTTGAGTAGGTTGATATTATAGAATTAGTTGGCAGAAAAATCAATTTCTGTGATTTCTTTTGCTCCTTCACCATGTAAGTAAACTTTGCTAGAACGGTCTGAGTTAGTTCATGGCTGCACTATGCCCTTTTATAATTACCCTGAGTAGGATATGTTTGTCAGTTGCCTTAGAACTAACCGTCTTCTTAGTTTCGAGTTGAGAATAGAGAAAATCAATGATCCTATTTAGATTTTTTGCATCTGATCATTCATTTTGAAGCCTTAGGCATTTCAAAACCGTTCGCAATGTTTTTTTATTCATTTCATCATCCAAATTGCTATGATCCTTACATTTTTCAATTTTTTTTTTTTTTTTTTGACATATTCTAGGAAGTGGAACTTGTGGTGTTGTGCTCCCGGAAGTCACTAAAGAAAAAGTTATTGCCATCAAGAAGGGCGATGCTCTCGCCCTCCCATTTGGCGTGGTCACCTGGTGGTTCAACCCTAACGATGCTGAACTCGTTGTCCTCTTCCTAGGCGATACCTCAAAGGGCCACAAGTCTGGCCAATTCACAAACTTCCAGCTCACCGGCTCAAATGGCATCTTCACCGGTTTCACCACTGAATTCGTAGGCCGTGCTTGGGATCTCTCCGAATCTGAGGCCACTAAACTGGTCGGATCCCAATCAAACGCCGGCATAGTTAAGCTCAAGGACGGCCAGAAAATGCCCGTGCCGTCTGCTAAAGACAGAGAGGGCATGGCTTTGAATTGTGAAGAAGCCCCTTTAGATGTGGATATAAAGAACGGGGGACGCGTTGTTGTGCTAAACACACAGAATCTTCCGTTGGTCGGAGAGGTCGGGCTCGGGGCCGATTTGGTTAGGTTGGACGGTCGAGCCATGTGCTCGCCCGGGTTTTCTTGTGACTCGGCTTTCCAGGTGACATATGTGGTTCGAGGGAGTGGAAGAGTTCAGGTTGTGGGAATCGATGGAAAGCGGGTTCTTGAGACAACGGTGAGCGGTGGGTATTTGTTCATTGTGCCGAGGTTCTTTGTGGTGTCAAAGATTGCTGGTGAAGAGGGGCTGGAGTGGTTCTCGATCATCACAACTCCCAAGTAAGTACACCAACACTTAAAATGTTAAATGGCAGTTTTAGTTCAGCGCATGCTCAAACTCTTTATGATAGATAGAGGGCATCTAGAGCCGAACTAATCCAGTTTTACCTTTGTTGCTGAATATGCAAACTCATCTTTTGGAAGAATAAACGAACAAAATAGTCATTGCTGTCAACAAACAGAACTCACAAATATAAAATTTGCAAAATATAATCTGGTTACAGCAAAGCTACAGAAAACCACCATCTTTAGACATCGGCATCTCTCTCTTCCATTCTATCAATTTCCTACATTTTGCTGATAGCAGCAGCATAATGGCAGTAAACTACATTAATGCGCCTGTGAATTGTTTGTGGATGTGTACAGCCCTGTGTTCAGTCACCTGGCAGGGAGGACCTCGGTGTGGAAGGCGATATCGCCGGAGGTGCTCGAGGCCTCGTTCAACACCACACCGGAGATGGAGAAGCTGTTCCGATCCAAGAGGACCTCAGACGCCATCTTCTTCCCCCCTCCGAACTAGACGCGCAGGATTTATATTTCCTTTGCCCCGGGAATTATGACAGTGAAATAAGAATGAGGTCTACCGCTTTTAGAATAATTTCGGATGCTTATTTTGCCTCTCATCCTTTCTCTGGTCTCTGCTTGGAATTTATGTTGAGACACCTTAATTATAACATAAGTGCCTTTAAAATTGATGGTCGGTTGCATTAATTGTGGTTTTATGTTTCTCTACGGCTTACTCTTAGAACAAATCGGGAAGCATATTACTTTTCTTTTGAAAAAAATATATTTATATATACATTATTATTAGTAGTAGTTTATTTGGGTCTAGGGAAGTTTATTTGATCTAAGAATTGGTTGGTTTACTGCACTGTTATTAACTTCTGGTACAGTAAAAGACATGTAGAGACCATCAGCATTCTCGTTTCCTTCTCAAAAATAACAAATTTTCTTTTTCCTTTTTTAAAGAAAAAAATTGGGTGCTCCAGAGTTCTTTGCTACAGCTTTATTTTCAGGTCCTTCGATGTGTGATTCATTCTTATTTTATCTTTTTGAATGCATGATTATTTTATTCAGTAGTATTATTTCAATTGGTTTAAAATGTACTGGAGGGATGTGATTAAATATCTGCAATAAATTATCTTATTAGTTAATTATGTTATTTTACTAAATTATTAATAATAAGTTATTAAAAATTAAACCATAAACTTATAATTATATGATAAAAAAATTATAGAGAATAAGTCATTATATATACATACAATTGAGGCACTTTATATTTGATTTTTTTTTTTATTAAAATTTAACTAGGCATATAATGCCCAGCAACCCACAAAACTTTGGAAATTAAACAAAGGAGTGTTTGGTTCGTGTGCATAAAATATCTGCATTCGCATAGGAATTGTGGCTCCTAAACTACGGTACTGAATTTCTACCAATGCCTGTCACCGGTCTTACTTACAAGTCAACTTACAGCTGTCGTGTATCGTACAACCAGCTCCGCTCAAAAAACCCGCACCACCACATCTTCCCAAGGCCTCCTCCATCATCGACCATCCATCCCCTCCCTTCTTTAAATCACAACCGTCCAAAAATTTCAGAAGATTTCAATTTTATACTATTTGTCGTACGGTCTATGGGTGACGTGGTGGACCAGGTTCCAGTAAACAATTCGGATGTTTCTCCCGCCACCTATATTTATCATTATTATGTCAGCGCCGTCCTCAATGATTATAAGGAAGGGTTCCGTTGCTTCCACTCCACCCCAATCCATTTTCCTCCAAAATGCCCTCAAAATCCCAAAATCCCCTCTCTATCCTCGTCCTTCTCCTCGTCGTGGTGCTCCTCCTCCCATCTCCCTCCCATGGCCGTAGAACCCTAGGGCGCCGTATCCCCACCTCCCTCTACGACGACTCCTTAGTCTTCCTCTGGCCACTCCCCAAGTACCTCACCAATGGGAACCAGACCCTCTCCGTCGACCCCGATCTCGACCTCGCCGTCGATGGCCCTGGGGGAAGCTCCTCCATCGTCTCCGACGCGTTCGAGAGGTATAAGGACCTCATCTTCAAGCCCTGGGCCAGATCCGGGTCGCGCGGCTCCGCCGCGTACGATGTCTCCAAGCTGACGATCTCCGTTGCTTCGGACAATGAGACGGTGGGGGCGGTGTTTGATTCGTCTTGGTTTTGGTTTAGTGTTTTTTTCTCTTTTTTGGTTTGTTTGGTGGATTGGATTAGGATTTTGACGGGTGTGTGGTGGTGGGATCTACGATTCAGCTGCAATTAGGTGTGGACGAGAGCTATGCGCTTTACGTGGGCGGCGGAACGAGTCTCTCGATCGTTGGTGGAGCTATAATTGAGGTATTAATGATCTCTTATGCTGTAAATTTAGTTCTTTTTTTTTTTTTTGTATACTGGAATTGTTGATATTTAAGAAGTATTTGTGTTTTAGTGAGTTCATGCACTGTGCCCTCTATGCCAGAATTACATGGAACTAACTAGGTTCTTTGAACATCTTTTTGGAGAAGTAATTATTGGAAATTGTATTAAAGTGAATAAGGCTTGTCCTTTAGGATCATTGACTATGGCTTCCAATAATACAAGTAGGGAGAATCTATAGTACAAAATACTTCTCAAGGAATATGATTTGGTCAAAAAGATTGGGAGCTAGTAAGCACAAGAAAATGACTGAAGCTTTAGTAGTACAATTAATTTCTCTTCATTTTTTTTTTTGTCTCAAAAGCAACAGAGTGGTCAAAATGATTGTTTCATCAGTTCTCACTAGCATGAAATCAGCTACTGTACACGATTGGGGAGCTACTATTTAGTATAAATTTTACTAAATTATACGGTGAATTTTTTTTGGATTTTACTTTTCTGCAAGTACTTAATATGTATGTATCTGTTTTAATAGTAATTGACTGATCAACTGTCTCTAGTGCAAGTGGCAAAGGGCTTGGTGGTTGATACCCGTGACCCGAGTTCGAAGCCTAGTTGTTGCTTTACATTTTCAGCTAAGTTTATTTCAAAAATAAACGAGGCGGTAGCATGCTTATCATGCTATCTTTCTCTCTCAAAAAAAAAAAAGAAAAAAAAAAAGTAATTGACTGCTAATTTGTGGGGGCAACCTAATGTATGTTCAATTTTCTTTTCTGTGTAGTTTTAACCTCCTCAATCTTAGCTGTGATAATCATTTGACCATTTAGGGATCTACAACATATTCTGGATACATATAGGGGATAGTGTTGAAAAATTAATGTCCATTTCAGTGAAGAAGGTGTTTCTTTTATTTTTTTATTATGGAAGTAGTCTAATTAATTATTACTGTCTCCTGTTTCCATTTATTGCAGGCTAATACTGTATATGGGGCTATTCGCGGATTAGAGGTATGCATCACCACTCATACTCTAAGAAAGTTCTTTAATTACTACTAGATATCTATTTTGTAAAGCTTATGCCTCTGTTCATTAAGAGAGCATACCATTTACTTTTAAGTGAACCATCTTGTAGTACACGAGCCTCTTTACTATCTTGACATACAAACTGCTTACACCCTTAGTTGTTTTCTTAACTTGCATAGATATCACTAATAGAGGTACAGTTTATTCTGGCCTGTTTCTAAGCATCAAGTTATCTTGCTAGGTTCCCTTTTTTCTGATTCTTTATGACGATTTTTCCCTCTACCTATGGTATTAATTTGTTTTAATTTTTTCTGCCTGCTATGCTGAGCAGTTTTCTCCATTGCGTGAATGATTTTCTTTTTTTTCCTGGTTATTATCCTTTTATTTTCCAGACATTCAGCCAATTATGTATATTTGACTATGACGCTAAAAATGTTGAAGTATACAATGCCCCGTGGTATATTCAAGACGAACCGCGCTTTGCCTTTCGTGGGTTGCATCTTGGTAAGGCAACAATTCCCACCCACTTAATAGATGCATACATTTCAAGTCGTTGTTCCAGTAATCCACTAGAAATACACATTCATGATTGTTCATTCTTATAGTTTGATTGCATTTTTGCAGATACCGCACGGCATTACCAGCCAATAAATGTGATCAAGCAAGTAATTGACTCTATGTCATATGCTAAATTTGTAAGAGATTTTTTTTCCTATGACATAATTACTATTTCAATTTTCCTTCATAAGTAGGGTTGTGTTACAGGAATATATTGGACTGAGATCATCGTAAACTTTTTTCTTTGAACTGGTAGAGCTGAGTTAAGCCAGCATTTATTTTCCAGTTTTGACGTTTATTCTGATGAAACTTCAGTCTCTGTACTATTTTCCTTAATAAAACTTCGGTAACTGTATCACTTTCATTGTACTACCCATCAAATATTATTACCATATTTAATTACTAAAGCGATTTACCTTTACTCTGTTCTTTCTTCCTTTTGAGAATTTTCTAAATGCTGGGCCTGCATACTGATACTGAGAATTGCATTCAGTAGAATGTGCTTCATTGGCATATCATAGATGAACAATCCTTTCCTTTGGAAGTACCGTCTTATCCAGATCTGTGGAAAGGTTCATACACAAAATGGGAACGATACACAGTCGAAGATGCTTATGAAGTTGTTGAGTAAGTTATTTTCTTGAGATTAATAGTTGTGCTTTGTACTCTTGTGCTGTTATGGCCTTCAATCTTTTGATGACAAAGCAAAATTTTTGTCTACATGCCCGAGTAGAATAATCCAAAGTATAGCATGTATAATCAGCTTGTAAGATTCTAGTTTAAAATTACTGGTACTTGCTATTCTTTTACTGGTACGTACTATTCTTCTATATTCTTTCTTCTCTGCTAACTTTCTTTTGGCTCTTTTCTCTCCTTTTGCATGTTTATCTTGTGGCGAAAAGCTTTGCTAAGAAGAGAGGTATGGTTAATTTCTAACCAGCAATGCATCAACAATTTCAGGCATTCTAAGTTTTCTGTAACTCTTGTGTATTCTCCATAGTCTAACCATACAAAGATGGTGTTTGCAAGACCTCAATTTACATACTTGATGATGGATATCACTATCTGTCCAATACTTGTTGCTGGAATATGGCATTTGACCTGCATTTCAATTTTTCCTCAGAAGAGCCAAGCTTGTCTATCACTACTACTACAACTTTATTTTCTCCTTTTCAGGCATTAACGTTATGGCAGAAATTGATGTCCCTGGTCATGGGGAATCATGGTAAATACTCTTTGATGATTAAGTTATTGCTTTTTTATTGATGACTTGGGAAGTAACGAGCACCTGAAACGTAAATAAATATTTGATATTGAAATGATTTAGTAGTTAATACTGTTGTTTTATAAGGTTAAAGGAATCTCGACAAATACGTGTCTGTGGAAAACAAGTTAGGGGCAAATTCCCAACCAGATTAATATGTTCCCTTTACGGGTCAGATAATACAACATATATGCAGCTACTTATCTTCTACAAGCAGAATATTGTTACATAATTTCACTAAACAATGCTTTGAAAGAGGGATTTTTATGCAAGAGTAATAGTGTCTCAAATGTCTAAGCCAAAAACAAAATGTAGTTCGCTTATTAAATAGATCAGTATGCAACATTGCAGATTATATCAGGGGTTATCAATGCATTATCTCTTTTCTATACTATTTTCTTTACTGTAATTTTTAGAACTCTGGAATATGAGTTCAGCTCTCAGATACTAATATCTATGATTCATTTGCTGATTGAATAGCAGATGCTTCTTAATTTGCTAATTTGCTATTGTACAGTTTCAAGTCTTCTTAATCAAAAGTTATTTCTTTTATTCTCCAGGGGAACTGGTTATCCTGATCTCTGGCCTTCTCCTAATTGCACGGAGCCATTAGATGTCACAAAAAATTTCACATTCGAAGTGCTTTTTGGAATTCTGTCTGGTCAGTTTTCTGATTCTTCCCCAGTCTCTCTTTTCAAAATTCAAGCAACTGCATAGGTATTTCATGATTACACTCTTTAGTGCGTGTAATAATTGGCCTTTCTAAATGACCTTCGAACTTAAGTTTAAATGTATTCTTTCTGATCTAAGCTCAACAGGTGGTTAGTTGAAATTGAATTTTATCAATTCCAGATTTAGCGATGGTTGTTTGGTTGCCAGAATGTTGTGTAATACTGACACTATAGGAATCAATCTAGCAGTAACACTATAGGAATCAATCTAGCAGTAAATTTGTTATTCTACTTAGTTATATGAAATCTAGATCTCGCATTAGAAAAATATTTCAGTTGCAGACCATTTGTAGCAGCACCTCAATTTATTGGGCGGCATTCCGCTAGATCCTATTAAGTTACTTATAGGATCGTTAGCTTGTAGCATCTGCTACTTGTTCTAGAACAAGAATTGTTTTGCTATGAACCATTGCTGATCTTGATCTTTATATCATTTCAGATATGAGAAAAATATTTCCTTTTGGTTTGTTTCACTTGGGCGGGGATGAAGTTAATACAGGTTAGCCGATTCTTGTTCAGACTCTGTCCTGCTATCTTTGTCATTAGCTATGAAAGAAAAGCAATTGCTATTTTATCAAAATTACATGAGACGTAAGTTGTTCATGCAATCTGATTTTTTTCTGATTCCATAAGCTGCTTTATTGTAGGTTTAGTAGTTGATACTGTATTGTAAGATTATTAGAGAGGATCTTGGCCTGAGTATCTGATGCTAAATCCCGCAAATGCTTCTTCTTTTCTTTTTCTTTTGTCGGTTGAGATTTCTCCAGTTTCGTTGTTTAACTGATTAAAGGTTTAGCTCTTCTAATATTAAGTAAACGATTTTGAAGTTATCCTTCTCTAATTCATGCTTTAAAATATTCAGATTATCTCCAACTTTACATCAATTTGAAGCTTGGAGAATTATTCTTTCTTAATAGTGATACGTTATAGACGACTCATATTGTAGTCACTTCTTGTACTAAATTATTTTGGAAAACCCTCAATTTTTATATAGATGAAATTCTAGAACCTAAATCTTGTCGGTCAATACTGTGCAGAATGCTGGAATTCAACAGCTCATGTGAAGCAATGGTAAGAGATTCTCTATTGCTTATGAATGTCAGACTTCTATTTCTAGCATTAAGAAGTAATTCACGTTTGAAGTGCAGATCTAACTTTATACCTCTCTTTTGCCTTCCTCCGGTCTTCCCTCCTGCTGTTTGTCTTTTTCGGGGGGAAAATTCTGGAAAATTGGAAGTTAAATCAATCAACAATGGCGTGTTTCAAGTACTAACCCATTATTTACGCAGGCTTCAGGAGCGAAACATGACTACAAAGGATGCTTATCAGTACTTCGTATTGAGGGCTCAAGAGTTGGCACTCGAGCTTAACTGGATTCCTGTAAACTGGTATAACATTTTACCTTCCAGAAACCGTTGAATAACAGAAATAATTGCCTCTAAATCTTAATTTTAAATAGTGTTATTTGTGCTGTGGCAGGGAAGAAACCTTTAACACATTCAGCGCAAACCTCAATCCTTTAACAGTTGTACATAACTGGTGGGTCCTTAGTTGTATCTTTCCGTCTCTTTGTAAATTTGTTGCTGGCTTCTTTTCAGACACATGCAAATATGTGAAATTGCATGTATCCTGGTGGAAAGTTTGTATTTATATGCTTTACTCCTGAATAACTTGTTTATCTGCTCTCATGCCGCCGCTCAGGGTATCTATGAAAAATTAGCTTTTTTTGCAGATATACTACCCTGGCAAGGGTATTTGTGCAGTTTCGCATATCTGCAGGGTTGTGTATGGGAAACACCCTTTCACGCCTTTTCCTTTCTGTGCTTTCATCTTTTTTAACTGCCACGGTCGTTCCTCCCGTATATGTTGATTGTTGGCTTCTCGCAGGTTGGGTCCTGGAGTTTGCCCTAAAGCTGTGGCGAAGGGTTTTAGATGTATTGTAAGCAACCAAGGCGTATGGTATCTCGATCATCTAGATATTCCTTGGGAAGAATTCTATAAAAACGAACCACTCGAAGGAATAAATAGTACCGTGCAGCAAAAACTGGTGCTTGGTGGTGAGGTTTGCATGTGGGCTGAGACGGCCGATGCATCGGTTGTTCAACAAACTATATGGCCTCGTGCTGCTGCTGCCGCAGGTATGCTGAAATATCTCCTGATTCACTGAAGTCAAAAGAGAACGTCATTAGAATTTGAAAGTTTTATCGTGAACTCAGTTTTGAGGTGATAAAAAAAAAATTTCTGCTGCATTATTGATCCTTGACAATCTTTTCAAATCATTTATACCAATGCAGCTGAGTCGACAGGTTTTTTCGCGTCACTTTCCACTTCACTTGTAAATTTTAGAATATCAGAAACTTGTTCATCCCCGGAATAGTTAGCTTATTAGAATTATTATGCCTTCTTGCGCAGAGCGGCTGTGGAGTCCGCTGGAGGCTACTTCTGTTGGGAACCTGAACTTAACGGTGTTACCGCGACTACATTACTTCAGATGTTTACTGAACCATCGCGGAGTCGCAGCTGCTCCCGTCTCAAATTTCTATGCGCGCAGGCCCCCGACTGGTCCCGGCTCATGCTTTGCTCAGTGATCGATGTTTTCTATATTTATAGTCAATTGGTGGTCTATGGTTGGTCTGAGACTCTGTATCAGTCCATTCTTCCTGCTATTACAAAATAATGATCATCTCTTTTGTATTGGTGTGTGTAATTCAGTGTATCGGTCCTCTGTTCTTAACGTACAGTTTCTTAATAAATTATTTATTATTCCACTATTTCTGTTTCAAATTGTTTAACAATGCGTTATCTATTTTGAGAACTGAAAACTGGTTTACCTGTTTCTAGTTGTTCTTTTGAGTGATGCAGAGATATGTTTTTCCATTTGTATTTTTTACAGAATTTAACGAGATATTTCTTATTACATATTTTTAACCACAGGCAACATCACTTTGGATTAGTGTTATATTCAATAAAATTAATTAAAATTTTTAATTTAGTAATTAACTTATGATTAATTGCGAACCGTGGGCCCCACATGTCAGTCTCTCATCGGTAAAAACACGAGGCATACCAAAAAATAGACTTATCAAAAATACGTGCTGCTCACGTGCGCACCATTGGTGGGCCAATTTGGCCCAGGCCCATTTCTTAAGCCCATTCAGGTCCTATTGGGCTCCAATCCAATGCTCTCTCAATGGGCCGGACTAAATTTGTTAACCCATTTAGTAAATATCAATGCTGAACATGAAACAACTTCCTTGTGATGAAACAGTGAACAAATGAGATCTCCCTTAACAAAAGGACCCTTACAAGGGAACAATGAACAAATTCACAAATTATCCTTTGTTCAAACAAATACTCTCCTCATATATGGAACAGCCAAAGCAAATGCGAGTTACATTTTCCGAAATTTATTAGTTCAAACTCTATATATGATGCATCTCCAAAAAAGAACATTACTTCGCCGTCTTTTATGTTCTTGTTTCGCCGATTCTGAAAGAATCAACGACCGTGTGCAACCTGTCCTTCATCTTCTCCCATCTCCGTTCGTTGGCTCCTGTCGTCAGCGTATAAAACTTGCCTGCCAAAGGATTTCTGATGTTATCAAGCGCGTTAAGCTAATCACAGCATTTAAGTTACTAGTTGCTTTACATAAGATCTTCTTAATGCTGGTCTCTCTATATGAATAACTTCCAACTTTCAAATCAATATCGATCGATCGACAGATGCATTTAGGTGCAGAAAATGGCTTAAGCATACATACCATTTGCAATAGCAATTGCACCAAGTGCATGTCTAGTGAAGTTTGGAGCTTGGGCGGTAAACTCGAAGGTGTAATAAGCTTTCCCGTCAACATCATTCTGGGCCAAGAGAGAACTTTTGTATAAGTTCCTCACTAACAATAATAAAAAAAACGCTCAAACCAAAGATGCAGCAAAATTCTTTTTAACTCTAGTAAAACTCACAAGTAGTCGTACGTACATTTGCGCCTAACTATCGCATGTATAAACAAGATTGAAAGGATACCTTCAATACAGGACTTTAGTTTCGAAATACTACTAGCTTATAGTTCAACAATAAGAGTTAAAAGAATAGAGAATTGTCTACTGAATTGTGCTGCCCTTAAAAAATTAAAGCAAAGAGAATTACAGTAGGACAAGGTGGAGATGCCTGATTGAGGAATAATGAAATTCTACCTGCTATATATATTTATGCTCATTTCAGCAATTTAGAAAAGAGTAGATTTTGAAGTTTAAATAACCAAGGCCTTAGTGCACAACAATGAACCTAAGTCATGTGAAACCTAATTAACTTCTTAGTGGTAAATTAACCGGAGGTCGAATGATCGTACCTCAGAAGCCTCGATCAACTTTGTTGTTTGCGACGGAGGTGCCAATACCTTCTTGATTAAAGCATCAGCCACCTAAGACAAATGAGATTGCAAACTTAGTAAAGCATAAGAATTGTGTACTTAATATCTGAACAGCGTAGTTTCGACACAGAAGCATGGCTTATCGCATCTTATAGAAACTTATCTTTTTAGAAATATAAAGAAGCAAACCTCTTGTGGGTTTCCAAGCTCCCTAATATCTTGCTTGTTAGTAGCAACCATATTCACACTGACACTTTCTAAGGGTTCAATAACATCTTTGAAAACCTTGTCCTGCCCTCGAATAACAACTTCCTGCGATTAAATTGATTTACGAGCTAAACAGAACCGCAATTCAAGGCAAAGTAAACTATTCAAGAGAGAATTTCTTTCTCTCTTTCTAGGAGCAATTTGAGAGGTTAACAATTCTTACTTGCCATCCAAATGGGTATACGAATGAGTACCCATCCTTATTGTCTGACACAGCATTGAATCCTTTCTTAGCCTCTGCTGCAACTAAATAATATCAGGGTTCTTTTCAGAGATTCATCAATGTACTAGAAAAATTGAGCGAGAAACTGCTGCGATGAATACGAATTCTTCTTTATAAAGTATGAAAAAAGAGATTCAAAACATAACGCGTACGGGAGTTCCGAGTAAAACTCACATGACGCTGAATTAACACGAGATAGAAATACATTGGCAGCAATTGCTCCTGATAAAAGTACTCGGCGCCGACCGGATTGCTCTGCAATACAGTTAACTTAATTACCAAAAAAAAGTCCAGATTTATTATGCCATTATGTTACGAATGCTAAATCGCACAATTGCTTCTCACAAAATAAGCAAAATTACTATCTCTAGCAGCTAAAAGCTATGAGTAAGTATAAACAATCATCATGATGCCACAAACCTAATACTTTGACTTAAATTGGTAAGATGGTTCTGCTAAATTTGTACATTATGTTACACATTCAAATATTCTGCTCACATATTCATAATCCCTGTGAATTACTTGTCAATTTATCAGTACAATTGCAGAAGCAAACAATCCAAGTAACAAAAAAATTAAAGAAGATAAAAATTTTATGTTGGATTACAAACATTTAGCATAAGAATACACATCATGTGGAAACTAGGCCCTATTATTAACTTCACCTTGTGGGTTAGAGGGAGAAGCCTCTGCTCTGACTTGGGCTGGGGCTCTTCTCCTACTACTGCGGCGAGGAAACGAAGCAACTCCATGGAAAACAATCTAAGACCCCCAATAAACAGCATTAGAGGATTCAGCAATTTCAGGAAAAAAAAACACTAAAAATCAAAGATGTTTTCATATTCAGTTAAAAAGCACTCCAAATATCTGCAACCTGTTCTTATACTGACCTGAGAAGAAGATGGAGAGGCTGCGGAGGAGTTGAAGAGTAAAGCGCCATGGAGAGGTGGAGAGCTCGTTAGAGAAGAGGCCATTTTGGAGTGGTGAGGGATCGGGGAATTTGGATTCTTTGTCGACCGTTGGAGGGGGAGATGGATGGATAGGAGAGCGTTGAGAGAGAGAGAGAGAAAGCGTGGCCTTATCTCAATTATCTTCTTTTCGACCGTTGGATGATATGATCTTCACCACCCCTTCCATATTGGGCCTAAATATAGCCCATGTGTTAATTTAAAGAGCATGGTGGGCCTATTTATGTTGGGCTGGGTATTCTTTTTCATTCCATACAAAATAAATAAATAAATAATTTTAAAATTTGAATTTAAATTAAATAATAATATTTTGTACATTTTTATCGTATTACCGTACAACATTGATTTACTTCGCCACCTACCGATCTATACATTTTAAAATAAAAAATAAAAAAAATAAAAAAAAAAAATAAAAAATAAAAAACTGGGCCGGATATTCCTTCGTGCTGCTATTTTTTCAATCTGAGAACGACCGACGTGTGGAAGGCGAACTCCTGTTCCTTTTTCCTCGACTTCATCTTTTTCTCTCTTTTTCCCCTCTCTGTCCGCAATTCTCCAAAACCCTAATCCCTACCCTTCCCGCAAAACCCTAATCCCCTTCGCTCCCCATGGATTCCGACCCCGATCATCGTCCTCTCGACGACGCCGCCCCCGCCCCCGCCCCCGCCCCCGCCCCCGAGGATCCAAACCCTAGCCGCTCTTCCGCTCCCGAGCCGAACACCCTCGAATCCAACGAGGTGGAGAGGTTGGATTCGCTGACCCTGGACGGATCCGGCAATGCGCCCCCCGTGAAACGCCTCACGAGCAACGGATCTATGCCCCCGGATTTCTACAGCTGCGACGAGATCGAAATCGAGGAGGAGGGGAATCCGAGGGAGGACGGGGCGCGGGGTTCTTCGACGCATGGCGGCGGCGCTTCGGAGCAGGAGGAAGAGGGGCCTCCTAGCCCTAGTAGTAGTGGGTATGCTGGGGAGCGCGGGAGCAGCGTTGGATCGAGTGGGATCGAGGAGGTTGATGATGGCCGATCGTCGCTTGACCATTGGGGTCGCGGAAAACAGCATCTTGATGAGGTGAATGCCCTAATTATTTCTATCTTTTGTACTCGAAAATGTATATATGGCAATAATTTTCAGGTTTAAATGTTCAAACTGAGTGTAGGTAGTTCACAGTTCGGTATAATTATTATAAATAGATACTTGAAACCATTAATAAATTTCAGGTTTAAATGTTAAAACTGAGTGTAGTTAGTTCACAGTTCAGTATAATTATTATAAATAGATACTTGAAAGCATTGTGAGCAGTATACTTCTCTTTTGGATGCCTAGATGAAACCACAACGGAAAATGGTGAAGAAAATTATTATTATTACACATATTATTTATTGTACACATATTAGTCCTCTTATAATTAGTTCGGATTTGAACTCGAGTTACGTTTATCTTGCTCAGCAGTTTGGATCAAGGTAGAGACTATACTACTTCCATCTGGTATTCCGTGGGAAGTTTGAATGCCTGGAAACACATTATCGTGCACTTAACATATGAGGATGTATCATAATATGATCTGATGCTAGGATTGGAAGTCAAATTTCAGTTTCGGTTTGGGGCTTGTAGAATTTTGGGTCTGTTCTTTTAGTCCCGTATGTTAATATTTATTTTCAGACGTGTTCTTACTGTACTTAATTGTAAATGTATGAAGTTTGGTCCTGTGATATTCTAGTTGTAACTGATCTACAGGATGATGCTTCGATTACTTGGAGAAAACGAAAAAAACATTTCTTCATCTTGAGCCACTCAGGGAAACCAATATACTCTAGGTAACTTTACTTTCTGCTCTGGTATCTAATAGGTGTGTAGTTGATTAACACTCAAGTTGGATGGAGAACAAAATCTCGCAGAAATTAAAAAATTACAATTTAAAGTTTGAGTAAAATGATGTGTCTTTTTGGTATAAGGCATCTTATAATGCTTTCAGGTATGGAGATGAACACAAGCTAGCAGGATTTTCAGCAACTTTACAAGCTATTATTTCATTTGTTGAGAGCAGGTATAATTGTTATCTTTGTTATATTGATCAAGTTTTATCGCATTTACTGTGCTCAGTTTATTTGAATGTTATCCAT
Organism: Tillandsia leiboldiana; assembly: GCA_029204045.2. Classification (NCBI taxonomy): domain Eukaryota; kingdom Viridiplantae; phylum Streptophyta; class Magnoliopsida; order Poales; family Bromeliaceae; genus Tillandsia; species Tillandsia leiboldiana. Next base: position 56,341,893 of record CM055061.1, read on the forward strand.
TATGTTTGGCTTTTATTCAGTGGGGATCGTATCAAATTTGTAAGAGCAGGGAAGCATCAGGTCAGTTGACGCTTCCCTCCCTCAGATATTTTTATACATTTTAAAACAATATTCTATGTTATAAATGATCCTTCACTCATATTCTCATTTTAGTTAATATTTCCTACTTTCAGATAGTTTTCCTTGTGAAGGGTCCAATATATCTGGTATGCATTAGCTCTACTGAAGAGCCATATGAAGCATTAAGGGGACAAGTAGAACTCATCTATGGTCAGGTGCTTCTACTGCTGCATTATCTTAACATAATAGGTCAAATGACCTTTTTGGTTTTTTTCCCCTTTTGTTATGTATTGTATTTTGCAACTCATCCATTGAAATATTATTTCCTTTCTGATTTTGTTGTCCTTTCGTGATGGTATGGCTGCAGATGTTACTTATCTTGACAAAGTCTGTTCATAGGTGCTTTGAGAAGAACCCAAAATTTGATATGACTTCTTTGCTGGGGGGAACCGATACCGTCTTCTCCTCTCTTATACATGCCTTCAGTTGGTTTGTATCTTCACAAAATTTCTCCTGTAAATAAGTAATTTGAAAATTTGAAACTGGATTTTACAGTTTGATGTAATTTCCTAAAGTGAATCAAAGAAGCCTTGATATAACCTATAGTGTACTATAAAGGTTATGTTACATACTGATATCTGTTTTCCTCTTTTCTAAAGGAATCCTGCCACATTTCTTCATGCATACACATGCCTTCCTCTTCCATATGCAACCAGACAAGCAGCAGGTGCCATTCTGCAAGATATTGCGGATTCAGGGGTTCTTTTTGCAATATTAATGTGTAAGCACAAGGTTTGTCTGAAATTTCTTGTTATGATCCTGGATAAGAGTTGATAAGAAATCATTTTCAGTTTCTGTGGATACAAGCTAGTATTTGATGCTATATATTGTTGTTCCCTCATTTATTGCATCTATGTATTTCTTTCTCCACTCCTCGATTTGCTTTTCATCATGTCCATAAGTAAATGAATTTATATGAGACTAATTTTATGTGTGTTAATATGATGATCTTAACAGTTTTTATTATGATTATTTCATTAAATGTACAATATTGTGCCAGCTATACAAGTGACTACAATAGGTGGTCATTTGAGAGATCATTGTAGGTTATGCCACACCTATAATTGCTTCAGCAGATGTTGTACATATTCCTGTGGTTAGCTTGTTTTTAATCTGGCTCTTATTCTGCAGTCAACGTGGAAACTAACACACATCACAAATATTTCAAACTTTTCTTGTTTGAAGATTCAATCGATTTTGCTTGTTTCTTTATCTTTATTCTGCTGAAGTACTATTTTGTTTTGGCAGGTTATTAGTCTTGTGGGAGCACAAAAGGCATCTCTTCATCCTGATGATATTCTTCTTCTTGCCAATTTTATATTGTCTTCTGAATCATTTAGGTAATTCATAGCTACTTTCATTATTAGGTATTCATTTGAAATTCCGTGAGTGGAAAAATATTGAACTGGAATCATGCGATGCAGTGAGGTTAGCTGCAAATAAAGTGGGAATTAGGCCAATGAAATGAAGCTACAACTGCAAATTAGGAACCGTAGTATTAATAGAAACCTTTGACTTGTAATCACATAGTTCCATGTTTATCTATATTGAAAATGTTGAAGGTTAGGAAAATCTCTAAACCTCCCTCTCATGAACCCATTTGGTATGAGGCCTATCATGTTGCGTTGATGCACTATCAACTAGAAGAAACTGAGAAAAGATTATCTGATGGACCTTTGAAGTTGGTTGTGAAACAGGATGGGATTATCTGAGCTGCAACTTTTTCGAACTTAATGGGCATAGTTTTAATAAGAGTTAAATCAAGAACTTTGAATTTGTGTTCCTTTTTTTGTGTCTATAAAAGTTTTCTATGTCATGTGACAATTTTAAAGCTATATGCGATTACTGGGTGGTACTTAGTTAAGTTTTGAAGGGCCTACCGGCATTAGAACATTAGGGCTGCTGCCTTTATTCTTTTGCTTGAGACATCTGGCATATTGAGCTAACCATGATTGCCCCTTATAATTTATTCAGTAGAAACTCGTTCAGAGACTATAATAGTTATTTTATACATAATAGCTAGTGTTATTTTTGGGTAGTTATATATTTTGTTAATTTTTTTGTGATGTTCATAAGCATTGGGATCGTTTAAGAATGAATCTCCACCGCAATTTAATCTTGTTAAAGGGGTGCTGCTCTTACACATTGTATTCTTGCTTTATGCAGGACTTCTGAATCTTTCTCACCGATATGCTTACCAAGATATAATCCAATGGCATTTCTTCATGCCTATGTTCATTTTCTTGATGTGAGTGGGAAACAGAATTACTCCTTTCTAAGCATCTTTGATCTATGGTTCAATTGCCAACAAGGTGTATTCTTTTGCAGGCGGATACATACTTGATATTGCTTTCTACCAGATCAGATGCCTTCTACCATCTCAAGGACTGTAGGTGAGCTGTTCCAAAAGATAACCAACTAAATCTAATGCATAGGCTTTTCCTCGCGGTTGACATTTTTTAGCAGAATTAGTATAATTTCACTTTTGCAGAATGAAGTATAATTTCACATTTCTTTATAATGCCTAGGGTTCGCATCCAGGATGTGCTTTTAAAGTCGAATGTTCTCAGTGAAGTTCAGAGATCTATGCTCGATAGTGGTTTACACGTCGAAGATCTTCCTCTCGATTCTTCTCTTCGATCAGGGTCAATGCCAGACAGAACAATGTCTGAATCCTTACCTCCTTCTGTGGGCCTTGGTGGGGCCGCAGGGCTTTGGCATTTCATATATAAAAGTATCTACCTTGACCAATACGTGGCATCGGAGTTTTCCTCCCCCATAAGCAATTCTAGTCAGCAGAAGAAGTATTGCCGCTGCTCATAGTGTTTTTTCTCTAATCTTTCTCTCCATTATCATTTGCCTTTTTTAAAGTAGAGTTGCCAATGTGCAGGTTGTACAGAGCTTTTCAACAGTTATATACTTCGATGCATGATAGAGGGACTGGTCCACATAAAACACAATTCAGAAGAGACGAAGATTATGGTGAGAAAAAATTAGTTATCATAATTTAACTTATTGAGTGGATCTGGGCCATACTTATTCCAACTTCAAATCCTTTATGTCCAATTCAACAATGCTTGAGAAGGAAGATAATTCACAACCCGAGCATCCTTTTCATAATTTTTTTTAATGATGTTTACATTACAATTTTGAGATTGTTTGCAATTTTATTAATGCGCGTACATATTTCTTTTGTATGTTGCCAGTTCTTCTATGCTGGATTACTCAAGATTTCGAGCTTTATGCTGCATTTGATCCACTAGCAGATAAGGTTGAATCCTTTTCACTTCTCATCAATCTTCCTCTCCTCTCTTATGCTACAATAATATCATATACATCGCGGGGCAGAAACACCAAGTTACTTCCGGGTTATGCACGATAATTTCATTCTTGCTGTAAAAACTTTGCCGGTAGGTTCTAATGTAGTTCACCATATTAGTAGCATTATATATTAGGTCGAGATGGAGTGAACCTCATTCTTTATTTATAAATCCAAAGATGTTTTAAGCGACAGTCAATATAGAAAGTGGGAAGCAGGCAGAAAATGAATTATCTTATCCCAAAAAATGTCAATATATCCTTGAAAAAAAAATCATCTCGGTAATACTTACGTTGCTTTGCAGTGATCAACACAACCGTATTTCCGCCCATGATTTAGCCGGGTAGTGGGTTTATCCTGATCCGGATATATTGGCTTTTTTTGGTATTTTCTTTCTCGTAGTAGTAAAGAAAACAACAAATTTACAAACTCATACCGTGAACATTCATACGGGATATAAAAGAGGGACTCTCTGTTTCATGAAAGTGCGAATTCTTATACGAGGCCCTTTTTTGTGAGGGAAGTTGGGAAAATGTAAAACAAGTTGTGCTAATATTGACTGCAGCATTCAACAAAAATCTTCAGTGAACTAGGAAAGTGACCTCTACTCGCTAATTGCTAGTTAGTCCCTGACTTTCCCAGTTAAACACACTCTAATCCCTAGACTCTTGTGTACAGCAATTCTTTCCCCGGAATCATTTGGCTTTATAGTAATTTTAAACTTGTGTCGTATATGCTTGCTCGGCGCGCACATGACTTTGACGTGTTTTGTTGGATTAAAATTTGCAGGCTCTGGCAATTAAGATGTGCAATAGAGTTTGTCAGTGGGTGAGAGATTTGGAAAACGAGATATTCTTGTTCGGCGCAAACTCCTTTTCCTGGTGATCTCTCGTCCAGTTTATGTACTCTCATTGTACTTTTAGTTAATTTATTTTATGAAATTTTACATTATTCATTTGTTCGTCTCGTCACGGACTCTTGCATCATCATTGTGCGCGGTATGAGATTATTAGTGTCGCAAAGCGCAACACCATATAAAAATTTTGGAAATAATTGTCGTCTTCTTAGTTGTTCCATGTATTCCATCCACGTACAAGATGTGGTGTAATCAGAATCTCTTCTGTAAGCAAATAATGGTTGGTTTGTGCTTTGTCAAAATATAAAGATAGATAGCTATAGCTTCTTTGGTTTCCTTTCATCATCTTATTGAAGTGCGTGGTAGAATCCACTGCAAACTTAAATTTTTCACATGGCTTTTTGTGTGTTTTTTTTTTCCACTTCTTAATTAAATTGAATCTAGTTCAAGTTCCACTGAACCAAAACACACGTAAACGATCGTGTGTTCTTATTATTCTGCAACTATTAAGAACCTATTAGTCGTAGCTTATTTAAAACTTATTTAATAAAAAATATATATATATCAAATTTATTAAATTTCATGATCTATTCTAGTCGATGCTAAAAATTTTAAAAAAGAAATATCGAAAAAAAATTTGAGGGGGCTTCTAAATATATATCTGAAGCGGGCTCAGTTTACAGCCCGTTTAAATCTAGCCCTGCCCAATAAAATTTAATTTAATTCCGACTATTTTATGCGGACGTGTTTGAGCAAGTGGGGCCCACTACTGCCCAATACGATTCGACTAAATGGGCCCACTCACGAAGCTCACGTGAGTAGCACGTGTTTTGGTAACTATTTTTGGTAATGTTTCGTGATCTTACCAAATGGATTTTTTTTTTTTTTTTTTTTTTGGGAGTATATTGCAAACATTGAGACTGACATGCGGGACCCACATCAAATGAAATATATTTAATAATTGCACTAAATTAATTCATGCTATTCATACCGCAAGATCATTAGAAAATCTAAACAAATTTTCTTTTCAGGATCTTCATAAAGAGCTTAGCTGGTGTAGATCCACATGAATGATCAACAACAAATATGAAATCAATTAGTAAAATCTACTAAGACCGTAGAATATTTTAGTACAAAAATTAGTGGCTGCGAATAATTCAAGTGATTAATAAATCAGACATTCAACAGAAGCATCTGGGGTTTCAGAAAATGTTCCGAATATGCTCACTGTTCAATGCAGGTACCTGCAAATAAATAAATAGCAATTACGACAAAAGTAACAACTAATCAATTCGAATTATTCAGAACACACCAAACACATAAAACCATGATACCAACTAATCCAGCACTATACATAAATTACATAGTTTACACAGGTGCTACAAACAAACATACCAACAAAATTCACGCAACAAAAGATTATTCCTCTCAAAAATAAACATACCGATTCCTATTTACGGCATTACTATCTCAATCTATATAAAACTAAGAGGCAGTTAGTTTTTGTCCACCTAACACAAAATATAGAGCCACTCTATCCTTTTCTAACCATGAACAAAAGCAAATTAGTGAGATTTTTGTCTCTTAGATGCCAACGACTGATAGTTATTACAATTATTAACAACAGTTGGTAGGATCATTTGCCTTTTCATCATGCACATTGATGGAGAGTTCGGAAAATTCACCGTCTGCATGGAATTGAACCCAATGCTTCCATTCTGAAACGTCCGACTTATCTCTGCTGCGGAACCCTGGCATTTGATCGCAAGCGGCGGGACTTGCATTGGTTGTAGCGGGGGTGGGTTCCGCCAGCTTGGAAGCGGGCCCGCCACCATCAGAGTCTGCAAAAGCGGGCCCGCCTCCATTACGGATTGTAAGAGCTTTCCCTTTTGCGGTAGCGGTTTCTTAGCGGCTAGACGATCGATTATGACCGAGGCGTGATCATACTTAGAATTACTATTATTATTACTACTGCTACTATTATTGCTGTTGTTGTTACACGAAATGGCAAACTGCGAATTTGCGTTACTGTTGTCGGTCAATAATAGCGGATTTCCGACGTCGTCCGACGACGTGACGGTCTCGAAGAACGAATCGACGGGCGACGACGCATACGACTGGGGGTTTGGGGTTCCCGAGAGGCTCTCGGATTCAGTGATGGTGGCGGAATTGGGGAGGATCTTTTGGGTTTCGGGTTGGAGGTAGGAGAGTAACAACTGAAGTTGGTCTCGCGCTTCGTCGCGCTCTTTTGTGGTCACCTTTAAGAGATGCAGTAGTTTGTTAATGCTCTCTTCGTGTTTGCGGAGTTCTTCTTTCTTGCTCGTTCGCAGGGATTCTAGTTCGTGAGTGGTGCATAAAAGCCTGTGCTTCAAATCTTCCACATTCTGTTTGATTTAAATTAGAAATGTAAGAGAGAGAAATATATATATATATATATATATATATATATATATATATATATATATATATATATGCTTTATAACTTGAGATAATATCCTTAAAATAGATATCACAGCAACAAAAAATCAATATGTGCAAGCTTTCTAAATGACATATTCCAACATTTAAGCATCATTTTTTAAACGATACTCAGAGACGCTCTAAGCATCAAAATTTAAAATAATTTTTTTTTAAAGACGATTTATTAATCAATATTTTTAAATATAATATTAAATTATATTAAAATATTTTTAAAAATAATTAAATATTAAAAAAAAAGTAATAGTCAGTGGCGCAGTCACATCATGAGTACAAAATATACACCGAATCGTGATTTTATAAAGAATTTATCAAGAATTATTCGGAAAAAAAAACACTTTAGTACCCTCACAATATAGAATTAAAGAATACAATAATATGGTAGGGGAAGAATCTTTAATGCGGCACATGTGGGTCAATATTTCCCACTAACTAAACACTAAAAGCATTAAATTAAAAACACATTAAAAAAGATAAATTGATCACATCAAAAGGACCCAAAACTTCAAACTAAAAAGTTATTTGGCTACAAAATATTACTGTAAATAAAGATAGTAAAATATGACTAGTTTCCTGTAACAAGTTGGATCAATCAATCACCTAATAACTATTTACCTATAATAAAATAATGTTAAAAAAACAACTACACAAATTCTGAAAAACATAAAAGTCGAAGGAAAATGCTACTTGTACATCCGTAAGGGGTGTACATCTTACATCTCCACTTATCTAAGAATGAAGGTGTAATGAGGGGTCACTTGATGTGACCTGTAAAAAACATCGACACTATTAAAAAAATGAAGGTGTAGAATGTACACCCCTTCGGGGTGTACATGTAGCATTACTTAAAGTCGAAAGAAATGAAACATCAACTCGCGGTCCTTTTCACTTATTATCACAAGGGGTCTTTTAATCACAAAAAGAGACAAAATAAAAAGGCAAAAAAAATAAAATAAAAAGAAAAGGCCATTACGTTTCTCTCACATACATCGTTCCAAAAGCAGCTTCTTTTGTTTCCGGTGGACTCGCCTAATCCCATTGACCATAAGCTCTCACAACACCCAAATCACCTACACAACCCACAACACAAAACACCAACAAAAGCCCCTTCCACTTATATCACACACAACGTGTGCACACTGTGAATCTCTGTACACAAACTCTAAACCAACATATTTCATGTTGAGATTCATTTAAGACTACTTAAAGCAAAAGTATGTAGAGATTGTATCTTAACCGATTCAGCATGATCTACGTGACATGTTATCACAAAAAAAATATATTTTGACTATGTAAAATGCGCTCAGTTCGCAATACTAAACGAAGCCTTAAAAAGCAGAAAAAGAACATCAAAATATATATATATATATATATATATATATATATAGAGAGAGAGAGAGAGAGAGAGAGAGAGAGAGAGAGAGATACCTCTTGATAACTCCAAAGAGGAGGTAACCCATCACTAGAAACATCACCAAGGCCCCAATGCATAGTCTCCATGGCTTCTCTTTCTATATACCTCTCCTCTAACTCTTAGAACTTATGGGGGCCCTTGTGTTATATATATATAAGAAGATTTTGAGGAGAAAATAAGAGGTGAGTTTTATTTTATTTTATTTTGAAATAATAATAACAAGTAATAAAAGGAATGTAGAATTCTCCTATCATAGCTTACCATATCAAGTCCCACCCTTATATAGAATAATACCCGGGAATCCTCTCCGTTCCTTTTGTGGGTCCCACCCTCTTTTGGCGCCTTCCTAGTGGTCTATTGTGTAGGAAAATTGCCTTAAAATTGTAAACGTTGTATGATTTGTTTGGTATTGTAACTGTGGTAAATTCTCTTCTTTCTTCTTTTTTTTTTTTTTCCCTCCATCAAAGGAGCTTTTGAAATGATTTAACCAATAAAGGAAAATATTTACTTATTTAGGGATCTTTTCTGTGTCAGAATATATAATATATGTGGAGTATATATACATGTTTTTACTTTTTTTTCTCTTTTTTTGGGTAATATTCATGATGGGCTCATCATGGGTCCATGTAGGATTAATAATTTTTTTCTTTATCTTTTCATTGAGTGAAAGTAAAATAATCGAAAATTTTATTTGATTTTCATCCTGTAATAATTTTTTATTTTATTTTATTATATTATATTTTTTGATCAAGAAAGATAGTATGTTATTTTATTTTTTATTTTTTTTTGTTAAGTTACTGTAATATATAGTATAAGTACTATATGTTGATTTCAAATATTAGCATCTTTCCTAAAGTAAAAAAACAAGATATATCATAGGTCATGAGTTTGAAGTCTCATAATTAAGTTTATCAACCATTTAAGTAAAAAAGAAAAATAACTCCTTTTAATTCAAAAACCCATATATATATATAATTTCAAATATTAGGAAATTAAAATAAAATGATCTAACATTACATGGAAGAACTTTTTCTTGAGAGGAGAAATAAAATTAAAATATATATATATAAAGAAAGTACCAAGTTAATCTGACTCTTATGAAAATATATATTCTTGCTATATACTATACCTAAAAAATAGGAAAGATATATGAAGTTTATCTAGTCTACAGCACAAAATTCTCTATAACATTCTCTACATTAAAAAAAAAAAAAAATTAAAAATATTCAAAGACTCATTTTCAAGTGCACTGCATATAATTCAATTAGATAGATAGATAGATACAACTTCATGTAAAAATAAAATTTATTTGCCTGTGCATATATATATATATATATATATATATATATATATATATTAAAGTATAAGTCCAATTATATTTGTAAATTTTTTATTATTAAATTTGTATTGAGATTTGTACTATTGTATTTTTTTTTTCTCTCTCTTTAATTAATTTTACAATAGTACAAATCTCAATATAAATTCAATGGTAAAAAATTTACAAGTATAATTAATTAAACTTGTATTTTTAAAAATATATAAGCTTTACTCATTATTTCTCTCTCTCTCTCTCTCTCTCTCTCTCTCTCTCTATATATATATATATATATATATATATATATATATATATATATATATAAAATTTAGTTTCTATATTTTTAAAAATATCAAGTAATTGGTGTTTGTAGATTTTAAGCCATTAGATGAAAAAATGTACGGTTAGGATAATAATGAGTCTCTTGGGTTAAGTGGATGGTTGGTGGTATAGTATGATGTAAAAGATAAAATTAATCAAAAGAATATATCTAACGGTATAAAACTTACAAACATTAATTATTTTGTACTTTTCTAAGCATAGTATCCGAATTCTCTCTCTCTCTCTCTCTCTCTCTCTATATATATATATATATATATATATATATTGGGAAAATCTAGTACTCGCCCGGTACCAGATTATGTGAATTCACAATCCGCTCCGATACCGCAATCCACGCCGGCACCACCTAATATTGATATTCCGCAGCAAAAACATCAAGTCAAATTTTTTTACCAAAAACTCATTCCCTCAATAAAACTGGAACCAATGCAACCACAAAGAGAAGAAAACTAAAACAGAAAATATGCGGGTGAAATCAGATTCATTAACCAAGAAAAATTATACCGACTGCTCTTTTCTTCTGCAATAGAGTAACTTCAACTCGAGCCCTTCTCTTGAATCTCTCTCACACTTATCTCGTCTTCTATAAACCTAGAAGACTATGAGTGTGGCTAAATCCTAGCCCCCACCACCTCCATAGATGTTATTACCACCGTGAGTGTGGATACCACTATATGGATATTACTAAATTCTAAGCCCCACCACCTCCTTGAGTACGTGTGGCTAAATTAGGTATTACCACCACTATGGATTTATCTATCTTAACACCACATGTACTATATTTATAGCTTACATCAAAAGCTATCCAAATTATAATTTAAATAGATTTTTATTCTAATTAATATTTAAATCTTAACAAATTTATTTTTTTAATACTTAAATATTAATCTTAATCCAATTAGTATTCAACTACAAATCTAATCAAATCCTAATATATATATATACACTGGAATACTATCAGTAAACTTTCCATTTGTTTTTAATGATGGAGTTTCCAAAACAGCTATCGGTACCGTTAAATATGATCTATACCATTTAAATTATCTAAAATTCAATATCTAATATATATATATATATATATATATATATATATATATATATATATATATATATATATATATATATATATATATATATTCTATTTTAAATATTTTTTTAAAAAATAATCAAAATTTAATTAATATAAATTTTTTTACTCGTTAAACAAAAAAAAAATCATATTTATTATTAAAATAATAAATTTTATAACTCTTTAATTATTATGCCAATTATATTAAAATAATTTAAAATTAAATTTTAAATATTTCAAATTATCAAAATTATATTCAAAAATACTGATCATTCATTTAAAAATTTTATTATTAAAAACAAATGAGTTATAAAAAATTCGTTTATTAATAACATCATTTCACCTTCTCTCTCTTTCTATATATATATATATATATATATATATATATATATATATATATATATTCAACGGAAAATGTTATGTGTACACCCCTTTCGGGGTGTACATCATACACCCCACCCATCTAAGGGTGGGGGTGTGATGATGGGTCACTTGATGTGACCCGTAAAAAGTATCGTCACCATTAAAATGGTGGAGGTGTATGATGTACACCCCTTCGGGGTGTACATGTAGCATTGCTCTTTTAAAATAATCAATAAAATTTATTTTATTTTAAAAATAAATAAAATATAAAATATATATCTGATTTTAAATATACAATAAGCATTTTTCTTAAAATCCATTTGTATGCTCATGACTTTTTGCTTAGGAAAAAAATAGTGAAGTCGCTTTTCTACAGCAACTTAAAATTGAAGAGCTCAGAACAAGCCAAACCTACAGTTGACCTACGCATCTTCTCTAGTCCTTTTTTTTTTTTTTTTTTTTTTCCTTTGCCTACCTAGGCCACCTAACCTCATAGCATACGACAATATATCAATACCTAGATAATAGGAATTTTATACTAAGTACGTAATTATTTATTTAAATTCCAAATATTTTAATTTTTTTTTAAAATAATAATAATAATATTATTATTATAATCTTTGTGATCCTTTTGGGAGGAAGGATACGTATGAAACATGACAAGGTGCACGGGAAAGCGCACGGCGTGTATTATGCGGAGAAGCGGCGTTCGGTGTAACGGTTATATACATCCTCTCTATGGCACTGACATGTGGGGCCCGCGATTGGAGCGCTCTACACGTGTTCTTTGAGAACCGGGATGAGTTCACGTTACACTGTAGAATAGTTTGGCAACCGACCCTACCCGACCCGATCTGATCCGACCCGAACGTTTTTATTACGGTACAAGCACCTTGTTATTATATTCATGGATTTGTCTACATGGGTTTGTAATTTAATTTGCCCTAGCTTTGGATTGGTCTATGATTTGATGTAAAAAAATAAAAAATATTTAGGCCTTAATATTATACCATTTCTAATAAAAAAATGCATATATATATTTCATGCATCACCTTCAAATATTTAGTTTTTATAAAATACAACATAAAGTTCAAATTTTCACTTACATTTTTGGACATAAATTAAAGATAAATTCTATCTGATTTCTCTTCACATTTAATTTTTTATATTTATTCGAAGTATTATATATTAGTTAACAAAATACTATAGAGAATGGCATTTTATCTTTTCCACATTAATATTCTACATGTAATGAATTTTTCTTTTGTATATATGGAGTGTCAATGTAAATAGGTATTGTCACAAGGGTTTCAATGTAATTTTCTCCTTTTGTTTTTTTTTTTAGAATTTATTTAATTACTTGCGAAGAGGACAAAGAGTGGTAGAGACATGAAAATCCGGGGGGGTCATGTACATTGGATCTCACCACCTTTGAGCTCCTCCCTAAAGCGATCTCTTTTTATATATAAATAAATATATATATAAAAAAATTGCAACTTTAATTTTTATATATATATATATATATATATATATATATATATATATATATATTTTGGAATTCACTTAGCTAGGCCCCTCAATTATGTATCATGGCCATTGTGTCCCTATGTAATTAATATGTGTACTCACCTTTTGCCTACTTTATTGCTATGTGTTTGGGGAGAAATTAATTAGTTAATACTAGTTAACTTTTTACAGTTACATGGCACTATAATCATGTAGTGTACATATGAGAAAAATATATTAATTTTATATGAAATACTAAAATTAATCTTTTTTTCTATGCTGCATTAAGAATGTTTTACTTTGACAATTAAGCAACGATTAATCAAAATTTGTTGAAAATAATAATTCAAACTATAAAATATAAAAATTTTAATTTAAATGTTCTGTTTCTTTTAAAATAAGATGATGCTTGTTTGAAGATCACTGTTTAAAATTAATGAAGATTCAATCCAAACTTAAATTTTATAATAAGATAACGATAATTGGTCCACAAAGTCAAATACTTTTATTAATTAATTATACATGCATCATGCTTAACACATCAACTTAGAGATGGTAAAAAGCTATAACCCAAAAGTAAAAAAATTAAAAAGATGATAATAATAAAAAAGCACCGATCAATATTTTGGTTTGGTCTAAGCATAGGCCTATGATCACCCCTCCCTAGTGCTCGTGCTATACATTCATAGGGCCTCCAACGTAAATTTACTAGTTTTCAGGGTAAATTGCACTTTTACTCTTCAAACTTTAATTAAAGCTCATAATATTTAAATTTATTATAATTTTATATTTATAATTTTTAAATTATTATAACTATAATTTATAATCTAATTTAATTGTATAAATGCTGATGTTATAGTGATGTATTATATTAATAATTATTATTACGTTACTGATTACACTATTGCAACATCAGCACCACATTAACAATACAATATATTTAACAAATTAAATTTGTTTGTAAAATTTTATTATAATATATATTTTTTTAAAAAAAAAAATATAATAAAATAAAGTTTACATGTAAACGGGCCGTGGGGCCCACCATACCCTTTTTTGTACGAGCCACTTCGCGGAGAACCGGACCCGGTCCGCTAAAGAGGTGACCGTTGGTTTCCCCCTTTTTTCCCGCGGGTTTTAAAATTTTTAACCCCAACGGCTTTACCGGTCGACCTAATCATGTGCCTCCCCACCTCCTCAAACCCAACAAAAGCTACTCTCTCCCTATCCACGCACACACAAATTTTCAATAAAGATGCCACATGATATTATTTTACTCATAAAATTATTTTTTAAACATTTATATAACGAACGGAAAAACGCGGTTTTCACATTTTATTATCGTTTCACGTAGCACGTGAAAAATTTTAATTCTATAAGTATTGTACGTTATCTTTATGAGTTGCTGATGTACTGACATGCATGATATAATTTTTTTATATATATTAATATTAGAATACTGTTATAGATTATTCAAAATACTATATTTATTAGATGATGAAGTGTCGAAATATATATAGTGTTGTAAATAGAAGAATTTTTGATCGGAAGAAACGTGACTTGAGTTGCCTTTTGATGGAGTTACACTCCATGAGGAGTCTCTGGTCTATCCTCTGGTCTGTTATTGTTATTATTATTATTATTATTATTATTTTTCTGTGGAGATCTAGTTGTCTTAAATTGTAGCTGAGTTCACTTTCTCTTTAAATAAAACGATAACATATTATATTGCACTACAACAAAATTAGGCTATAGCGACACTTTTAAATGTTTCTAAAATCTAAAAAAAGTGTCGCTGATAAAAATAGCAACACTTATTGTAAGTGTTGCTATATGCGCCGTCGCTAGGGTGTATAGTGACACATTTTTATAATGTGTCCTAAAAATATATTTCTATAACCTAATTTTGAATATAGATGAAATATAGATATAATACTTATACAAAAGTGTCACAATATGTGTTCCTATAACCTAATTTTATTGTAGTGTTGTTCTCAAAAAAAAATTTATACACCCAAATAAAAACAGAGACGAGGTAACTTTGAGAACAAATCCAATCCCATTTTCTTGATGGACCATGATGGATTAATTTTTATTCTATATTTTTTTTCTTTCTTTTCGATTCCAACTCTGTGTTTTATACTAATTGGAGTGAAAAATCTTTTTCTTCTTAATTACTTTTGGCCTTCATGTAGTTGGAGCGAGAATTCCATCGACCTGGAACCATTTGCATCGATCCCTACATGCAAGTAATTAAGACACGTACAGCATGAGTGACCATCACATCGATCTACAGCTCGTAGATGATATTGTTCACCATAAGCTTAAATATTTAGAACAGTAGGGCGTTTCAGATGTATAGTACCAAAGTGAGGAATCCAAAGCATGCTTCTTTTTCAATAGCTAGAACTCTATGTTTAATAATTGATTTGGAACCTAGGAATCTATGTATGGATTCATGCTAAGAATTGATGCATATCTAACGCTATCTAATAAAGCCGAGAGACTTTGGTGGGACTGCAAAGGGCATCCCCACATTGACCCGTTGTACAATAATGATGTTAATATACACATGAGCCTGTTGGTTTAAAGAGATCATCATTCTGCTATGTGATATATATCAAGTCATGCTCAGAATGATTGGACTAAATTACAATCGAGATATGTAAATACTGTACCTGTATATTTTAAGTAAATTGGTTGCGTATATATAACAACTTAAATATTTGGAATTAATGATCAGCATTGACGATCCAACACAAATTGCAGAAAATGGTGAAAAAAAAAACACAAATCTAAGTCAAATTGTAATGCATTTGATCTTTTTACTTACCTTTATAGTGGAAAGTTTGTGGATTAGTTTACTACCATTTTGGCTAATTAGTTATATAACTACTCATAAGGGCAAAGATAATATAACTTAACTTGAGCTCAGTCCTGGTAATTCGATTTCTTAACTTAACCTACGAACTTTTCACCTTAATGCTATTTAATATATGATCAAATAAATTAAACTATGAGTGCCATGCATTTAATATATGAAAATAATTGGAATAAAAAGTCAATTAACTAAATTTTCCGTCGCAAAAATATAAAAACTACTTGTGCAATACATTTCATCCTTTGATGAAGAAGAACGATGATGTTAATTTCGAGAAATTTCATTTAAGAATAATAATAAAAAAATAAAACTTTTTTTTTAAAAAAAAAAAAACAGTTTTTCATATTATCCACTTATTATAAAAATTGGCAAAATAAAATGATCACCAAATAATCAACATTAGGTATAGAAATAGCTAGGTCAAAGTTTTCCACATCCTATCAAATTATTATTATACCCGGACACCAACTATATATAAATGTTTTGCTCCCAATAATACCAAAAAAAAAATTCATACACCAAAAATTACTATTCAACATTTTGTGCATCCAAATAAGATCCATTCTCTCTTTTATTTAGTCAAGGAGAGATTACACTTTTCTTCCAGAAACTATGCGACTTTTTATTCTCAAATATTAATTTGGTATAATTTATTATTCGAATCTCCTGAGTTATTACAATCAAGTTCTATTTAATTTAACTGATTAAATATTAACAAATTATTTATATAGAGGTGATGTATATAATACTTTAGTTGTGGTCGTATTATTAATCATGATACTTTCACATTATTTTCATGTCAACAAATTGTCAATATTTAGATCGTGCGATTTGATTATAAATATTTTGTAAAATTTGAGATAAAAATTATGCTAAATTAAAGTTCTGAGGACCAAGTATATTGTATTGTATTGTATAATGTACAACACAAGGGAGATCATGTATATATATATATATATATATATATATATACACGGGGAGTTGGGGACGCCTAAATGATGAGGTGGGCCCACGGGCCGTGGGCCGAAGCGGCGATCGACGCGCTTGTCCTTTTGCGCGGGGGTGCGCACATGGGGGATTAGGTGCGCGCTACGCAGACCCCATGTGAAACCCAACCCCGCCTTGGCCAATGCTGTTCGCACACGTGTCAGCGTGCTATTGCGCCCCGTATCCTACACGTGCGGCGGGGATAGAAGGGGACAACGGTGGAACGGACACGTGGCGCGATCCCCGCGAGGGGTGGCACATGCGAGGGCCTAAGAATGTAGGCGCCACGTGCCTCGAGCCCCACCTCCGCCGTAGAACTATAACCACTGCATGTTGTGGTTGCGGATGTGTATCATGCATGTATTGTTGTATTGTGATGCATGGTCCCGTGGATTCTTATTTCTTAATTCGTCGGCTAAGTTTAATTAATTAGCGACTAATGCGTTCATTGAATGAGCACCAGTGTTGTTATTACATGTAATTACAAAGATAAGGCTGAGTCAACATTAATTACAACGGCTGTTCGGATCATATTCAATGAATCTATTATTATTATTTAATTAACATGTATGATGACTAATTGTAACAGATTCAATCTGATTTGAATTCAGAACACTTTTGTTCTCGGACTTTAGGAGGCCCATTTGGCCTGCAGCCCAGATTTCAGGCCCGAGTTTGGCCTCTCACCTTCTGTTTTTGGATTAAAAAATCATCAAATTTTGGATTCAAAAATCATGATTTTTGGATCACATTTATTTATTTGTATTTTAATTTTAATATATTATTCATCAAATTTTAGGTGCATGTGGATGCGAATATATGCATGCGCCCATTTGGTACAGGTAATAATCTCTCAGTATAAAATATAAGTTTTTTCCTTTTATGTTGTGCCCCAAAAAAAATTTTAAATTCGAAATCTGGTTATTTCATATTTTTAGCTACATTTATTTATAATAAAATATAAATAAAAAATAGTTTGTTACAATAATAATTTAAAAAAAAACAACTGTAACTACTTAAATAGCGTCCTAGTTAACAACCAATAGCGTCAACGAAGCAACCCACGTCGGCAACTGGGCTCCACCGCAAACTCCGGCTCGTGCTTAATTTGGGCTCGGGTTAGAGGACGCCACGTCATCTGGTCGGCGACCCGGATCCGACCCAACCGCCAAGCTCGCTGGTCCGAGCTCCCACAGCCAATCATCCGTCCACGTGGCGCCACGGGAGCGCCCCGGAGGCCCGCCCCGTGAGAAAAATACACGTGCACCGACCCTACTGACGTGGACGGCTGATATTGAACGCCCTATGATTTCCCCTTTAAACGAATTTTCCCGCGTCTCCATTCGCTTTTCTCTGCTTCTATATATGTATATATATATAATCCTACCTTAACTTGTGCTCAATGAACAATTAGAGCTAATTAATCAAAAAAAAAGAAGAAGAATTAAATCATTGATTAAGTGAAAACAAATCTCTTTATTTTTTTTTTTTTTTTTAAAAAAAAGGAAAATGCCGGTGAGTCGGATTGCGATCGGAGCGCCGGGGGAGGCGAGCCAACCGGACGCGCTCAAAGCCGCCCTCGCGGAGTTCATCTCCATGCTCATCTTCGTCTTCGCCGGCGAGGGCTCCGGAATGGCATTTAGTAAGATTTATTCATAATAAACTCACTTTAATCTCTCTTTGTATAATTTTAAACCTTAATCGTCGTATTAGTGAACTAATCCACTACTACTACTTTGTGATGCTCTTTTCTATTTCTAATGTAGGCAAGCTCACCGATGATGGATCGGCGACGCCCGCGGGCCTCATTGCGGCTGCTTTGGCGCACGCATTCGCGCTTTTCGTGGCTGTTTCGATCGGGGCGAACATTTCCGGCGGCCACGTCAACCCTGCGGTTACGTTCGCCGCGTTCCTCGGCGGCAATATAACGCTCTTCCGGGGAATTCTCTATTGGATCGCGCAGTTGCTCGGCTCCGTCGTCGCTTGCTTGCTTCTAAAGTTCGCCACCGGTGGTCTGGTAAGCAGTTGAAATCGAAATTCCGAGTGGATCGAGATTGAGATCAAACTAAATATTTTTGTTGAAATTGAAGTAGTGATCAAACTTTAGGACTGAGTTGTTCCAACATATATACTGGATTGAAATTTGTGTGAATTGTGTAGAGCACAGCGGCATTTGCACTCTCGGCGAACGTCGGTGCGTGGAATGCGGTGGTATTCGAGATCGTGATGACATTCGGGCTGGTATACACTGTCTACGCCACTGCAGTCGATCCGAAGAGGGGAAACGTGGGCGTGGTCGCGCCGATTGCGATCGGTTTCATCGTCGGGGCGAACATATTGGCGGGCGGGGCATTCGACGGCGCGTCGATGAACCCCGCCGTGTCGTTCGGGCCCGCGGTCGTGAGCTGGAGCTGGAGCAACCACTGGGTCTACTGGGTGGGCCCAATGACCGGCGCGGCGATCGCGGCGTTGGTTTACGACGCGATCTTTATTGGACGAGACACACATGAGCTGCTCCCAACAACAGATTACTAAGAAGATTCAGTTAATTAGAGGGGGAAAAAGAAAAGTGTTTCAGTTTTTTTCCACTTAGGAAATGTTGTTTCTAGTGAAGTAGTGTAATGTTATTGTTCATGTTAGTTTCTTCATTGTTCCCTGTTAAGGAGTGCAAGATGTTGTTGAATGAGTCAATGTATTTGTATGTCACGCCCCGAGTTTAAAAACCAGCGTCTAAATTTTTTTTTTTTTTTTTTTTTTTGAAATCAGAGTTTAAAACCGGCCAGGGCGCAACAGACCGCCACATATATAGAAGAGTCCCAATCCCACTGGGGATTGAGCCTTTTCTATATATGCACGGCTCACTTGGCATACAACCAGAGTACTAACTACGTACATCTACTAAGCAAGATTAAATTACAATATCAATAACTTCTCAATTACATTGAATTACATTTGATACACAAATAATTAAATACTTGATTTTATCGGCTGTCCAGGGTCAAGCTTTATCTCGTGATCTCACCAACTCGTCCCGACATCTCAACACCCGCTCGACCTGAAAAACAGTCACCCGAGGGTGTGAGACACACCGGAGTGTATCCCAGTGGGCACGACGAGCCGAGAAATAGCAGATCGTACCTACTGGTATACAATGCTAGAGGATAGTAATAGATCAGGGGTTAGGGTAAAGCAGATATATAACTGGTGCTGTAAAGAAAGCAAAACTCATAATCTGGGTACAAGCATAGGAGATAATTTTAGCAGAATTTAAAACATGTATCAGGATAATCAACACATCAAGGAGTTAGGACAATCAGCAAGATAACAATGGAACTATAATCAGAGGCATCACATAGAATCATAAAAGAAGTAGATAACTAGAAGCCGGATCAAAGAATCAAAGAATCAACACATGCATCAAATAGATGAAAACGCAAAGACCCAATCACAAGCTACCATTTTGGTCTTCGCAAAGACCTCAGGCGAGGCTGCCCTCTTGGCACCACCTGGTTGACATTCCCCAAACTAGGGTCACGGGTTGCCTCAGCTAACCACTTTACCGGTAAAGAACATCGCTACGGGTAGCAAATCCGCTGATATTCGTGAAGTACAACGGTGCGGGCGAATCATATGCAAATGCTCAAGCTCACGGTCCACTGACCGGTAATCGGCAACAAGCCGGGAAATCCCCACTGGGATGCAAGGGCAAAAAAACCAACTGAATCTCAACACTCATGCAGGAACACTCAGCAATAAATGTCAACTCATATGCAAGATCAAGGCAAATCTCTCTCAACAGAAGCTCACAGATAAACTCAACTCAACCACACAAACCAACCAAATGATACAAAACTTAAACACATATTTTTAAGAAAACTGTTTTAAAAAGTCCAAACCTCGAAGAGCATTGCCCTTGTCCTATCAAACAAGAACAGACTCAGGCGACACTACGAAGCTTGGATTTAAGTCCAAACCTCGCAGAGCAGTGCCTTTGTCCTATCAAACAAGAACAGACTCCGGCGACCCTACGAAGCGGGGTAAAACCTCAGTTAAATAAATCTATGTGCTCAGAGAGGTATCATTTGATCAGCAGAACAAACAGGCTCACTAATCAACCATGAAAATGTCCGAGTAAAAGTATAAATACTAGAGGTGCTATGGACAATCATGTAAGGCAAAATAGAACAGATAACAGGCATAGATCAGGCAGATAGCAGATATAATATATCAAAGATAGGCAGGCTCAAAGTAATCAAGTTTAACTACCAAAAACAGGGGTCCAACCAGTATCGCACCCCAGAGGGCCGAACTGATAAAACCCGGACCGAAGATAACCCACCTGTCAATGCGCAGGCAATTAATCTGTAATCCTCTAAATGCTCAACTCCAGGTGCAAACTGAATCAACCTGG
Organism: Tillandsia leiboldiana; assembly: GCA_029204045.2. Classification (NCBI taxonomy): domain Eukaryota; kingdom Viridiplantae; phylum Streptophyta; class Magnoliopsida; order Poales; family Bromeliaceae; genus Tillandsia; species Tillandsia leiboldiana. The sequence goes on from CM055061.1 coordinate 56,362,954, forward strand.
ATCAAAAATCACCAGTCAGGGATCAATTCAGTCCCGCTAACTCTAACCTAAGACCAGATCAATTTAAAACCTTCTTAGTTATTCTAACTGTAACCCAGACACCGTAAAATCGACGATTTTGCCGATTCTCGGACTGTTATCCGATTTCCGCTCAACGAAAGCCGATGGATTCCCAACGAAAAGCTTAGGAATCATTTAAACATTTTACTAACCAGTACACATTGTCTATTTTGCATTTAAACCCTTAAAGTTTTCAGAAATTACATTTTAGTGCCATTTGAGCACTGTTTTCACTCGTTCTTTCAACTGGAAAACAATTTTGACGAACCGTCACTTCCAGCAGGTGACATTTTTCATGCTGAACACCGTGCTCACTAATTTGTAGCAGCACGGAACCCGAGGCAAACTTCGGGCCATAAAAACCCTCTCTAACATAGCCCAAATGAATTTTTGTTTCTCCGGGACTTCAAACACTGTTTCTAACGCGAGCATCGCGTTCAGTGACCCCAAATTAGCCTAGGGCACACTATCGCGGCTTCGCAAACAGCCCGGAACCATGTTTTATTTAAACATTTCACTAAAAGGTTGATTCAACTACATCTTTTAATTTAAACTTCAAACCAGCAAACTTTGTATATAAAAAGGTCTTTAAATATTGCAAGGATCACAGGGCTCACCCTAACTACAGCCCAGATCTGCTGGTTCAACCAGAACCAAAGCCATGCACTCAAACAAGTTCACAAAGCACCAAACTTCAATCCACACAAAATCACTTTGATTTGAAGTGAGCACTAAGCTCAGGGGATACGTTTGAGCATCTTTTATATTCACTATTTTGTCAAATTCAGTTTCAAAGTTCATTGTGGCATTTTCACAAACAGGTGGTGTGCAATATTTGTATACAAGTACATAACCAATTCCCGAGCTCATTCTCTGCAAAGGGAGCACCAGAGGCTATATAACTTGGATGGAACTTCTTCTCCAGGTTAAAGGAACCTTTCCCTGCAACCTGGGCCCTTGCCCAGCCTCGGATAAGCCGAAGCTAGAGGTTGAAGATGACCTCAATACATTGAAATTCGTGACTACTCATCCAGGGCATTTGAGGCTCAACAACTTGATCAATTGGATGCTAAATACCATAACATACTCACCCGGACCCGTGCCCGGCGACAGGACACGGCGGCGACGCGGCGGGGAGCAAAGCTTGGTTTGGAGCTTCACCCCGTTAATGGCGGATTTTGATAGAAGCATTATGAAGCTCTCTAACTTGCATGGATAGACTCCTTGTGGTCCCAGCAAGCTTCCCGACCAACTCTCCCCGGCCGGAGATGGCCTGAGCACCGGCGGCCGTAACTTGGTGCAAATTCGAACCCAACTCGGCCGCGCCTTCCTCGGCTTGCATGGGAGCCATGCAACAGCATGGTTGGGATCCTCTTGGTCCCAGAAAGGATTCTGGGCAGGTGGCCGGCGTCGTAGAGGCCCGCCGGCGCCGGAGCACAAGCTCGGCCGAGTGCAACAAAAAGCCCGAACTAGGGCATAAAACTGCCATTAATTGGTTCAACCATAATCCACCAAATTTGGTGGAGTTGGTCCTCTCCTCCTACAGTCCAAGCACACCAATTTTGGTGCGTTTATATTCAGTGGTTGCCGAGTTCTTTAGGGGCGGAGCTAGGTTAGGTTTCCGGCGACCCATTGTGGCCGCCGGCTAACCATGCTGCATGGGACCTCGGGGCTTTGCAAAGAGGAAGCTAAGGACCTAAGAAGTCCACTGCTAATGGTCCGGGGTGCTAGAAACCGTTGGTTAAGGACCCTCACCTTAGCCGAGCTCGGGGAAGAAGGAGGAAGCCGGATTCTTGGTTCCCTCACTACGCGCGGCCAAGGCTTGCTCCAGCAGGGTCCTCCAAGCACCAGGAACTCCTCAGACACCTCCCAATCCAACTTTGAAGAGATCCCGTCCAACTTCACACCTCGTCGGAGAAGGGAAGAAAGAGGAAAGTGGCTGCGGCGGCACTCGGCGGCGGCTGGGGTCGGGTACACCAGGGCTCGGTTGCGGCCTCTTAATGAAGCTCTCAGAAGAAGGTTGGCTAAATCTAAAAGCTCTGGTTGATCTCTCCTTCACGCACTTAAGGGAAACTCCAATATAGGCTTCTAACCTTTAACTCCGGCGACCCGAACGGCCGGAGGTTACGGCAACCGAGGGGACGCGTCGGTTACAGCCTAAAGATGCTGGTGGAACTTCAGTTACCGAAGAGGAAGAGACAGGGTACTCGGGATTACTCCAACACGTGTATAAATGCACATTTGCACAAAACCCCCTACACAAAGATCCTAAAACTCTAAGGTCCCTCAGTAGGTGACAAATGCACCCAGCACCCCAACTTATAAGCCTCATAATTTTTGGTACATAAAATATTAGGGTTTCTTCAAAAATACCCACTTTTTCAATGTATTTCACGCTTTTCGAGGCACTCGAGTCGCCGAAACTGAAAATGGACTTCGCCACGACGTCCGGCTCGTCGAGACCTTCAAAATAGGCTAATCATTTGTTTGATTTGGTGCTCGTATGAAATCTCGGGCCATCTTGTTCTGTATGTCGCAAACCGACGCACGCACTTCGATGCACACGGGTCGCCAAACGCGAAATCCGTCAGTGCCATTGCGCTCAGAACGTCGGAATTAGCTAGGATCCATCACTCATACTCCTATGTTAAAATTCTAGATAGTGGTTCGACCATTCATGATCACAAGGGGTTAAAAATTCAAAGGTTACTATTCACTTAAGTCGCGGGCCCACTTTTTGATTTCTGATTTCTGGAAGATCCGACCGTCGGATCGAAAATATATGAATATGAAACTTCTATGTTTCGACGAGACGATCGCAATGGTGATCTCGGATTTTCCAGATCAGACCCCGATCAAAAGTCGATATTTCTGGGCCCACTATTGGCCCACTAACACTCCACTTTTGCCAAAATGACAAATTTAAACATTTAAAGGCAAATAGAGACTTTCAAATTCTAGATTTCTACATTGTAGTTTTTTGATTGATATATTTGTTGAGTTTAATGTTTTTACGTCACATATTTTGCGTACTCTTTTGAACAATTAATATAACCAAGAGCCAACGCATAATAACCAAATTTGTTTTTGACTAATATAGCAACTAAAATTGTGCTTGATGGTCAGATCCGTGAGTACTATATATGTTACCACTCTTTTATGAAAGTGTAGCTAATTGATATAGTATAAGTATGCATGAGAGCATTTGTAAATGTAAGTTCAAATAGTGGACATTTAAATATTTTGAATTTCCAAAGCATCAATCAATCAGGTAGTTTTAGAAAAATCATTCTCAAACTAGCGAGGTTTCATATGTAGCCTAGTAAGATTGTAGAATATTTACCTTTGTTATAACTATTTTTGCATTATTTTCTATCAGATTGATCCTTTGGATAATATATTGGAACTAGTTATAAGCCCTTTTGGTTTAAAAAAATTTTGAATTCAAATTTCTATCGGCCATTTGTTGGCACAAATTATTATAAACTCAGAAGAACCTATGGAGTCGGCATCACAAGCTGTTTCTCCACCGGCTTCAACTTGGGGAGTTGGAGAAAACTCGGTATTTTGAGGTTTTTCGCCGCCGAATACTACCAGGAATAGAAAAGTCGGCTATTCAAGCAACCACGCCACCGACTTCAACCTATTGTCCAATGAAGTCGTCATTTCTAGGTTCTCTACCACCGGATGCATCGCGAGGTCGAAGGAGTCGGCGGTACGAGCTGTTTCGTCAATAGAACTCGGCGTGCTCAGAGAGTTCATCACCGACTTCTTCATTTAATTGGTTCGGTACTTAGGTCGCTCTAGACTCGTAAGAGAACGAAGGGAACCGCGATCGCCCTTCCTCTCGCCGACGCTCCCTCGCCATTGTTTGCAATCGCCCTCTTCTTCAGGTGATTACGAATGCCCAATTTGTGGATTCATTTAATCGCTTCTTCTAATTAATTTCTATTCTCCTTCAATTCGATGCTCTTGAGCTCTGAATCTTCTCTTGCACGTCACATTTGAAGTGTTTTGGTGTTAATTTGTTTAGGGATCTATGTTTGATCTTAGTTAATTGATGTTTTACTTGCTTTGTGAGATTTGGATGCACCAATCGGATGTTTGAAAATTGAGCAGTAGAAGAATGTTTTAGGCTCGGTTGAACTGGAACAAATTGGTACAAAATTTTGGGATTCATTTCCAATTTCTAAGCATTTATATAGGTGGAAATGTTTGGTGTTACTGAAGCCGAATCAAGTTCTTTAGGTAGGCTGAGATGTCGCTTATATGGTGATAAGGTTCTGTTTTGGATGCATGAACATGTTGTTCTTTTGTGCACTCGAGATACTCGAATAAAAGGCAGTGTGCAAGATGTTTGGAAAGACACCTTTTTCTTCATATCATGATTATGAGGACATTGAAATGGACAAAAATCAAGGCTATATCACAAGCACGAAACAAAAATCTCAAGATAACTTGTTCCGACATCCAAACAAGCCTAAGGAATCTTCCCTTCTAGAGAAGTCTAGGAATTTTCCTCGACATTTCAAAGACAACATGAATTAAGAATTGACTATCAACCGTCCCTAGCGAAACTGGCAAAGGGCTTGGTGGTTGATACTCGAGACCCGAGTTCGAAACCTTAGTTGCTTCACATTTTCAGCTAAATTTATTTCAAAAATAAACGAAGCGAGTAGCATGCTACCCTTCTCTCAAAAAAGAACTGACTCAACCCATACTCTGTAATTCCTGTTGTTTGAACACTCACTCAGCTTGAAGCAATTTCATTTGGTATTTACTATTTGCTATTAACGGAACATGGATGCCGCTAGGTAACTATTAGTGCCTATGGACCATGTAACGTGTCTTTGCTGTACATGCTCATGCCCCAGCCTAACCCTTTACATTGTGGTCCTTAGTAAAACAATTATCTCTAACTCAAATTATTTGTTCCTTTCTTTATTGTTTGTGTAGGTAATCTTCTGTATACGTGTGTTTATCGAGCTTAAGGAAATACTTCATCAACCACTATCTACTATTTAATTTTCTGATCACATGAACCTAAGATTCCATTTCTATTTATATCAAGGGAATCATCTTTATCAAGTGCTTAATAAAGATTTGTGCTGTCTAAAATTGTTGGCAACCCCAAAGGTTGGATCATACTCCAATAATTGCCTTTCGTGATGTGTCATGCTATCTATTTGTGCATCTAGTTCAGCGTTGTTAACAAATAAAGCCTCCAAAACATGTTAATCATGTAGCTAAAGGTAAGTGGAATTTAGTCGCGCATGCCTATATTGATGAGGTAAGATAAGATCACTCATTTGTTAAAACCTTTGGGATACCCTGGTGCATGCATAGGTGGACGCACTTATCTAATAGGTATTAGATTTGTGGGACCTGCATGAATTTTCTTTCACCCACTTATGTTACGAAGGAAATAGATTCTTACTTTTTGGTGCTAAGAAAAAGTAGATCCCAATGGGAGGATATTGCATTATGGATTCTTATAGTTAGACAGCTCTTAGCTTGAGATTGAATAGATATTTATGATTTTCCTAGGAGGTAAGGAGATATAGAAATACTTTCTGTAAGGTTTTGATACAAGATCACCCTCTAGCTAAGAAAGAAAGCTGACAGAAAAAGAAAACAATAGACTAGTAGTTCATGTCACATGTACAATATAGTACTCAACTGTAGTATCTTTCAGACCAAAGGATATATTTTTTTCCAACCTCATCCTTGATCTATCATGAAAAGGACCTGGGTGCTGATTGGTTCGCCGGTAATAAAATTAATCTAATCGTCTTTGCCGGTCATAATTTTTACTGGTTTGATTCTTCAAACATCTCATGCTTGACGTTATCAACTAGTCGGCAAATATTCAAGATTGAGACCAATTATCTGCCACGCCTTACCACTTTCAGTTTAATATGGTCCTTGGATTATGTAGGAGAGTAGTGTTTCTCGATCTCTTTGGTATCTTGGTTCTTGCGTTCCACTATGTGGACCCCAAGTAGGCTTTTCTTTTTTCCATTTCATTTTTGTTCCTTTTCTTTTTCTTAGAAGTACCAGGACCACCACCATCTCCCCTTCCCACCATTTTTTTTTTTTGGTATATTTTTGCGGGATTGTTGGCGAAGGGAGAAAAACAAGCAGGAGAACCACCATGTTCTTTCTTGAGCTTTTATAAAAGTCCCTATCTTTGTTGAGATCTAAATGACATAGATTCTTAACTTCGTATCTTTTAACCCGTTATCATCAGAGAATTACCACCCATTTATCTGTCAATTAAATAACAATGGAGAGAATCAGGTTTCATTCAAACTAATCATGAAGCATTATGCACTGCTAGATTTATCGAAATACTTGGCAGTACAATTTGCCATTCTGCAGAGGATGGTTATCGTTTTATAATTCCACATCGACCCTTCTTAACTGCAGCAATCGATAAGCAGGAGTTGCGTTGTTCAATACACCTTATAAGAATTTTGGTTAATATTCACTGGATTTTTAGCCTCTTGATTTAAGAAATTAGGGATATTGTTGGGTTGTCTAATCATGAATACGGTATTACTCTCTTTGTACTATACACTCTGCATACTTCAGTGTTCTTCATAATTCCACCAGTTTCTCTTGCGAGATGGATCATGAGAAAGTGCTTAGGCCCACCATGTTCATTTTGGCCATGTTTTCATCATTTTGTGTCTGTGACAAGTAAATCATCGAAGGTATCAGCTCTTATAAATAAACTGTTTTGTTTTTGTTAGCTTTGGTATAACTATAAGGCATTTTTCTCGATCATCTATGTCATGCAGGTAACATACACTATTCTCTTTTCCTATCACCACCAAATAATAATGTGTCGCACATAATTTGTTGTTATATAATATACTATATATGTTCTTACAACAGAGAATAATTTTGTTCACCGTCTTTTTTAAGAATAAACAGGGAGAAGATCCTCCATAGTTGGTTTGGTTTTTACATATATAGGAGTATATCCTACATGATTCTGATTTCTGAGATATTATTCTTAAAGGTTTGTTTGATTTTCTAGGACAGATATATAGAAACTGGAATAAAGCTCTTCCATATACAGCACTCATTTTACTAAGTATCAATAACCATTAGTCCCTGAGTGGTAAGTCCCTTGTGTTATATATATATATATATATATATATATATATATATATATATATATATATATATTACTTTTGATCTGAAAACACAGCAGTCATTTTTAAATCCCCTACTTAATTCCCACTAAAAAAGTTTTGTCCTTTATTAGCTTTTTCTCGGTTATATAATTACTGTCACTACCATATCGTAAGTGTGCAGTGTGGTGCATAGATTCAAGCCTATATGGTATATGTCGTGTGGATCCCATACAACCTTAGGATTAACTCATTGATTAGCCCCAGTTGTATTAATCTGTATCCACTGTGTAACGTGCCTCGTTTAAAAAGAACTTCTAGATGATCAATGTCTTCCAATCCGAAAGAATGATCGGCTTAGGTCGGTCCGGCACATCGGGTCCAAATCAGATTTAAATTCAGCAGGGTACAACAATTAAAACATATTGATTTATTTGCCAATATCTTAATATTATCTCACCCTGACCTCTGTGAGAGGACTTTATCTACCTATTATCAAATTTGAATTTTGATTGAATTCTTGGTTTGTGTGTGTGTGTGTGAGGGGAGGGGGGATTTAAATTTGTAGATATGGAACTCTTATTGATTCAATTTGAATTTTGCTCAGAATTATACAGTGACGTGACAAATTCGAGCTCTATCGACCTCGAGTGGGTTATATCTTCCTCCATCAATGACACCAATCTTCAAATTTGTGTCATCATCCACCTTAAATTGACCGCTTGTATATTGGTTGTTAGAATGTGTGCTCTAAGTGGCAGTTAAGCATGACCATAAGACAAGAAAGGTTGATAAAGCATTAGGATTATTTTAATCAGAAGATAATGCTATAGTAATTAGTAATTAGGACCACTCTAATTAAAATTATTGCAAGGATGGAACCCCCCTAGAGCATAACACTTCCTTATCACCACCTTTTATTTTTTCCTCTTTTTTTTTTTTTTTTTTTTTCTTTGACTCCCTTATCACATCCACTAACTCCCTACTCCCAACTTAGATGATCATCCGTAGCTACTGCACTAAACACCCACCACTCTAGTCCTTGTATCTCATCAGGTCACCTATTGTTTCACTAAAGTAGTGGATAGAAAAGGGAAAAAAAAAAGAAGTTTATGTAGGAATTAATACTCCGACAATGACGAGTGTGGCGCTCGAATCTTAAAGTAGTAGTGCAAACGGTGGATTAGTCTGTCTCACTGTAGAGAGTTTTTTTTTTTAAGAAAAGACAGCATACTGCCACTTCATTCAATGCGAGGATGAATTTAGCATCAGGACAGCCGGTATCTGCAGTGGAGCAGCTGAGCCCAAAACAAAAGAGAAAAAAAAAGAAAAAAACAAACCCTGACAGTTCCTAGGCACAGAACCTAATCCAATCCTCTCACTGTAGAGAGTTAGAAGGAAAGAAAACCTCCCACTCCCACCAATTCTCTCTCCATGGTCTTTTCTGTGGCTTCAGTAGTTACATTTATGGACTTTAGAAGACTCATGCCCAGGCTCACAACCATTAATTTGCTCCAGACACTAGCTTCAGTGAAGCATGGCTGTTTTCCAAGCATTCAACAAGTGAATTCAAGTGAATTTCAGACATTTAACATGATCGTTTTCTTTCTTTGCCAACCAAATCAGTTATATTAAACCAATGCTTGTCTCTTTTTCTGCTTTTGATTGGCTTTCCATAATAAAGCACAAGAACAAGTAACATGCATGGATATCACCATAAACGAGGAAACCTCTATATCCAGCGAGTTTGATCAGAGTTACATTTCTACACGATGTTACAGTGATCTAAGGTAAGATACGCTGACATGCATACGTGAGACTATAGATCTCTCAAAGAGGACATGCACCCTAAAATTAATCCTACACACGACCATACACGGTTTTTACAGGAAAAACAGGTCTAGTTCTCTAAATATAAGCATATCTTCTAGTTATAGACAGGACTAGGATGAGAAGTGAGCCAGCCATATATAGGCTTCTCATGAAACTCTTGTTGATTAGTGCCGGATCGCTAGGAGAATGCGAGGTCAGGAATAAACATCTTGAACTCTTCTTCTTCATCATCATCACCATCATTTATCCTCCACAAAGATACAGTGGAGCACTCCCATATAGGAGAAGGCAATGACGGGCGTGAACTCGCACCGCAACCAGCTCCTCCTTCAGTCTTATATTCCTCGAAGCTCAAGGTATTGTTGAAGGGCTCCGATGCCGCGATCTCGTTCCAAAGTTGATCCATTGGATACACTTTCAATCCCTCTTCATTTGATGAGTTGCTTATTTGCTCTCTGGTATTGCTTTCGCACTCATGCTTCTCAGCTCCAGCATCTAATGGGCCTTCACTGGTCGAGGAAGTATTACTCGAGGAGGAGGAGGAGGAGGAGGAGGATGATGAAGAAGAAGAAGAAGAAGAAGAAAGTGATGACGAAGAGGGGGATGAGGTCTTCCTTAGCTCTTGCGCCTTCTTTCTCATGTGGGTCCTCCAGTAGTTCTTGATCTCATTATCTGTGCGACCAGGAAGTTTTCGAGCTATTCGTGACCACCTACAAGAAAACCATTTTTTTTAACTCTAGAAAGCAAAAAAGTGTGAAAACTAGCTAGGCGATCATGATATATATAATATAGAGGAATTAGGAATGAACAAGGAGAGGAGTTGTGTTGATTGATTGATTGGATCAAACCTATTCCCCCATTTAGAGTGGAGTTGGAGAACGAGCTGTTCTTCCTGAGGAGTCATGCGGCCGCGCTTGAGGCCGGGGTGAAGGTAGTTCACCCAGCGGAGCCTGCAGCTCTTTCCTGTTCTATTAAGACCTACAACATGAAGTCACGCAGGTTAATTAATCCAGTAATAATTTCATTATAATGGCCTTTATATATATAGCCCATGCAGCTGGGGCTATATATATATATATCCATGCCCCCGCCACCGCGCAAACCTGACACCTTTGCTAAGAAATCCCAACGACGTTCACCGAACAATCCCACAAGCCATACCAGTTGTAGGTCCTCCTGCTCTGTCCACGGCCCCTTTCGGATCTCTCCTCCTTTTGTCGATGCTACTACCATCGCCGCCCTCCCTCTCCTTCTTCCTATTTCTCCCTTCCCCTTTTATGATCCTTCTCTCTTAATTCTTCTTCTTCTTCTTCTTCTTCTTCTTAATTTGCACTGATCACTACTACTGTGCTACTCTTTATGCCCACTCTTTTCTTTTTATAGGCACCACCACATTATCTTGGTGACGTCATGATTCATCTCTCTCTCTCTCAACAAACACGCGCAAACACACACACACTGACACGCACACAAGTAAATAAATTAGTCTCTCTCTCTCTCTCTCCAAGCACGCGCAAACACACACACACAGCACACAAGTAAATAAATTATTGTAGTGCTGTTAGGAAGGCGCTCAGAGTCGGCGAGTGTTTTGACCGCAACAATTGGAGGTGACGGAAGATCCTGAGAGGGGCTGATACGAGGAATCAGAGGGGTAGGGTGCTTGCACGCAAGTTGAAGGAACTTGTGGGTGCTGCATCGCCGGGGAACAGGAGCGACGGAGTTGTCTGGAGGTGGCATGATAAGGATGTCTTCTCTGTCAAGTCGACCTACATGCTACTTAACAGCGGGGGATTGCTAGACGACACTGCTCTATACCTGTGGAGGTTACGTATGCCGTCTAAAGTCAAGATTTTTATCTGGCTCGTTTTAAGGAATCGGCTTCTGACGACAAATAATCTTGCAAAAATGGGCTGGACTGGTATTAACCTATGTGTGCTTTGTGGTTCCACTGAGGAGACGGCCGACCATCTGCTCACGAGATGCGTGTTCTCTCGCTTTGTTATTGGGATGGGGGGCGGGTCCATTGGTTTCCAAGAGCTTGGCGACTGCGTTTGTGAGGCGTGGGAACGGTGGTCGGGGCGGGTTAGACCTTCGGATCCTGTTTCGGCCCTTACCTACTTGTCTGCTAACTGGTGGGTGCTTTGGAAAATTAGAAACAAAGCAATCTTCGAGCAGTCTAATCCCGATCCTCTCCGCGCGATCTCGAATGTTAGCTGTGAGCTCGCGGACTGGGCGGTCCAGTGGAGCGCAACCTAACCGGTTTTTTTTTTTTTTTCTCTTTAGAGATCTAGTTATCTCACTTATTGTGCTAAGTTCACTTACCGATTGAATGAAACGGATAGCGTGCTACCTTTCTCTCAAAAAATAATAATAATAAAAAATTAGTGCACTCTATGGGGTATATACTATCTTAACTAACTAGCCAACCTGAAGTGGTTGATGGTGCTTTTGTGAACAAAGTTTAGGAGCTGTGGTACTAATTTGCAGCTACCGAAATGAATAGATTCATTTGATCTAAATTTCACTGGCTTAGGATCATCGCAAGGACACAACAATAGTAGCATCTAATAACAATTTGATATCGATAATACCAGTTAAGTTAACTGGGTCAAAAGACTGGCTAAACAGTGGGAGGTGGTCGGGGGGTCAAATTTGTGGGTACGATTAATGCTCAGAAAACGTCATCCATTCAGATTTTTCGTAAACTTTTTGATAATATATATATTTTTTTCTTGAGACCAATTACCTTATAAATAAAACGGGTAGCGTGTTATCTTTTTTTTAAAAAAAAAAGAAAATAATACCCGTTAATTCTTTAGTCAATTTCTGAGCAAATGGTTTCTTCTTTTCACTCTGCTTTGCAGTTTTTCTCCCACACCCCCTCTTTATTTAAGTGAATATTAATTAGTTACTCAAACCTGCTGTAAGTGAATATTAGTTACTAAAACCTGCCAAAATGGTATCCTTCTTTTGTCTTATTGATGGGCCTCATAAATTGGAATGGGTGATGGAAGCTTGAAAGTGCACCTCATGCTAAAAGGAGAAAATCTATACATATTAACTCTCTTTTAGAAGCCGTATATTGCTAAATAATTCATGTCGCCAATAGGAGATTGTTACGTTACTAGTTGTAGAAAGATGTAAAATTTCGTAAATAAGTTTTTTTTTTTTTTTTTTTTTTTTTTTTTTTTTTTTGAGAAAAATATAGTATATTATTCACTTTGTTTACCGTCTTCAAACTTACAAACTTAGATACAAACTATTAAGTTTTTTATCATTTGCGTTAGGAACGATATGTATGATAATTATAGTTTTCGTGTTTAGTTGTGCTAGGCTTACATCTAAAAGTTGGTTGTAGTCGTATCATTTTCTTTCATTGTTTTTAATAGTAAATCAAAAATTACAACCACTTTCGGCTGTAGATTTAACATTTTTATTTGTTGCACATTCACTATCTTAGTATTCGACAATAAAGTAAAAAATCAAACTCCTAATCAACAATCAAACGATTAGATTATCTTTTCAATTCATAATTTTTTTGTACGTGCGCTCTTCATCTGAGCTAGATCGTCGAACATTGAGGTGGGGGTGGGGTTTAACTCCTATAATGAAATATTAGTTTCGTGTTAGATACAAATTAGAATCCCGACTCATATACGAAAGCTTAAATTTTTGGATTGGCCCTCGCCAAAAGGTGAGTCGTTTTTGTAAAATGACTTGTGTCTAACTCATTTGTTTGCACACGAAACCAAGTACGGGTTAGGGAGATTGCACTTCTATTGTGGAAAAACAAATGGGCAACAGGGGAGCCCATGATGTGACTCAAATTTCGCATGTTTGTTTCAAGATCCAAATGAAGTGCCCAAACTTTATGAGATAAAGTGAACGAGAGAGAGCATGAGGAATCTCAGACTCCAATTTTTTTTTTTTTTAAGTGGTCATCTATTTTAAAACTACTATAACTCTAATATGCTTATCCTCTTAGCTTCTTAAGTTTAGTCTAATTTAAAATAGAGATAATTATGTGTGTACCCCTGAAATCTAAAAAAATATCTGATTTATCCCTCTTATTTTTTTTTCTTTTCAATATCCCCTTCATACGTTCCACCGTTATTAAAAATATTCCTACCGTTTTCCTTTGTTAAGTTAACTAGGGTTAAACTAGAGTTAAATAATAATCGGAGTTGAAAACTAGCAGATATACCTATTAATTTTGTCTCTACCTACCAAAACTATTGAAAATTTTAAGAATACATAAAAAAAGTTGGTTATGGTAGAAGGGTATATTTAAAAGGGCAAAATGATAATTTCACATAGATAACGGCGGCTCCAAACGGTACACTAATAGAGTTTAACTTCAGGAATATTTTAAAAAAAAGTTATAACGTAAGAATGGTAGTTTTAATATTAGCCTTCTAAGAGGGGTAAATCTAAAAACAAAAAAAAAATTAGAGATATATAGAAAATTGCCCCTTTAAAATATTATAGTCGAATTAAGAGGGTGTGGTTCTATTATATCTCATATATATAACTAGGAAAATGCTACTTGTACACCCCATTTGGGGGTGTACATCACACACCCCACCCATCCAATGGGTGGGGTGTGGTGAGAGGTCACTTCACAATTTGTGAAGTGACCCCCCACCCTTAGATGGGTGGGTGTAAGATGTACACCCCCTTTAGGGGTGTACATGTAGCATTGCTCATATAATTATTTTAAATTCTAGGGTGTCACATTCTCTTTTCTTTTTTAAGGTATGATATTCTTGTTAAGTTCAGACACATTTATAAGTACCAGACGATATAAAATTTATTTAGTTAATCTTAACCAATCTTGACAAAAATATCAGATCTAAATTGAAAAATTTTAAATCTAACATCGAATGAAAATAAAATTGTGATTAAGTTTTATAAAATATCATAAACACGAATAATAATAATTGAGTTTAAATATTTTGGGCTAATAATTTGAATTCAACAAATTATTATTGCTAGCGGATCGGATTGTTACCGACTCTATCACCTCTCATTTCCAATTAGTGATTTTTTAACAAAATTTAGGGATTCCTACATCTAAATATTATTTTTTCTCGAAAGTTATTATGTTTTTATATCCCTAAAAAATCCATTATTATTTTTGAGTTTTTTAAAGCCTACAAGCGTGTTCATAAATAAAATAAAATGAAGTAAAGTAACATATAAAAGGCATTTTTTTTTTTTTTTTTTTTTTTACTTTTTGAATATACTTTTGCCTCTCGATTAGAAAAATTATTCGAAGCCAAACTACTACATATTAATTACTACATATTAATTAATTAATATATATTATTTAGAATAGTCTCCTTTTTCTTTTTCTTTTTTCTTTTTTATTCTCTGGTGCTACCAAAACAATCTAATGGCCACTAAAATTCAACTTAATTAATAACCTCAGGTTTAAACTTTAAACTATTTCTATTGTCAACATATCGTAGTGAGAAAGTGGGCTACGGGAGCAATTCCACGCCAATTTTGGAGAAATGGACACAAAGTAGTAGTTAGCACTTTACAATATTACATGCAACCAAAGCTTGGAACCATTTGAATCTGCAAGTCATAATCTGTGAAATGTCGGTTAGATTATTTATTTTTATTTATTTATTCTATAGATTGTCAACTAAAAATTTTATTTATTAAAAAAAGATTGCATCCAAGCAAAGCTTGGAATTTTCTTTTTTATTTTTTAAAATAATTCTATTTAATTTTATAATTTTACAAATAGTTTTCTATAAAATAAAATTATAAAAATAGACATAAACGATAAATAATTCATCGCATTCATATATACTGTGAATCATTCATCATTATTACGGAGCAGTTTGATATTGAGATTCATCTAATGTTGTGTAACACAATCTTTTTGGAATCTATGACTCTAAAGGCGGTCAACCATCCGCTACAACTTTCATTTTAATTTTATTCTATTAAAGGCGTATATAAATATATAAAAATTATGAATTATTGAACACTTTTCTAGAAATGATGAATGGGTTGATATTTTTAATGATATTATCAAAATTTTAAGCCATTCATTCACTCCAAACTTATTTTTATAAATAAAATTTTTTTAAAAAATAATTTTAGAATAAATTTTTTTATAAAGATTAGTTTTGTAAAATCTTCTTCTTGTTTTTCTTTTATCTCTATAGGTGTTTGGAGACGAATATAATTTCGGATAAAATTTTGACGGATTCGAATTCGAGTATGAATTTTGTATGTATCCGATCAGAATTCGAATAATTTTATATTATATAATATAATATATATATGATGTTTGATGATGTATTTAAATTTGTATTTTAAAATTTTAAATTTTAATATAACATATTTTAAAATATGATAAAAAAAATTTATTGTTTGTTGGGGATTTTTGGATTCGGATTTCAAATTTTTAGTCCAGTTTGAGATCTCTAGTTAAGTAGAATAATCTTTCATCAAACCTTTATTAGCTTTGAGCTTAGTAATTGATCTACGCATTCGAAAATAAGAGAAATGTAATTTTAAATTATTATAAGAATAATAGGACTGATCATGTACTAATAGAAAATAACAGAATTAGAAAATAAATAGCTGATTAAATCAACATACTATTCTAATATTTATTTTATTTTTTAAAATTTAAGATGATTATTTTTGCCCAAAAAAAAGCTATCAATTACTTGGCTAGGTGCATTTATTCCTCGATAGTTATAGTGCATGTGCGATACACGTTGTATTTGTAAATTAATTTAAATTTAAAAATAAATTTCAAGTTAAAATATATTTTGAACTTTAATTTTAAATTTAAAATTTTAAATGGTTATAGATAGCATGATTTATATATTTCAAGTTAAATTTAAAATTTTTTAGTTAATTAATTTATATATTTGATTTATTTCTAAGTATATTTTTAATTTAGTTATACCGTAGATACATTTTAATGTATATCTTAAATTTTAAATTTTGAATTGATTCCAAAGTTAAATTAAAGCTTAAACTAATATTTAGATTTATGAATCAAACTCAAAATTTAAATTTAATTTTGAATCTATTATTTAAATTTAAATAATTTTTAATTGATAGGTCTATTTTAAAATCATTTTATTTAAATTTATTTTATTTTATGTGTGTAATTTTCTTATTTTTTCTAGTATTTTGTATGAGTTATTAAAATTTTCTTTCCATTTATATATATACATAGTCCAGCTATAATATTTATAAAAATATCAATTACTTAGTATTTTCACCCTTAGAATTCAACTATGGTTTTTCACTGTTAAATATAAACTTTTAATCAATTTTACTCCTGTGAGATTATGTTATTACACTATTCATCCGCTAAATTTCAGAGACCCGTTATCATCCTAACCATCTATCATTTCATCAAACGACTTAGAGCTTTTAAAAACCCAATTTATTTTGGACGATGAAACTTTTAAAAGAATGGTCGACACCATTAAATATTATTTAGAGCATTTAAACTATCTGAAAGTCAAATATAATCTAGACGAATTTATTATATATATATATATATATATATAATTGAGTTTCTATATAGAGTAGAGCTTATATATTTTTAAACGTACAAATTAATTTATACTTGTAAATTTTTTACTGTATTAAAATTTATATTATTATAAAATTAACTTAAAAAAATATATATAAATCTCAATATAAATTTCATAGTAAAATATTTATAAATATAAATGATGGGGGTACTCATTTAAAAGGAAAATGCTATGTGTACACCCCTTTCGGGGTGTACATCATACACCCCACCCATCTAAGGGTGGGGGTGTGATGATGGGTCACTTGATGTGACCCGTAAAAAATATCGTCACCATTAAAATGATGGAGGTGTATGATGTACACCCCTTCGGGGTGTACAGGTAGCATTGCTCCATTTAAAAAAGCATATAAGCACACGGAGCGCTTATTGCACTTGAAACTCATGCGGTATTATCACCGCTGGGTAATCGCGACCTCAATCTTTTAAGGCGCAAAACGCGTGAAAAAATTAATTTACGATCGAGTAGAGCGATGTAGTAAATGCGGTGATCTTACCGGGGAGTAACCGGACTCGACCGCAACTAATGTGAGGTATGAACGCCCGTGTTGCGGTAAAAGGTGCGCCCACCATACATCACGCGGTACGTTCACCTTTCGGTAATTTTCACCTTACGTTTTATTTATTTATACCGACCCTTAAAAAAAAAATTATATATTTAGCAGCCAAATAACTGTTCTATATATATTTAATTCAGTTATTTATTTATTTATTTATTTATTTAAAATTTCATAAGTATATATATATATATATATATATAATGAAAAGAACATAAATATTTGGTGAAAATATATTATTTAAATATATTTAGTAGCTTGAAAAAAATTAACGGAACAAAAGAATGTGTGAACGATAACATATGTAGCTTTTAAATGATGTATAGGTGAATCAATTTTCAAAGCTCACTCATTACAAAAAAAAACATTTGTACCGGTATTTCTCACCACAAATTTCATTTTATACCAACCATCAAAAAATTAATTTATTTTACGGCCAATGAGACGATTTTGTGTGTGGCGTAAACTCACCTGGGGTGACCAAACTTGACCACCGTCTCTGCGTAACTTTGTGTATATTATATAATGATAAAATGTATGAATATATATATACGTAGCTTTTAAATAATATCTAGATCAATTTTATCGTTACTTTATTATTTATTGTATGTAATTTGTAAAACTTGAAAAGTTTCTCGTACTAAAGTTATAATATTAATTTAGAGCAATGCTACCTGTACACCCCGAAGGGGTGTATATCATACACCTCCATCATTTTAATAGTGGCGATACTTTTTACGGGTCACATCAAGTGACCCATCATTACACCCCCACCCTTAGATGAGTGGGGTGTATGATGTACACCCCGAAAGGGGTGTACACATAGCATTTTCCATTAATTTATTAGTATTAGATATGCGGTTTATGATAGACGAGATTAAAGATGAGGATTAACGATGAAATAAAACAAAATTTTAAAATTAATAATTTGTGTCACTGATGCGACAAAAAACAGTGCGAAAGAAAGCTACAAAAAAAATTGGACGAAATATTACTAAAATATCCAACAGCGTGAGAGTAAATAAAGAGTAAATGAAAAGGCAGTTTGGTCATATTACATCATTGAGGAGGACTTGTGTATAACTTTAGTGATATGTATGTATATTGTTGACAGGTGTGTGACTTTGTGTACATATATATATATATAATATACGGTATGAAAAGTAAGTATCCCTGTGTGTGTAGAAAAATTTGTACAAAGGAAAGAGACGAGGAGTGGTTAAAGAGGAAGTATCCGCGAAAGTGCGTCGGTGAGGAAAAATGGGGTAGGTAACGTGGACGCCACGTTCTGTTGCGTAGTCCACTTATACGCATCTTTTTATCTCTTCTTCGACCCACTTTTTAAAGATTATTGGTTTTTGACAAATTTTCTATTTGATCTATCACCTCCTTATACGCATCTTTTTATCTCTTCTTCAACCCACTTTTTAAAGATTATTGGTTTTTGACAAATTTTCTATTTGATCTATCACCTCGCCTTTTTTTTTTTTTTTTTTTTTTTTTCTTCTTTTAAGTTTACTCTCTCTCTCTCTCTCTCTCTCTCTCTCTCTCTCTCTCTCTCTCTCTCTCTATATATATATATATATAGGAAAATGCTATGTGTACACCCCTTTCGGGGTGTACATCATACACCCCACCCATCTAAGGGTGGGGGTGTGATGATGGGTCACTTGATGTGACCCGTAAAAAATATCGCCACCATTAAAATGGTGGAGGTGTATGATGTACACCCCTTCGGGGTGTACATGTAGCATTGCTCATATATATATATATATATATATATATATATATATATATATATATATATATATATATATATATATATATATATCATCCAAGATAGGAAAAGTGATTTGTCACTTATAAGCACTATTCTGGCTACTTTTACTTATTTATTATTATTATTTTAATATATTCTTGTGAGTTTAAATCTAGCTAGTAAACTCTTGAAATAAAAAGATATTTGAAGAATAAATTTTATATAATCAATAATAAGAGTATTCTGATCCACGAGTGATGATATGTTAAATATTTTTAAAATGAGGAATAATAATTTCGAGAACAAATCTAAGTTTTGGGATAAGGACGTCAAATTTAATAAAATGTAGTCAAATTGGATGATTAAATAATAGTCAAATGCAGCATATCAAATCAAAATCACAACATTTAATGGCATCACCATGACTATGACTCTATGAGTGGCCTATCCCTTTGTGCGAGTGTGGCAGTTCTCACTAGAGGATGATTGGTCGGTGGGACTATGACTAAATGAGCAATGCTACATGTACACCCGGAAGGGGTGTACATCATACATCTTCACCATTTTAATGATGACGATATATTTTACGGGTCACATCAAATGACTCATCATCACACCCTCATTTTTAAATGAGTGGGGGTGTGAGATGTACACCCCTTACGGATGTACACATAGCATTTTCCTGACTAAATTCACTCTTTTAATATATATATATATATATATTATATTTTATTTTTTCAACTTTACAAGATCATCAAGTACGTCTTTTTGATTCGAGAGGGGCTGTACTACTGCAGGAAGGAAATGGACAAGGACGAGAATGAACAGGAGATTAGACCCACCACTGCATTGGCCAATGAAAGGGGCTTGTAGAACCTCTTTGTCCCCCATTACCAGGCCATATTTTAGAACATTGCCATTTTTATTTTATTTTCCTTACTAAATTTAGGATGTGGCTCTAGGATCTCGGACGAGCCACATTAACCATAATCGCCCTCTATGGGAAAAGATCATAAGCAAGGAGCAAGTTAATGAAAGTTATATATATATATATGGGGTGTGTTGAGTTGTGCTGGAACTTAAAAGGCAAAAATCACGAATATTCTCTTTGCCATGAAAGGTAAGAATTGTAATTTTACAAAAATATATATATGGGGTGTGTTGAGTTGTGCTGGAATATTATCGATAGCACCAAATCATTAGTGCTATCAAGTTTTTAACCATTAAATTAAAAAATATGCAGTTAGAATAATAATGGTCCCATAGAATTTAATGGATGCTTGGTTGAATAGTAAAAATTTTAAACCCGTTATAATTTCAACCGCACATATTTTAATCCAATGGCTAAAAACTTGATAGCACCAATTATTTAGTGCTATTAATAGTATTCTAGCCGGACTATATATATATATATAAAAGAAAAAACTATCTATACACCTCAAAAGGAATGTATATCTTATATCCCATCCATCTAAGGATGAAATAAATTTCACCCATCACTTGATGTGATGGGTGAAGAAGTCCTCCACTCTTGGATAGATGGGACGGTAAGATATACATCCATGATTGAATGTACAAGTAGCATTCCTCATATATATATATATATATATATATATATATATATATATATATATATATATATATATATATATATATATATATATATATATATATATATATATATATATATATATATAGAGAGAGAGAGAGAGAGAGAGAGAGAGAGAGAGAGAGAGAGATTAAGATGGTTATAATCAATTCCTAAAGAAAATAATTACAGACCAACGCTATCGGTAGATCTAGGGAAAAAAATTGTAAATCTCATTTACGGTCAACAAAAAATCAATATAAAATATAATAAGACTAAACCTCTAAACCTAAGCTATTAATATTTTGTACGATAATCAATTCTAAAAAATTTAAAAAGTTAAGCATGCTAAAAGTATATTAGTTCTAAAATATATGATACTCTCAAAAATTAAGACACTATAGTTGATATCAGAACCAATCATTAATGAAAAGTGTTAAATCAATATGGACTAAACCAAAGTCTAGAAAAGACAAATTAAAATCAAAATCTAAATGATAAGAGTAGTAAGCTAAATCACACATCGTCCTATATTTATAAATATATTTGAATCTGACGAAAATGCCAAACCTCTTAGCCCAAAAGGTTAAGTTGGGTCGTCACACTTATCATATCACAACACTGTCAAACACTAAAATTCCAAAAGAGCCATTTCATGGACGAGTGAGATATAAAATTTGAATAGAGGTATATACGTTGAGGTACTCGTTTGGGTGGTGGGAAAAGCCGTATCTTCTAGTGAATGGGTGGCTAAAACAAAAGCACAAAATATCCCTCCCCCTCTGGTAAATAAATGTGGAGCATATTCGACCACAGCTTTTTAAAGGGGATCCATTTTTTGGTGCTTCACCTTTTAAGATCAGCATCACACCACGCACACACTGCTTTGTACTATCGCAATGCAATAGTAGGGATGACTCATCAAGTGCTACTTCTATGGGTTCCAGCAACGCTACGAGAGCTGTTGAACATATGCATAGCTGGTCTCACTAGCTCTTCATTATGTGGTTCACAAACGCCAACAGGTGAAGAAGAGGATTCTTTAAGCAAATCCCAGCCACAAACTATATTCAAATAGTCTAATTGTTACTCAGTCCTGGTTACTGCACTAAAATGTTCCATTGTCTTGAGAAGCTATCGAGATAATGGCCCAAATCTCCCTATCCTTTTATCCACTGATGCATCAGTCCAACAGATTTATTACTCTTATGACGCACTGGGCAATAAAGATAGAAACACACTTAATTCTCACATGTTAAAATTTCCTCATATGAGAGTAAAAACTAATGATCAGCTAAATGTAATCTCTAAGCACCAACGGCTAGATATGGTCAACTCCATTAAAGTGGCTATAAAATCAAATTACTCTAGTGGCTGCAAATCTGTGGGAGCGTACGCGCACGAAAGAGATGGTTTACGGATAATTTTTTTGCAGTGTAAGTGGCCGCAACACCTTCAAAGAGGCAACGCTCACTCTCAACACGGACGTGACCACCCTCTTACTCTCTTAGTGGCAACACCCTTGAACTGTTATTTTCAGGCTTATCTCAAGCATTTGTGAAATGGCGAAAAAGACTAGATTAGACCAAGTGAAATTTGAAGTGACATAAGGCTGTGAACGCTGTATCTATACATTTTATATTAATTTATTGTGTATTTCTAATCGTTCAAGTTTTTGAAATTAATAATTAGTGCCTACGATCCGACAAATAATTAGCATAAGGTCAGATTGGCATGAAATTAATTGAGCTGAATCGTAATCAAAACTAATGGACAATTTGTTTGTACACATTAAGTAAATTTGTTACATAATTCTAACAATTCAAGTTTTTCGGATTAATAGTTAACATCAATGATCCGACACTCCTTTTTTGTGGGCCAAAAATAATTCTGGACCATTTGAACAGCTCATGATGGGTTCTCCTATTAGCTGAGAAGCAACAGTGAAGTTGCACAATTTGGACCCAGGAGCCCATGGTATTGTAGTAAGCTAGTTTGGCCTTTTGTGACAGTAATTACCAGATTCCAAAGAAAGAAAGAAAGAAAGAAAGAAACAAGAATAAACAAGACATACTGTAGACACACTAAAATACCTTTGACCCAGCTAATAAGTTGAAATGAACTCTCGGTGTCAAAAGCAAAACCTCCAGTTTGAAGCTTCTAACAGCCCAATAACTGTTGTCCAACAACACAGTCGAACAATTAGGGCCCAACAATAACATGGTGTTGTGATAGCAGATAATCTAGCAAATTATTGTTAGTTTACTTTGAACAATTCTACTCGAGAAAACACTCCTAAGAAAGTCCTTGTCAAGCCAAACAAACCCTTGGTCCTTTCTAAACCTTCTAAACTATGATTGATTCTCTTAGCACATATATACCGAAATTCTCGCCTAAAATTTAATACACAAACTTCGAAGACCATGCTAACTAACTAGCCACATCCATTAATAATGTCCTAATATCACAAATTAGTACTCAGCCTCAAAACATGATATGATCAGTACAAGAACTTACTGTACAAACATTAAGGCCACAAGCAGTCCAGATGCATACCTCTTGAGAGTGAACTTACCTTTTTAATTGATGGGCAAGAATGGAATTCTTGGTGTTAGTGTAGGTTGATGATCATCCACCTGTTGCTTCCCTCCTACTTCCCCCTTCAATTTATTTTCTGATCTAAACTCCCTAACCACATCAGTTAAAGATTTTCTCAACTCCTCTATCGATTTCAAGCTCGGCACAGTGATTTCTTGCTCTCTCAGAGGGCTCCTAATTGGACTATCAACCTGTTCAGCAAGTTAACATTAGTCACTAACAAAATGTCCGTTTGTAGCATGCAAATCAAATTAACCGAACTTAGAAAAAAAAAATTAAAAAAATAATAATAACTCAAACTTGAACATGTATCTTCTTTTCGAAGGTATCGGAAGATCTCACCAAGTAATCCTCTAGGAAGCACTTCTCCGCCAGGCTTCTAATAGACTCTATGCTTTCACTTTGGTTATCCTGCAATGATTTTAAATGATCCAAGCAGAAGCTTGATATAGATTCCATCCCCTCACTTGTTTGATGATCCAGAAGAAGAGCACCTTTCAATAAGAACAAAATACCATAATAAAATACTCATACATTTATATAAGCTAAAAACTGAAGTTTTAAGTTGATTTTTACTCTTTGAAGAAGCTACTAAATCTCCAATTGCCTTGTCAAACTCCACACCAGTTTTTGAGGACTCAGAGACTAATTCTCCAAAAATATTTCCATTATCTTGATTTGTTCGACTGCAAGCCACAATTAAACACAAGTAACTGAAAACTTGAAGAAAATACTGCTTAACTATTGAAGTCAGCTAATTCTAATGGTAGCAAGGCCTACTCAATCGAAAACTCGATTTCTGCACCATAATCCTTATTAAGCTGGTCCATGGATAATTGAGTATGCGCCCAATGACACATTGACTGCCCTACTTTCTCCGAACTGCATAAGGACTAAGGAATATCACATATCTAGCTAAATTTTCAAATAGAACTCAAAAGGTGAACTATAGCAAATGAGAAAACAAATTTTCATTATGGAACTCGGATTATGCAATAGGCATACATACCATTGGTGAAGGACACTTTCCATATTATTTCTGACTTCAGCGCTTGAAGATGTATCTTCCTGGTAATGGCTTTCTCCATTTTCTATGAAGGAAATCCAATCTTTTTTAGCATTATCTGAAGCTTGTTGCATGCTAGACATGTGTAGCTGCAATATATTCGCCTCTTGACTACATCTTTCATTTAGTCTAAGAACGGCTGCTGAAACCTGATTAAAATAATAAAAACAAAAAATTATTGTTTGCATTTCTATTTTTCTCACAAAAAATAAAAAAAAAATAAAAAAAAATAAAAAAAAAATTGGCATATGGGCAGGTGACCATATTTGTTCTCATGGCTGTCAAGCTTGTTAATATTCCAGCAATCTTTTCAATGGCTGCCTTTTCTTCTTTAGCTGACAGTTCCTGAAAGAAGCAGTGTATTCAGCTTACCATTCCTATAAATATAGCATATCCGAATAGATTTGTTATTATTTATTAGAATTTACCTTAAATGTCTCCTCAAAATCTGCTAGCTGTTGTGCTCTTTCTGTATGATTTTCCTCAGTCTCTTTCATAAGCTTACAAGCATGGTCCTTTAAATCATTGAAGAAATCTACTGTCGTCCTTGATATGGCCTGTGTTGAAAGAAGACTCCTTCGCAATACCTGTGATTTACCAAGGGTCGCTAAATTAGTCTATTGACACCTAAAGAGATTTTTCTTTGAGGAATATAAAAACCATACCATCTCCTGTTGTTGTGCAGAGAAAGCAAGTAATTCTTTTTGTTCATAGAGAGATATCTGAACATCATTCAGAACTTGCTCAGCTTCTGAAACTGCAGTGACTAGAAACTATAAACAGTACAGGAAGTAGTTAGCTAAATGAGTACTTATGATATAGAACATTTTATTCAATATCTATAGTGGCCTTCTAATTCGTACATTTCCAAGAGTCAGTGCATGAGAAGAAAACATTAGCTTCATCTCCTCTAAGTCCGTAAAAGATTTTCGTTGCAGTGAATTAGCAAACTGATTCATTCGCTGAACTCCTGAAGTATATATTTCCTTAGTCTCCTGGATTTTCAACTCGAAGCATTTCGTTGCCTGAAAAAACTAATATTATGTATTATTAGAAAATGTATATTATTTTTTAAAAAATACATGTGGATCAAATAATTTCTTCTTCCCACCTCACACTTTTTTGCAAGGAATGAGCTCATTTGTTCCTCGATTGATTTTAATAATTGATGCTGTTCACAAACTGATCCAATCACTGTATTCTGTAATGATTTTAGGCTATAATCAAGTTGAGACCCAAATTTTAGAATCAGTTCCTTGTTTCCTGCTTCTGTGTTTGATTGCCGCTCTATAAAGTGAATAAAGTATGTTAGGGGATGGAAAGGGAATAATGTAAGTATCTCCTTTGTGCAGATTTACTTGTTTACCCATTTTAGCGAAAAGAAGAGTAACATCTTCTGATGCACTTTCCAGGACACCACGTAGATCCTTTGCACGTTCAAGAATAGCATTCTCTATTTGATGATGAAGGAAAAAATCAGAATCCATAGTTATTGATAATTCCCCTGAGTTGGTTGTATTAGACATACCAGAAATTAATAAATTTGAAATAACAAAATCCTTTTCCTTCAGTGTGAGGGTCGTTCTTTTGTGAACTTCCTGAAGATCCTGGCAAGCCTTTTTGCTGCTTTCGAGATTTATCTACAGCACAAAATTTCCATAGGTGAAGGCCTCAAACATGTATAGAAGAGATTTATGATTTAATTGAATCAACCTTGAACTCCCTATTCTGGCTTTCCAAATCCAAGTTACGTTCTTGTTCAGAATGGTAGAGCTCCTTGAATCTGTCAGCTTGCTGTGAAAAGCAGGAAAATAGAAAAAAGCAACATGACAAACTGGCACACTTAAAGGGTTTAAAAAGATTTTTTTTTTAAAAGAAGGAAAACTAATTCACACTTTGCTCTTCTGATCCAATAATAACTCCAATTGCTCAATTTTCTCACGCATTGCCTGTAAAAGAAACAATGTGTTTAAGATGATGACCAATCAAATAAATGACTTAAATGAAGGAAAGCGCAAGCATCTTCTTTATTATAAGCACAAGACCTTCTTTTCTGCTTCATCCTGCACAAATTTTTCTTGAGGAATATAAACCCCATTCTTTTCCCTTGCAGCTCTCACATCTGATAGAATTGCTAGTTAGAATATAGTAGATAGCAAAAAGTCATACAAGTTTGAACATCTAACATGAAAGACATACTAACCTTGTTTTAATTTTTCAATTTCAAGGTTGAGATCCTTCAGGAGTTCAGATTTGGATAGTTTTTGATTTATCTGCAAATATGATTAGGGATAAATGTTAAAAAATTTTAATAAATGAAAAATAAAAACAGAGTCTAGAAGGATAAATATATGAAACCTCTGGTTTGTTTTTAATGCTTTTAGCGCGGTAAGCATAGTCAAGTGTGCTTAGAGTTTCTTCTAAAGAGAGAGAGGATGGAGATACTGTTGCTATGATGCAAGTTTTTGCTTTCCCGCCCAAGGATTCTCTTAATAATCGTGTCAGCTTACTATCCCTGATCAAAGTAGAGAGAAATGAATATAAACTAACATTACAAAACTGATAAATAAAGCATCTGACAAAAATAGAAAGAGGTGCTTGATATATTACATAAGAACCTGTAAGGTATATGAACAGAATGCTCCACAAGAGCAGTTATGACACGACCGAGGGTTAATAAGCTCTTGTTTATCTCCCCAGCTTCTCTCACTCTCCACTGTCATCATGGGCCACATCAGTAACTTATGTATGAATTACTGGGGGCAGGTATGAAGTCGCCCGTCACGATTTAGAAGAATTCAATAAAAAAGCAAGTAGGATAAGATAGGAGCAAATCAACTGTGTAGAAGAAAAATCCTACCGTGAAGAATTTAAATACGTGGATCATATGTTAAAACCAAAAAATTGCAGCACAATCAATCTTGACATGTGTCAAATCAGCTAATTGGTTCTCAGTAAAACTCAGACAGAAAAAGTTAAAACTCTGAACAGCTGAGAGAGTTGTTATCAGAGCATCATTACTTGGAAGTTGCACTACCATCCAGAACATAGTTGGTAATATCAAGAGTCATAAAGTTATGTTCTCTGAGTTATCCAGAACAAAGTTGCACTAATATGATTACTTGGAAGTTGCACTATCATACAGAGAGTACCTCTCTTGCACCAGATCGAGATATGTTCTCTGAGCCAGCCAAGTCTACAAGGTTCAACCTCCCACATTTCACAACCTCCTCATTTCCTATTGTAGATTCTTTCCAATGGATAGTAATAGAAAATACAGAGTGCGAGCGACTGCATAACCAGAAGCATTGTATTCACTAGTTAATCAAAGAAGCTTTTAGTTTGGAGTCATAATGATGAGAAATGCATACCTGCTTTGCTTGTTCAGTAAAGTGTCAGCAGTGCGCCTCTTAGCCGATCCACGCTCCAACAAATTATATATCTCGCTAGGACTATACACAACAACCTCTTCAAGGCCTCTGATAACCGCACCACCCTTGCCATCTTCCATAAGAGAAATTGGTGGTCTTCTTTGTCTATCTTCTGGAAACCTACTGTGGTCCTCAGGGGCTAACAAATCGGTTATTTCTTCATTGTACAGTTCAAAGAAAGAAATTTTCATACTATAATCAGTTTTTCGGGCTTCTAAAGTGTCGAAGATATGGCACACCGCTCTTGGAATCACGCCAGCTTCAGCCGGTAGATCTCCACCCTTTATATAAAATAAGAGAAAATAAGTTAGCAAACTCCCTCAATTCACATATCTGAATACTAATAATAAAAACTAACCTTAAATCTCATCTCTCCTTCCATTGTGTATGTTTTTCCTGTACCTGTCTGCCCAAAAGCGAAAACTGTGCAATTGTAACCTTCAAGTACATCGTGGACTATGGGAGAGATAGCATGGCCATATATTGATCTTTGCTGAGATTTTGGCCCAAATACCTAATAAATTATGAAAAGAAAAAGAAATATCATGGCCATATATTGATCTTTGCTGAGATTTTGGCCCAAATACCTAATAAATTATGAAAAGAAAAAAAAATATTGCACTAGTTGATTAACATATGATAATAATAACAAGTGATAAAATGATGGACGATATGCAGCAGCAAACCTTATCAAAGGTGAATGTCTTATCTACTTGCTTGTTCACTAGACCCTGCAAAACAGTCACCTCTTTTCTTTGTTCATTGCAAGAAATCACCTTTTGAACACTCAGCTTTTGTTCTTCCTCATTCAATGGCCTGGTTTGTAAACAAATGGGAAAATAAATACAAAAGCAAAGCTGCAAAAGTAAAATCTCAAAAGAATGGAAAAAGGAATAACAAGGCATCAAATTACTAGTCATAAATCAGCATTTACAGCACCTTTAGAAGCCTATTAATGTTATCGAATTTCTTCAGTACCGAAAACCCGAATTTCTTCAATGATTGCTAATATAATCTAAGAACGACATAATATAAAGAAAATATGCAGGAAATTATAGTAGTATACAATTTACCAACAACTAATTTTATTCAAACAAAGAAAGAATAAATGAACTCCTACATCAGAATCTCAAACCCTACCTGCATCTCACTATGACTTGGATATTGACCTCTCTATCTCGATTGTACCGACCCGATGCCGCGCTCCCATCGGCCCACCTCAGATCCAGCGTACGCCTCTCAGGGCGCGGCGTCAGGAAAGGAGACGGGGTCGGAGCTAGAGAAAACCGTAATCGCCGGTGGGGATTGGGCGTCACCGACATTATCGCCCAATTCCCTCCTCCGGAAACCCCGAATCCACCCGAGAACAACAACAACTGCAATTTAAAACAAAAAATATCCCCAAACTTCAAATTAAGAAGCAAATCCATCAAAAGAAATAGGGATTTACACAAGAAACTATGAAAAAAAAAGGCGATTAGAGACAGATTGTAGAGTTCTTGCCCTATATTTTCTCCGCGTACCTTGGGAGCGAAAAAGGCGAGGTGTTCGAAGAAACCCTAAGCTCGGAATAATGTTCGAACGGTTATGAGAATGGGGAGTGAGATATGATCTCCGTATAGCCGTTGGGAGGGCTCGGCGGAATTCGAAGTTTCAAAAATAAAAAAGAGCGGTGAAGCGAACCTGCGAGTTCAAATTTTAGAGGATATTAACTAGTGGCTCTAAAGGGCGCCTTTATCCCTCATCGGATCCTGTTTCTTTTTCGAACCGAACGGTCGAGATCCAACCCGTTTAGATGAAATAAAATATGGGAGTAAGGATTAAGCTCTTGTGTCTTGGGCCTCTTGGCCCACTAGTGGCTCTAAAGGGCGCCTTTATCCCTCATCGGATCCTGGTTCTTTTTCGAACCGAACGGTCGAGATCCAACCCGTTTAGATGAAATAAAATATGGGAGTAAGGATTAAGGAACAGTTACAAATCTTGTGCATAGAAGTTAAATTAGAAATAAATACAAATATATATATAAACATACTAATAATTTATTTATGAGTTAAAAATATGTTTAATTGTCTGTCCCGTAATAAGATTTAAGAGACTAATAAGTTGAGTTAGATGAACCCAATAAATTAAGTAAGATTAAAATCCATAATAGATCTATGGTAAAGACCCAATAATAGACCTAACTAGGGGTGTCAACGAGCCGAACACGAGTGAGCTGGGGTCGGCTAGTTTAATAAACGAGCCGGACATGAGCTGGCTCGTTTAAATATTAAGCTGAAAAATTCGATCTTAAGCTTATTTCAAGCCGAACACAAGTTCGCGAGCTGAATTACCATTTCTAGACCTAATGTCCATATGGGTTGAGTCCGATCGAGACCCAGGAGGGTGTGTAGATATATAATGTATATTTTATATCAACATTTGAATTTATATCTAAATATGAAAATTGTTTATTTCTAGTTTACATACATATTTAAATTTTATTTTGAAAACTAGATTGGCAAATAAAATTGAGAAAACAAGCAAATTATCTACCAAACCACATTGATTAAGAATTTACTTTCCGAATTTAACTCTAACTAAAAATTCTTAAGGAATTTGGTTGGATTATTTTATGCCTCTGCCTCAATTTGATTTCTCTGTCATTGTATTTTCTATAAAATTTTCTATTTTATTAGTGATGAATGATGATGGGAATTGAAAGGTAGATTATTGGAGGTTCTAGTGATGAGGTGATGGACCAGGTCCACCAAAGAATTTCTATCTGCTGTGCGGGTTTGGACCGGGTCGTCAACCCGAACCCGGTTCAAGTGGGGGTCGTTCTCCCTATCGCACGACCTATTTCGCCGCTCTCCTCCGCCGCTCGGGACCCTTCGTGTAAAAAGTTCGCCGTTATCGCCCTCGCGCCGCCTCTTCTTCTTCATCATCCTCCTCCCTTCGACATGGTCTTATCCCACAAGAAGCTTAAGCAGAAGCTCCGCTCCCTCCTCGCCCACTCCGCCGCAGCGGAGTCGGAGGGGCCGCGCGAGGACGATGCAGCGAAGGAGGAGATCGATCAACAAGTGGAGGGCATCAAAGAGCTCTTGGGATCGAAATCTCGAGGATCCAAGCCTTCGAAGAGGCCCAGGAGGAGGAAGAAGCCGCTTCCTAGCTCGGAGGAATCGAAATCAGTCGAAGGAGACGAAGGAATTGATGAAGGTGCTAAGGAGAATGGTGGGGGTGTTGGGTTAGAAGAGGAGGAGAAGAGTGGGAAGCGGAAGAGGGAGGAGGTCGATGGAGATAAGGAGTCGAAGAAGAAGAAGAAGAAGAAGACGAAGAAGAAGAAGAAGAAGAAGAAGGAGAAGGAGAAGAAGAGGAAAGAAGAAGGAGAGGATGAGAAAGTGGTGGTGGAATCGATTCAATCGATCAACACAGCTGAGAGGTTGCTAACTTAATTTTCTCCCTTTTTTATTTTAGCTTATGAAATCTATTGAATAATCACCCCAAATGTTCATTACAATCTCTACTGTATTATGTAATGTTGATCAATCTATATGTTCTCAGTGAGCAAAATGTTAAGAAGGTCTATGTTGGTGGTATTCCATACTACTCAACACAAGATGACATAAAGAGCTTTTTCGAGGGATGTGGCACTGTGACTGAAATTGATTGCATGACCTTTCCGGAAAGTGGAAAGTTCAGAGGAATCGCCATTCTTACTTTTAAGGTTAGATGATCTTTTGTTTTATCTCCTGCTTTCCTGATTATAGTATCTAAATTTCTAGAGTAATGGTTATTTTGACTCATGCTAGATGAATTGGAGTTATGGCTCATGCTTGAGTTAGTTCTTGTCTATTTGTAATCTATAGTGCAGGTGTGCAGTTAAGCATACTAAGTATCGGTACTTCAGATTCAGAATTGGCTTGTGTAGAATTTTTTTGGTATACAGCTTAAAAACTCTAGGTATAGCAAATCTGGTTTCTGAAGTCATGTATTACTGCGAAACACTCGAAATGTACTCTGATGTCATATTTCATGTTGATCAAAGAGATTATATGCTTGAGGCCTGCCACAAGCATATAGTTGCGGTACTGATGTAAGTCATGGATGCTTATTCTGTATCATCCTATGCTCAGCTGGTGTCCTGCTGAGCATAACCCAATTTATAATTAAGTACAGACAGGACGAGAGGTTGAAATGGTGGGAACTTGAGGTGGTGAAATTGAATATATATATATATATATATATATATATATATATATATATATATATATATACATATCCAATCCATCCTTTCATTCATCTATACATAATTACATACATACGCATTTATATTAATTTTTGAGAATAATCATCAGTGATATTTTCTTTATCATTACCAGACCAATTCCCATCAAACATGCAGAAAATCTAAGAGCAGAAGTTGTTGTTGTGGAAAAATCCATTATAACATAATATACAGCAACTTATTAGCCTGGCATTTAATCTAGAAATACTGGTAGTAATGTCTTGTCATCAAGACTCTTTATATTGCTACTGTGTTTCTAGCCTTGGACATGTAATCAGCGTGATCTAATTTGAGACCTATTATGCAAGTTGAGTGAGAGAAATTTCTACCTTGTTTTTTTGTTGTTGTTCTTTCACAAGCCCTTGCAATTGCTGCTCAGTTCTCTATTGTTTATACAATTATCTTGTGTACTGCTATATGCAGATGTTGTTTCAGGGATTCTAACATTAGTCATTAGCTTGGTAATGACATTTTCACAACTGCTGGTTCCTGTTTATATATCCTATCTATAACCTTCTCTTCGGTGCAAAATTAGGCATGAGATGTTCTAAGATGAAGTTTTCCCTAATTTTGCACCGAAGAGAAGGTTATAGATGAACAAGGTAGCATGCTACCGCTTCGGCATAAGATGAACAAGGTAGCATGCTTAGGCAAAATGACGGCATGAGATGTTCTAAGATGAAGTATTCGTCCATTTTGCTATAGGTTATACTAAATGACGCAGTTTTCGAAATGCAAATAAACATTGGAGTTGTACCTTTTCCCCTTTGAATATAGGGGTTTAAAAACATATTAGTTATTTTGGTGCTTCTTTACGTGGTCCATTGTCTTTTGAAATGCAGTTTAACAATTGAAAGGCAGGTTGGATGCTAGGTTGTGTTGAAACTTTCTTTGGAAGAGTCTGACAGGCTCATGGAAGTGCCTCAGCTATCCTAAACAGGATCAAAGCTTCGAGTTATTTTTCCTTACAAAATGAGAAACAATTTATATAAGAAAAATTTTCAAAGGATACAGTTTGGCATTTGAAAGGAAAATACTAACAAGTAGGGCAAAGTTTTGTTTAAGCCATATGATGTTGACAGTGAATTTATGTCTGATGATGGTAAACTAGGAAATTGATCTACCCTTCAGGATACTGAATTCCGAATTCTCTTTACATACCCAGTGGAACTTTTTTCTTCTTTTGTGCCCCTCTCATGCCATTCTTGTAATATGTTATTATAATCTTACTCTAATTTTCAGATGTTTTGGCTTTTCCAACTGACCGAAAAATGATTTTTGTGATTATGGTCATCTCATATTTGGATATTCCTACCTGCTTTGGCTCTTCGCTAGAATTTACGAAACTTAATAGCCCTTTAACTGACCACTCTTTGTAATTCAGACGGAAGCTGCTGCCAACAGGGCTTTAGCTCTCGACGGTGCCGATATGTGAGCAAATCTCCCTTCAACTGCTTCTCTTTTGCATTCTTCCTTGCAAATGAGCTTATCTTTATCCCTTCCTCAACTTTTAGGGGTGGCTTTTATCTAAAGATCCAACCGTACAAGTACAAGTCCAACCGCACTCAAAAATCAGATTTTGCACCCCAAATTGTGGAGGGCTACAATAGAACATATGTGGGGAACCTATCATGGGATATAACCGAGGACGATATACGAAACTTCTTCTCCGACAGCAAAATCTCATCCATACGATTCGGGACAGACAAGGAGACGGGGGACTTTAAGGGCTACGCACACGTCGACTTTGCTGATAACGCGTCTCTGCTGGCAGCTTTGAAGCTCGACCAGAAGGTGGTGTATGGCCGGCCGGTGAGGATCACATGTGCGGTCCCGAAAAGGACGATTTCTATAAAGGAGGTCGAGACAAAGTCGGCTTCGAAGTCTAGCGAAGTTAAGGAGGGCGGAGATGGTGCAAGCTCGGGAAAGAAGAAGAGGCGAACATGCTACGTATGCGGCACTCCGGGCCATCTCTCTTCATCTTGTCCGCAGAAAAAGGCTGGTGAGGGGTGATGGTTCTTCCGGTGTTACCGAGTTGAAGACGAGCTGAAACTCTATTTGAAGTTCCTCATTGGACGGTAGGGATTAGTAAAAGAAATACGCATCCTAAGGTGCTCCTCATAGAATTTTTTACTCGTCGAACGCTATACGAATTGAATTGTTGGGTACATCTTCACCTGTTGTAAGTTAATTTATTGGTTGTAAGAATCGAACACTGCTCTGAATTTTGTTAGTTTTCAGAAGAGAGATTATAAGTAGATCAGGGTGTAAAATCTCGATAAAAATGCATGGGGACCCCATCAAACTACAAGCCATTTGGAAATCGGCCATAAGCTTTTATTATTATTATTATTATTATTATTATTATTGACACATTTTCATTTGAGTTGATATAGGTATTTGAATTGGGGATTTGGTTTAAGTTTACAGTTCTAGGTTCAGGTGTCCTATACATTTTCGCATAAAATTTGGAATTTAAATAAATCTAAAATTGAGGTGTATTGATGAAAAAACAAAAGGAGTAATAGTCGAGTGGTCCCATACATTTTCACCTAAAATAAAACTTTTGAAGATCCAGCTTTGACTAGAACAGAACCTTCATGCTATTAACTCTTTCCATGTACGTGAGTGAGCGTTAAGTATTAATCATCGCACAAGATCATTAATTGACATTTCGACCATGTAGATTTGAACGGGGACAAAATTTGGGAGGTACATTTAACATCCTCGTGACTAGCAATTATTTATATATACATCCTCCCACATATAACATGGGCCTCTTCATCAGTGTTCACATATAGAGTCAAAATTTTTGCACAGCTTTCAAACCTTCTGCTTACTTGGTTTGACCTTGGTCTCTGATTTTCAAATCCAATATATATATATATATATATATATGGGCAATGCTACCTGTACACTCCAAGGGTGGGGACTAATCTATCGGTCACTTCGAAATGACCGGTGAAATTCACTCTGGAATGTAAGATGTACATCCCACTTGGAGGTGTACAAAAAATATTTTTCTATATATATATATATATATATATATCATTTAATATTTTATGTACATAAAGTAGTATTTTTTAATTCTAAACATCAGGTTGTTGCGAAAATTTAATGGTGTTGAGAAACTGCTGCTATTTGTGGTAACATGCAATGGTAGTTGAAAATTGCAATTTCTAACATTAGAAGTTTCACTTACCTAAACAGGCAGAATGTTATTCGTTTAGGCTGTGTTTGGTTCGGATATAAACAAAAACTGATTATTCTCGGTATAGGTATAAGTTCAGATACAAACAGGAACTAAAATAATTTTGTGTTTGGTTGAGTATAAGAGTTGTACCGGGAATAAGAAAAATTATGTTTGGTAAATTAAAGAGGAATAAGAATTATAGAGGGGATTAAATTTTTTATTTAAGATAAAATTTTTATTGATATGATTTTAAATATTTAATTTAAGATATTTATTAAAAAAAATTATTAAAATTTATATTTTACTTATATATAAAAAAAAATTATTAAAATTTTTTTGGTTTTTGAAACTTTATAAATTTTTAAAAATTCAAAATTTTGTAAATAAAAGTTAGTATAAATTTTAAAATTTTAAAAATTTAGTATAAATTTATTTAAAATTAAAATTAAAAATTTTAAAAATTGTATAAATTTTAAAATTAATAATTTTAAAAATTTTATAAATTTGTAAATTTATTAAAAATTAAAGTTAAAAATTTTAAAAGCTATAAAATTTAAAAATTCTCTAAAGTTAAAAATTTATAAATGTTAAAAATTTTAATTTTAATTGCCTCAAAAAATTACAAAAGTGGGAGTAAAAATTTTAATTTTAAAATTGGTATAAATTTTTAAAAAAATTATAAATTTTTTTTTTATAAATTTAAAAATTTTAAAATTAATAAATCTTTTAAAAAAAATAAATTTTTAGATTTATTAAAAAGTAAGTTAAAAATTTAAAAATTTATAAAATAAAAAATAAATAAATTTTAAATTTTATAAATTTAAATATCTTATAATTTAAAAAACATTAATTAAAAAAAATAAAAAAAAAATAAAAAAAAAAAAAAAGAAACAGGTGTTCCACCTGCGGGGAACAGCAGTTCTCCCTATCCCCATTCGTTTTCCTGTTTGGATATAAAAGGGAGATAACTCCCTTATCCCTCTTGTATTGGTACCCATCGGTATCCAAACGGGACTTTATGTTGTTGACGCGTTAGTACTTATGATGCAAATTAATTAATTTATTATTATAATATTTTATTATTAAATTAAAATGAATTATATTTATATCCCACGATGGAATTAATTTGTTTGTTTACTCTTGTATTTATTGTGAATTCTTATAACCTATGCATTTTTAATTCGTGACTTTTGAACTTACAACTTAAGTGATCTAAGGTATATATATATATATATCTATTCACTATTAAACTTGTCTATTTATTTCTATAACTCCTACTAGTGTTTAAATTCGAAAGTAAATAAAATAAAATCTATAGATTTAAGTTGTTGTAACTTATAGACATATAAAACTTAAATATAGTGACTTTTTCTACTCTTTGAGAATACAATGAAAAAAATAAAAAACTGTTTTTACTATCACTATCCTACTTTAGAGAAAGATAAAACATATATATTCTTCGTAGTAGAGCTACGGACTCACTTACTCTCGTTGTATTCTGAAAATGACAAGTCGATGTTCTACTGCATCGGTTTATAAACTTTGTCAATCGCAGAGAATTTGAATTTTTTTAAATAGAGCGAAATTTTCATATCTCGACTTGATCAACTCATCGACACATTTTATTTTCTTCTATAATCTTGTACCAATATTTATGAATGCACTCAAATGGTTTTTTGAATTTGTTCAAAACCTAATAGTATTTTATATCAATGATATTGTAGAGTAAGCAAAAGCATGTGTTCTCAGATGCACGACCACAATCAGAGGATCATTGTGGCCTTCCTCTATTCATCAATAGAAGGTCAGTAGTAACAAAGACCAACAATTTTAGCACTCAGTAGTATAGCCATAATTGCATGCATATTTCTCAAATGTATTTGTCTTTTTTATTTATAGATTCATTCTTATAAATTGTAAATATATACTAAAATCAATTCCTAAAAATTTCGAATTCTTTTAAACATATTTTCAGAGTCAAGTTTTATTAATCTGCAATTAAAAATAGACGTTAACTTTTGTAAAAAAAAAAAAAATTAATATGTCTACTGAAAAGTTTAAATAAAAAAAAAAAATCTCTCTCTAAAATTCCAATGTTCTTCTAATTTGCTCGTTATTTTTTATTCAGAATTAGAGTAATTAGGATGAAATAAACTCAATAATATAAATAACTAAAAACTTTTGAAAAAATAGTTTTTTTTAAAAAAAAAATATTTTTTTTGTGTCACGAGCATGTCGCACGTGGGAGAAACGCGCCGCTAATGGACGAATACGATTAGGGGGGTGTCCCCTTTGACCCACCGAGCTTGGACCGTGGACTTATTGACACAACCACATCATTACACAACTCCTGCTCTTTAACTTAATACTTATAGACCATGGACCCGCCCCGTTAGAGAAATCATCATTGCGTGCGCCACAAATTGTATACACCGGAGTCACCAAAATTCAAATTTTCAAGGCAAATTTTTTTATATATTTAAGAGAAAAATAATTAGCGCTACATTCATATAGAAAATAAATTTAATTACAGAAATTAAAATAAAAAAATTAAAGACAACTATCCCAACAAAAAAAAAATAAAAAATCATGTAACTTAAATCTGTATAATTCAGATCACTTTTTTTTTTTTTACTTTTCTAATTTGTCTATACTGTGACCTTAATGAGATCTTTCATTGGTATTTTTTTAGAGTAAATTTCAGACATATCTTGAATGAGTATACACATTCCACGAATTTGCCTATCAAAATATTTTCGATACGCTAAAATCTAAATTTGAAATGATTTATATATTAAAGCCATACATTTTGAAAAAGTGGTATTTTGTAAATGATCAAAAATTAGTTGAAGTAGTTTTAAAAAATTATAGATTTAGATTTTCAGATCTGGGGAGTATATTCAAATAATTTTGTACAACCAAGGTCCAACCATTTTCCAGCTTAGTACTCTTTTTTTTCTCTTCCCAGCATTAATAAAATAATAATCACAACAATTTGATTAAAAATGCGAAACTACGAGGAGTTTGGAGTTTGGGAAACCACATTATTATTATATTAATTAATACGCTGTTAAAAATGTACAAAATAAACATATCCGAGCTATCCGTGCTGCTACGCCGCACTAATTAAGCTGGCGACGGCTCCGAACTCCGATACAAAGTCGCCGAGTTTGGCGTAAAAAGACAAAAACGCGAGAACAGCGCACGAATTTTAAAGCTTTTTATTTTGTACTAAATTCGAAATATTTTTTTTTTGTTTGTTCTTACAATTGATTATTTATTTATAAATTAAAATTAAATATATTTAATTTTTTCTTTCATAATAATATACACAGAAAATTAATTAGTCGGATAGAACTGCGGCGGGACTGCGGTCTATAAAAAAAATTTGATGGTAAAAAATTGAACAATAAATTCAACATTGTACATTTTAAATAAAATTATTTATATATTTTTAATCGTTCAAATAATTATAATATGTTATAATATTATTGAGAGTTTTTTATTATTTTAATTAAAAAATATTTAAAAAAAAAACAGTGGTCAAGCCACATGGTCGAGTTTGGAGTTTATTATTATTATGTGTGGTGATAAAGTTGGTGGGAGAGTAAGAGAGAGAGAAAAAGAGGTCAAATTCTCGCGGCATTCTCTTTCAAATCGATGCGATGGCTCCTTCGCACGAATTGTCACCTACTCTACTTCCTCACGAAATTGCAAGTAAAAAGACACATCTACCCCACGACTTTTAGAGCAATCAACAAATTCTTTTTGCATAGGATTTGTATTATAGAAATAAATATAAAATACGAAATTAATATAAAAAAATATTTAAAATAATTTTAGAAATAAAAAATTTTATATTTAGTATGATAATAAAGAATAAAAAAAATAAATAATATTAATTATTTTAAATAATTTTTTATTCTCAAATTTTATTATGCAATAATAAGGTGAGAGATATTGCCTCGTACACGTGGAATGATATTTTTTTAAAAAATAAGAGAATGATTGGAAAGAGTGAGAACAGTAATTTTTACTTATTCTAGTTATACTGAAATAACCTATACCGATTGATTTCTGATGTGTTTGAAAGGATAAGAGGGATATCCTTTTATTTCTATTTCAATTTTAATTCCAAACAACTCTTAAAGATATTTTAAATTTTGTTTGAATAAAAATTAATATTTATGAACAAAAAATATATTAATATTAAGGACTAAATATAATGTTCTGTTCTAAATTTATAAGATAAAATATTTGTAAGTAATTTTCTACGAGGGGCGATTTCGTCTACGGATCGATCGTTCACGTACAACGAGATCTTGAAGCATCCACGTCGTCGGATATCCTCTTTGTTTTGTTATACCATCGTGGGAATATAATAATATTTATCCGAGCTATTTTTTTGAATGTGTAATTACAGTAATCCCACGAGACCCTTTTTGTTGGCTTCTTCCTGTCCACGGCATCCCCCGCCGTTTAGTTCGAGATATTATTATTTAATAAATCCATGTATGCAACCGGTCTACAAATACAAAGTTTTTTTTTTTTTTTTTTTTTTTTTGAAATTTTTATTATTTACATATTATTTTTTTGTAGAGAAAGACAGCATGCTGCCGCTTCATTCAAGGCGAGTATAAATTTAGCAAAAGGAGCGCCGGTAGACGAACCGGCGAGAAAAAAAAAAAAAAAACTACTAAGTACAGGAGCGGGCCCAAATCGAGCGAGAAGACCTGACTTCGGCGAGGATAGTAGCCAGGCTACGGCTCTTGTTATCGAAGGCCCTCCTGTTTCTTTCAAGCCAAACCGACCACCAGGTAGTCGTGACGGTGATGAGCGTCCTATTGCCCCAGGTCCCTCTCAAGTGCAAGCTCACATTCCAGAGCAGTGCAGGGGTCGGGCAGCTTCGGATCTCCGCTTTGTTAGGGAGCAGGGTCTCCAGCAATGCGTTGGCAAAGGTACAAGAGATGAAAAGGTGGTCAACGGTTTCGGCAGATTATTTAACTATTGATATTGAGTCATAACAAATTGTTCGTGCCGAAATATGTCGCTGATCGTTGACCTACTTCGATTCGCGATCGATTTTGAAACTGACGATATGATGCGTCGCGTGTTTATTTCGAAATATTATTATTTAATAAATCTATGTATGCAACCGGTCTACAAATACAATTTTTTTTTTTTTTTGAGATCTTTATTATTTACATATTATTTGACTATTGATATTGAGTTATAACAAATTGTTTGTGCCAAAATATGTCGCTAACTGTTGACCTACTCTGATTCGCGATCGATTTCGAAACTGATGATATGATGCGTCGTGTGCCAAACGATTAGGTCGAGAATGAATCATCTTGATCGAATTCTTCTAAATCAAATTCTAGATTCGGTATGGCTTAAAAGAGCTGAACTAGAATTTAAAGATAGAAAATGACACGACTGAATAACCGATTAAATATTGTATTGTTCGAAAAGTGTTATAAGAATTATTACTTCCAGAAAATCTATAAGAAAAATTGTAAATACTGGTAGGTAAATTTATCTACAAAAACAGTAAATTTAGTTTAGAAAAAATATAAATGCAAGTAGCGAATAGCATACTTACAAGACCTTTTTTCTTTCAATGATTTACTTATTTATACTCGTTCGAATCACGTGTATAGTTGTACATGCCGGAAGTTATGGAAACCGCCACATATCTCTCAATCACTTTTATTTTGAGTTTATCTCTTTCGACCGGATGGTGGTATTTTTTTCGTCTGCATTCCTATATCTGTGCATCGAGACGGAATCCTCAGCTATCGTTTATGTAGGGTGCTGCTTGCCAAGTTTTACATCTTTTACGCGAGTAGTCTCGTATTCAACACTTATCCTTTTAAGAATTTTTTATCTTCAAACACGTTCTTTCTCGACTCGTCGAGCCAGATCCCAATCTTGATCACGTTTCTCGTTATTATTCGGCCAAGATGGCCAAATCCTTACAATCGGTCGAAACTGACACTAACCAAGACACAAGTGTGTTTCATCGGCTTCACCCTCCATCTGAGGATATCTTAGGTCGATAATTTGCCACATGTTGCCTTCCGATTCAATCGTAACTTTTTACGATCTCAACACAAATATTTTATATATTTTGATAAATATTTTGGTTACTATATATCTCTTTTGTTAATATGGGTAATGAGACAATTTCTGACGGGTTTTTCGTCAACTCAATCTTTTATATTTATATTATATCGTACTAAGAGAAACACCGTCCGGTCCATAGATGACGTGGTAAACGTGGTCCACGAGATTTTTTTCTCGTTTGAATCGCTTCGCTACGCTCCTTTTCACACTTTCCACACGACCCCCTCTTTACTCCTTTCCATTTCCGCGCCCCCCATTTTCCCCTCAACCCCTATAAATACCCCTCTTATCCCCTCGCCGTTTCTCTAGAGCTCCCCTCTCCCCTCTCCCCTCTCCCCTCTCCCCCACTTTTCCTCATCGTCTCCCTCAGCTCTCCGCGATCACAAAAAGGTACCAAATCCTCTTCCCCGCAAAACCCTGTTCCGAATCTCCGTGGCATTTTCTCTTTCACCCTTGTTGATCTGTGTGCGTGAGCTCTGTTTCTCTTGTAGAGGGAGGAGAATTAATGGCGGTGGCTTCTAGAGGAAGATCGGAGCTGATGCGGCAATGGAGGGATCGGGCGACGAGCCCCGAGAGGACGAAGGTGTGGACGGAGCCGAAGGCGAAGATCTCCGAGAAGAAGGTCCCTGTGGTGTACTACCTCTGCAGAAATGGCCAATTGGAGCATCCGCACTTCATGGAGGTCACCCTCTCCTCCTCCGATGGACTTTATCTCAGAGGTACCACGATCGATCTAGATTTTTTTTTAGAGCTATTTTTATCTATTTTTGTGTAATTTTCGTTATGCTCTTTGTTGCTGTAGATGTAATCAATCGATTGAATCTACTCAGAGGGAAAGGGATGGCGCAATTGTACTCGTGGTCTTCGAAACGGTAGAGATTCCGATCATTTCATGTGCGATTCCTTGGATCTGTTAGCTAGGGTTTGGGGATTGATCGGTCTAACTCTTTTTGTGGGGGGGGGTGGGGGGGTGCGGGTGGTTAGGAGCTACAAGAACGGATACGTGTGGCACGATCTCGCGGAGGACGATTTCATCCACCCCGCTCACGGCAACGAGTACGTCCTCAAGGGATCGGAGCTCCTCCATCCGATCGCGATCTCGGCATCGCAGGACACCTCGGCGTCGTCGTCCTCATTGTCCTCGAGCGGCTTCGAGAAGCCTCTCGAGATCCACCGATCCGCGCACGACGACGCCGACCTCGCCCTCGCGGCGGCGGCGAGGAGGAAGAAGCCGACGCCGTGGTCGTCGATGGATCTCGGCGAGTACAAGGTCTACAAGACGGAGCCCACGGCGGAGGCCGCGGCGAGGGCGGCGGCGGACGCGGCGACGCAGACCGAGGAGAAGCGGCTCCCGCGGGGGCGCCGCTCCCCCGCGCGCGGCGAGGACGAGGGCGCCGCGGCGGCGGAGCTCGGGAGCGACGAGATCTCGCCCCCGCCCTCGTCCTCGAGCCCCGAAACCCTAGAGACGCTCATAAAGGCCGATAAGAGGAGCATCGTCGCCGCCCTCGCCCCCGCCCCCTCCGCCGCCTCCGCGGCGGATCGGACGGTGGGGAGCTTCGCGATGGGGCGGATGCGCGCGTCGGCGGTGCTGATGCACCTGATCTCGTGCGGGTCCATCTCGGTGAAGGAGCACGGGTCCGCGGTGGTGCTGCGGGGCAGGGATGTGCTGACACGCGGACGGTCGGATCTGAGCGGGAAGGATATCGATCGGTTGGTGGAGAACCCGGGGTTCACGGGGCTGGATAAGGAGTACTTCAGCGGGAGCTTGGTGGAGACGAAGAAGACGATGGGCGAAGGCGCCGCCGACTTTCCCGGACTGAAGCGCTCGTCCTCTTGCAACGACGACAGGTAACTCACTCTTTTTCCTCTCTACTTCCTTCTCCTAATTATTTTCAAATATTCTAGAAATAAATTAATTCTATTTACTCTAATTAATTGCCCTCAACTCTTCTTCTTCTTCGTTTATTTATGGCACGAATAAATATTTAAATTATAGGAACCCTGAAGAGAACCAACAATTATAGTAATATATATATATATATATATATATATATATATATATATATATATATATATATATTCCTGGTCTTTTCCTTGTAGTAGAAACGAAATCAAATCTAAGCATTAGCCCAGTTTTGGTTAGTTTTAAATTAGGAAAATAGGAAATAATAATATTATTTACTATTGGCGAGTATTTTAACCAATAGAAACGGAGGATTGAAATCAGGCTTGAGATAAAGGGGGCCCCCCCTCCTACTATCGCTTTAAAAAGGAGGCCAAAAGCGTGAGGCACGGCGCAGTCCCCGGCGTTGCTGGGAAAAGGCTGGGAGTTAGTTGCTGGGCCCTCGCCTTCCTAATTTCAACATCCCACTTTTTCGCTGGCCGAGGTGACATTTGTTCCTGGGGCTTACGTCACCTTCTGCCTCGGGAGTCGTGGATATGTCTCTAATCGAGTAGGTGAGAGTATGTAGGAGAGTAGTTTTCCGTGTTCGGCTCTATTTAAATAGCAGATCAGGATTCAGGCCTCAGCAGTATGTAGCTGTACAGTCAGTCAGCAGTACGTAGCTGTAGAAGCAGCAGTACATAGCTGCATAGGCTGCGGAGGGCGTAACGCTCTTGTGTAAAATGTATAGGCAGTTTTATGGTAGGAACCCACCGAAACTCCGGACGAGGTTCCCTCTGGCAACACCTTCTTTCAGATCTTCTTTAACTAAATATAAGAATACAATGAATATATATATATATATATATATATATATATATATATATATTTGAGTACTTTTATAAATAAAAAATTATGTACTTATAAATTTTTATTCTTTGTAATATGCGGTTAGAATTATAATAGTTTTTAAAATTTATACTATTTCACCAACAACCTAGTAAATCTTAAGAAAAACACTATCATACTAATCACACATTCTTTCATCCAATAGTTAAAAAGTTATGAATATAAAGAAATTTATACTCATGACAGTATAGTAGCCATATATATATATATATATATATATATATATATATATATATATATATATATATATATATATATATATATATATATATATATATATATATATATATATATATATATATATACACACACTACCACTATGCTAGAGCTTAGATAATATTATATGATTGGATTGTTATCGAATGAAAATGAGAAAATGATATCAAAATGTATAAAGACACTTTCTTCTTTGTACGGTCTTTAACATTTAATGATATCCAAATGTATCAAAATGATAATATTTTAAAATTTAATTTTAACTTTAAATTTTAAATTAGAAATTTAAATTTAGGTTTAAAATTTTAAATTTTAAATTCTTGTGCAAATGCAAAATTTAAAAATTTTAAATTTTAAATCATTTTAAAATAAAATTTAGTAAACAAATTAGTAAGTATTTACTAACAACAAAATATATTTGTCAAATAACCATATAAAAAATTATTTCTGAAAATTTATTCTTTATCTAAACTCAATGAAACATATATTTGTCAAATAACCTTACAAAATTATTTCTAAAAATTTATTTATTTTATCTAAACTCAATCA
This sequence comes from Tillandsia leiboldiana, assembly GCA_029204045.2. NCBI lineage: Eukaryota > Viridiplantae > Streptophyta > Magnoliopsida > Poales > Bromeliaceae > Tillandsia > Tillandsia leiboldiana. The sequence continues at coordinate 56,407,718 of CM055061.1, forward strand.
AATAAGCTATAATTTTTAATCAAAATTAATTTTCTAAATTAGAATCAATTTTACAGAAATTATTTTTTCAAAACTAGGCCAAACTATTTCCTAATTTTAGCTCTCTGCCGTTTACTTATTGATAACATTCTGTTGGAGAAGCAAGGATAAACTGAAGGTTCAGGGTCATCCAATTAGGCAGATATAAATGAAGAATTCTATTATTATTTTACACTAAAATACTTGCCCCGTGTTGCTCTTAAAACACTTCTCTCCAACTAGCTCCACGTGTAATCACATGCTTATAAGAGTCTAAAGTCCAAACTCTCATTGTTATTCTTGTTCACACATATCTTTCGGAACGCACGATGAGTCATATCAGGTCGACAGAAGTTTTCATAAATGTTGTTGATTTGATAGGAAGGATTTTCTTCAACTACCCCCCTCTCGGCACAAATCTCTATCCAAACTGATATCATCTCTAATGAGGAATTCTTCTTTTTTTTACCGTCTCTTGACCTATCAGTCTCTGCCTTGTCCCTTGAAAAAAACTTCACTTCCCTCTGAAACCAACAGGGCTCTAAAAATCTGACACAAGTTTCATTGACATCTCTAATTGTTTTTTTTTTTTTTTTTTCCCTTGTAAGCAGGAATTCAAGATTGGAGTTGGTTGAAAACGAAATTGAAAGAGCACGTGCCAAGTGCATCCCAAGAAAACCCAGGATCGTCTCGCGTAGCAATCTCGGGAGCAAGCGTTTCGGGGACGAAAATGCACCTCAGCAGTAGTCGTAGGAGGACCCCTTCTACTCGACTAGAGGAGTGTAGGTAAAAACAAAAAAATAGGGTCAACGACATTGTTATATAGATAAATATTAATAGGCTTGTTGCGAGGAGCGTTGATGTGACATTTGGGAATGCTTGCCATCGCCTTGCTCACCCCGGCACGGTGTTTGTGTAAACGAGAGAGAGAGATAAGTTCAGAGGAGTTCCCCAAAAGCCCGTCCGTGTGTGTGCGTGTGTTTGTGTGAAGAAGCAGAGGGCACTTTTTTTTGGATTAATTTATTGTAGAATCTAACTACTATTCCTATCTCTTAAAGCTACACCACTTTCCTCTCTTTTTTTTTTCCTTCTGGGCTTCACGGAATCCGCTAATTTTTGGCAAAAACAAAGAATATATGCCCTAGCATAACGTGCTCGGTAGCATCCGTTGGTTTGTAGCTCTTAATTATAGCGGGAAACATTTTAAACCTAAACCAGAAGCACCGGACGACTACCATGTGCGCCCCCCCCGCCGCCCCGTGGGGACCCAAATTCCCCGTGGGGACCTAAATTTCTCCGTTTCACACGAAAATCCACTCTACCTGTTCGCGGGTCAATATCTCCAGTTATGTATTCACAACCAATTAGTCATTATCTACACAAGAAGAAGTCCTCTTTATGACAGTGACACTATATCAGCAATATATAATTATATTACCTCAAAAAAAAAAAGCAATATATAATTATATAATAAAAATAAAATTATATAAATTATGACGAAACGAAATAAACTCTAGGAGGCAATTGTGATTGGTTAGGCAGCCAATCCATATAGGATATGTGGTTGTCACAATTTAGAATTTCCGTAGGGTCCTAGGCTCACAGTAGAGCAAATAGTATTAACAGAACTGAAATGCCACTCTTATAGCAGATAAATAAAAATGATACTCTTCCAAATAAACGCCAGCGGAATTCAGTATATTTCCATGCTGATAGCAATTTCCATCCAATTAGATCTAATTTGGATGTCTGAACATCTTCTATAATGCATCACTTTCATTTAAGGGACTTGTAACGATTGATAAATAGGAAATACCATTAGATGTTACCAATCGCCAATGGCATATTAAGTCGGTTGCAATCATCACCCAAAAAAAAAAAAAAAAAAAAAAAAAAAAAGGAGGCAGCAGCTCTTGTAGTGCAGAAGTTAGCACTGGTGATAGCTTGTTCTAACAAACACAGAGACTCCTAGGTATCGTTTGGTTCGGGGATTAGTGAGAATTAATAGTATCAGGGATAAGCATAAAGTTGAGTATAAGATGGAGATAAATTAAAATAGTATTTGGTTGGGTATTAGGTTAGTACCAGATATAAGAAAAATAGTGTTTGGTTGGAATTGAAGAATAAGAGGAATAGATAGTTGATTTTAGAATAAAAAGACGAAAAGGCGGAGGGTCGGAGGAGACCACGAGGAAGCTCGGTTGGGGGAGGAAGTAGATGGGAGGAAGGGGAGAAAGGGGAGCTCGGGAATCGTGCAGCAGTAATAATAGAGGAGAGAGAGAGAGGAATGCCAGTTCGAGGGGGGGGGGGGGGGGGGGGGGGGGGAGGGGTGGGGCCTGGGTAATTCCGGGTTGTCCCGGGACAACCCGGGTAAAGGGGGGATCGGGATCACCATCCCTGGGATATTCCACCCTAGTTCAAGGGTGTTTGGGTACAAAGGGGGGACCCCCTTTGTACCCAAACCAAACAGAGGCCTAATGTCGCTGCTAAATGTGTGAAGTGCTATTATTTTTTCTTCAAAAATGTTGAATCTGAGCGATCAGATCCATAGATGATGACTTCAAAAATGCCACACAACTAGATGGTGCGTGCATCAAGATTACCGCTTTAAAAGCATAATCTAGTATATAACACTCGGAGGAGGAGCGATCAGATCTATACTGATACTCCCTATAGCCCTATTCAGCCTAAGGCTTTAACCTTGGGCTGATGTCGGGGCAGGCTGAGCAGACACAATCATAGAGAACAACAAATTATCAGTTTGCCCAGATCTACAATGTTATCGAGATACAATTCGCCTCTTAAATTGCAATTCGTACACTCCTGGTGAAGGGTTGCTCTGTAATTTCCTCATCCATTAGAAGAGAAAATTGTTTCCCCCAAATTTGGTAATATAAAACTAGGTCTAAGCAAGGATCTGCAGATAGTAGGGTTGGGATCTTTTTGCAGTTCACACAACATCAAGGCCAGAAAAAAAAAAAATAATTATGATAATAAAGTGATCGAATTCTCAAATACTTCACTGTCAAACGTAGTTGATCATCAGCTATTGTACAGCAGATCGGTTCGATCTAGTACCCCACTGCTCCAGGATTAGCAACCGAAGAAATCATCAGTTATTTCATAGTAGATCGGTTCGACCCAATACCTACTGCTCCAGGTTTAGCAACTGAAGAAATCGACCAACATCGGAACCCACATACTGCACCTGGCTCCAACTTCCACTACTATGCAGGGATCCAAGTGATCATCATCAACCGAAGGAGGCGAGTTTTGGTCCAGCCACAAAAACTTCTTGGGCCCAGCTTTAGGCCCATGCCCCCCTCATGTGGCCACCCAAGACCTGGCCCGTTGGGAACTCCATCCCACAGATTGGACACTCATGGGCCTTGGTCCTTAGCCTCGCTTCCGTCGCCGCCAAGAGCTCAAAAAGTTGGGAGACTCAGGCTGCATATCTAACGCTCAAAAGCGCGGCTGCCAACTGCAGGCTACTTTGTGTTGCACTCCATATTTTCAGTAGTGCTTTGATTCAGCAAGAAAGCAATAATAAAAGGTTGGGTATTTCTCCACACTCTCTTTCGCCTCCGATTCTTTCTCCTCTTCTTCCCTTGTGGAAGGAGAAGAATGAACACACGAATTTCCACTCTGGAATTCCATAGTGGAATTCCAAGTTCCATGATGTAATGGCGTTCTATACTCTTCTACATGTTTCCTAAATGTGCATGTGGGTCCTACATATCTCTGTAACAATCACTTCGAGCGAACTCATGATCACGTAGGTTATCATGACTGAATGGTCCACTCTAACTGAAACTTTCGCACCTACAAGCACGCGACCGCATAGGACATAACATTGAAGAACAGTACAAACCCTGTGTTATTATGTACACCTGATATTCAAAGCACCCACGCCCCATACCGCACGATATCAGGGACCATATATCATGTTCACTACAATATATGAAGAAATTATTCTTACGCCTAAGGCGGTCGGTTGAGCTTGTTGCTCTTGAGTTGAAACTTAGAAATTCGCATATCTCACGAAAGACGAATCCCATGCGACAATAGAATAGGACTTGAGAGAATTTATATACTCTAATAGACCAATGCTATGAGCCTCAGTAGATTTATCACATCCTTAGGTCTATATCATTTTGAATTGAACAAAAACTATAAAACAACTGTTATCACAACCTAGAGATTCAAGATGTGGTGCAGCTAAATTGGTGGCTCCTACACATAATGAACTCGTGAAGTGTGGCCAGGATAACGAGACATAAAGATTATAATAAGGTGCACTCAAAAGAGCATGGTTCTAAAACTATGCGCTCAATTCTAAGACATAACAATAAGGGGTCCTTCAATTAGCTTTTCAAACAAAGGGCCTACTTAGAACTTAGCCTAACTCACTCATTGTTGGCCAGACTAAGCTTTAAAATCACAAAAAATAGGTAAAACTCTCACTCAGGTTTGCCTTGGTTTTGCATATTTATTAATTTTGACTTGTAATACATCAGGCGTCAACCTTACGTATATGGTTTCCCAAATGCAAGACCTAGGTCCATAAATTCACATGACCCTGTATGAAAATACATATAGTTCGGCACTAATCTGATCAATCGGTTGGAGAGTCAGGTGCAACCATGTCACCACACAATATTAGAATCACTATATACTTTAAATTTCTGTATACCTTAACATAACTGCAGTTTTTGATGGTTTGCTTTCACAAGTCAAAATGGTTATAAAGAATCCAAATGCGAGCTTATTATTTCTTTCGGAAACATTGTTTAACGTCTTTTGTCAAGCAAGATGCAACCCTTGTACTATCAATTAGTACAAATGGTTTAACAATCAAATATAGAAGAATCAAGAAAATGAATTAATTATTTAATAACCCAGAATAAAAATAACTTCAAAGAGAATACCGAGAAAATCATGTGAGAAGAACCTGTTCGAAGGATCACTTGAGAAGGGATCTGGCCAAATGTTCACGAGCAGCGGCAAGGGCTTGTGATATGGTCTGCAGATGTAAGAAAAGAAAGAAAACAAATAATAATTAAAATCATAGGTAAAATGAGTGCAATAATCCAGCGGAAATATTGTATGTATTGTGATGATGAGATAGAAGAGTTTACGGACCTGCTCAGACAAGGACGTGGCCCCATCAAGGCCATTGGTTGCAACTTTTCCTACAATTAGGGCTCCTTCAGTCTCAAGAACGATCCTGAATATAAAGACAGGAAGAGTCTAAGAATTGATACCTTAGTCCAATTAAAATGAATCCAAATAGCGTATGATTTGTTCAGGATTGCCAAAGCTCATTATGACTGGGCTCTGTGGCATATCACACTTTTTTTATTTTGAAAATAAATTTTCATTCTTAATGCCTTCGAGATTCTTCTTCTCATTCTAACTCAAATCAAATGAGAGCAATGATAATCTCTAGAGATGTATTTATCACGAAGTTGCAAAGGAAAAAATTATAACAAAAAAATGACTACCCTCCATCAACAATTTCGTCAAGGCATAGAAGGATCAAATCCAGGTTTTCCAGTGCTGTCCTCTTATCTACAGTGTCCCTGTAATAGATAAAAATCCAGGATACAAAAAACCATATAAGAACATGCACACAGAAAAGAGAGATGATTCTTAAAGCCTTAGAAAATCAAATGCCCATCCAATAAGATTCAACAGTTGAGATTTGCTAAGACCTGAGAAGAATGCCAACCGCATCGAAGAATCCTTGAAGTACAGTGGCCAATATGAGCTCATTTTCATCATCTCCTCCGGTTACAAAAAAATGCAGGTCCTGAACGAACTTGTAGACGACAATGTAGCCATCAAACATTGTTATTTCCGCTGTAACATGATTAAAAATATCTTCTATTAGAAATGTACATGGACAACATACAATGGGGAAACCATCAAAGAGCACTGCACACTAAAAATTACAAACTAATACATAATTCAAAGTTAAGCATTTAAGGACTCAGTGGCAGTCAAAAATATTCAACTATGACCTCAACTTAGGTTGACATTTGCAACCATTAACTGTTGCAATAAGATATACTTCCTCAACCATATAAAATTAAAATGGTTGCACTACGAAAAGTTTAAAGTGCAACTATTACAATGACTTACGTAGCTGAACAATTTGTTGTATCTCCACTGGACTAAGTATTAACAAGATGAATCAACAAGAGTGAAACTGTCTCTTACCTTCAGTTCGAGCATTAGCCTTCAAAGTCTTTGTAAAGAGAGATTTCTCAAATGCCAACTTTGCAGCAAGTGTGGGCCACTCATCTGTATAATACTTGACAGCTACTCGCTTCCCCTCAGAATCAAGGAGAAGAATATTTTTAACTGAAGGACAAGAGTCCTGGAAATTGCATAAAAAAGCAAAAATTAGTGAAAATAAAGTTTCTCACCAAACAAAAGGTAAGTTGTTAAAAGTTGAGAGAGGACAACATATATTGTCCCAATGAGGATAGTCACGCCATCTATGAGAACGTGCACTATTAACTCCAATAAACAAGGATATTGTTGCTTGCCAGTAGATTTAGGCTTTGCAAGCAAACTTTGTGAGGGGTCTTCCTAAGATAAAGTTCACAATCGAACTAGCAGAAATTTTACATACGCACTTTCATTGACATTGAATTGTTCCAAAATATTAATCTTACTATTTCATGGGCTCCTTTGACAGAAGCTCCGGAGACTGTCGATTTCTACGCAGATAAACTGCAGACAAGCATGAGCTGAAGATAAGGAATAACAGGTACTTCGACTTTTCAACCTTACACCTTTGTTTTGCATATAACCTACGGAGACATTCTCGACCATGTGTAATTGAGTCCAATGGCCTATTGCATATTTTGTTATGGTGAACTGAGATATTTTTCTACAATGAATTGAGTCTGATGGCCTATTGTATATTTTGTTATGGTGAATTGAGATATTTAACAAGATTTTTCCCTTAAATATTTTGCTTCCTAACCAATAAATGCATGCCATGAACCTACTACGAAAGCAACCCACTCTTTCACGGAAATTGCCCAGAGTAATGCGTTCTTTTTACATAGCTTCTTCATGCATTTATAGTTTTATTTACTATTAATAAGAAAAATTATTGATGCTCAATGATTTTGGTATTCCTAGGCTGCTGCATGAATACAAAATGAAGCTTAATTAATGGTCGGTTAGGTTCTTCACTGAATCAGCCATGGTGATTCTATGAAAATGAATTTCCTACCTCTGCTTTGCAAATTTTTCCTACAAATTACTCTCCGGATTTCTTTGTCATCATGTCATGTTTTTCTGATTCTTTCATTTATGCATGATTCTCAGCATAAATACTCCCACGATAATAATATCTATTAAATGTTAGAATATCTAAATTTCTTCGCGAAGAGTGATCAGCATTACAAATAAATACATCATAAGATTAAACCTAAATAAATGAAACGATCAATAACATCATTACAGAGATCAAGTACCAGATCTCTTCTAAAGGCTTGTAGAGCCACAATCCTTCTCAGAAAGGAGAAAACGATCATCAACCCCAATGAACCACTCGTACACATATCATCGTCGCCATATTATCCTATTTTAGATCCGGATCTCGTCGGAAAATTATTATTCCTGATCGTATTCACGTATATCTTCAAAATTATAATAAAAACACTCGAATCACGACAAACACTTCGATTAATAAATTTTATAAAACCAAAACTATATACTACAATGTTTAGATCGAATCGGGAAAAGTAGAGATGAAATCGAGCTCAAATTAAACGAAAAAAGAAAAAGCGAAAGGAGATTACCATTCCACGATCTCGGAGAGGAAGAAGAAGAAGAGAGAGAGAGAGCGCGCGCGCGAGAGGGCGATGAGATCCGATGCACGAACGATCGCTTAAGAAGAGCTCGAGAAGGGGAAAAAATGGCGTCGAGGAGTGGAATGGAAACGGATCGGAGAAGATCTGCGCGAGGGAACTCTTATACTGCCGTGATTAGCGGGAGATCTAAAGAACATTTCGGTGTCCAGCGAATGCGGACCGTCAGATCGAGATCGAACGGACGTGTATCAAAGTTGTACTGTATTCCATCACTTTAATCTGGGCCGTCCATCTAAAACAGCACTATTTTACGTATGTGGGACCACCCATTACTCATCTGGCCCAAATCAACGGCCCAATCAGGGGCCCAAAATATTTTTAAATTTTTTATTACAAATTTAGGGAATATTTAATTTAATAATATTTGTATCTATATATAATAAAAGAAAAAATCTATCTGTACACCCCGAAGGGGGTGTACAGGCTACACCCCATCCCATCCTGGGTCCCACCCCAGAATGGGGCGGGGTAATGGATGAATGTCACCCACCCCAGGATGGGGTGGGTATAGCCTGTACACCCCCCCGAAGGCCCCAGAATGAGGCGGGATGACGGGTGAATGTCACCCCACCCCAGAATGGGATGGGTATAACCTGTACACCCTCTTCGAAATGTACAGTAGCACAGCTCATAATAAAAATTGTATAGGCATCTTACGTGACGATAGCTACTCCCAAAAAGGAAACAACAAAAATAAAATAATTTAATAAAAAAATAAATAGAGTTAGCTCATAATAAAAATTGTATAGGCATCTTACGTGGCGATAGCTACTCCCAAAAAGGAAACAACAAAAATAAAATAATTTAATAAAAAAATAAATAGAGTTTGATGGAGTGCACTAACTAAGCTATGGGTCGACGCAGCAAATCGTCCATGCTTAATACGTTCCCAGCGCAACCTCATTTCGCTTTTGAAAGCGACAATGCACTAAAATTGCCATAACAAAAGCGTAGTGACGTGTTTTTTTATCTTTTCTCTCTTTTTTTTTTATTATTTAAGGTGGGGCCCGTTCAATAATGAAGTAAAATGAGCACATAGTTCTTCAGAGCGTTGAATATAATCTAAAATTTTTAAATTATTTATAAATTAAATTTTATATTTTTTAATATTTTTTTTTATGTATTAAGCATATACAAAAATAAAATACTGTAAATAAAATTTGTTCAAAAAATAATGATAGGAATTATGTAATTCATATAAAGAATATATATCTTATTTTAAATAATTTTTTTAAAAAATCTAATTAAAAATTATTTAATTTAAATTTTTTTACACGGTTAAACGAATATACGCTTTATATTTATCATTAAAATTATAAATTTTACAATTATTTAATCTTTAAGCCAATAATGTCAAAAATATTTAAAATTTAATTTATAAATATTTTTCGTGATCTAAGTTATGTTGAACGATATTGATCGTCGATTTCGAGACTCTCGAAAAATAGTATTTCCGCGAAACTCTCTCTCTCTCTCTCTCTCTCTATATATATATATATATATATATATATATATATATATATATATATATATATATATATATATAAAAGTTAATAGTGAATTTTTTGGAACTTTGTGTTTTTATTCTATCTTTTTATAATAATAATGACATTGTAAACTTGCATAAATTAAACACAAGCCATATTATAGTCAACATCTCCATTATTGATAGGTTAATTTGTGGGGATTCGAAGCAGTGTGACAAGTTGTCAACTAAGAACTAGCCAATATACGAAGCTTCCTTACTCTAATTGATCTTCATTTTATTGGTCCATAATAAATAAATTAAATCGAAAAATCAAATTATTCCAAAACAATAAAGTCCTAATAAAGCATCACCATCCAATCAAATGAAGCTAATTGTTAATAAATGAAAGAAAACTTGCGCCAATAATCGTGCAACAGGCATGCAAAAATAGTGGTCCAAAGATGTAGATGTTTGTGTTGTTAATAAATTTTTCAAAGATGCCATTAGAGTCAGTGTCATGTTATTGGGAAGTGTTTTAGATCAAATAATTAACCCGGGAGTTGAAAAATAATAATAATAAATAAATAAATAAATAGTACGTAAAAAATAACCAACTCTTTTTTTAAAATTATTATTATTAAAAATTGAGAGTTTGGTCTCTATGCTGATAACAAATTCTTATGAACTAAAACTCAGGTTCATGTCTCCATACGAAGTTAATTAGTTTGCTTAATTTTTAATTTTGCGAGGAATTAATTATGATATTGCCTATGTGTGTTGTCCAAAAAAAAAAGAAAATTATTTTTAAATTTGGGTTTGCTAATAAGATTTATGTGTTATTATTGTTTGGTCCTAAGATACCATTTATAGTTAACACTATTGGTGCAATGTTTCTTAAAATAATATTGTTTTACTAGAAAAAAAAAATGTTTTGTCTAACAAATAAATCATATAGAAATAATAATAATTTTTTATTTTTCTATAAAAATAATATAATTTTATTATAAAACTATTATAACTATAAAAATTATATTTAAGGGAAACCAAACACCCACAAAGATAAAGTTAATATGTCCCTTTCCGAGCTGCAAAAGAAAAAGGTAACTTTTTTAATAAAACAAAAAAAAGTCTACTTGTATACGTGGAGATAGTTATATATATATATATATATATATATATATATATATATATATATATGGAATGAATATTAAAAAAATAAAAGTGACGTATTGTCGCATACTATCCAATTTTAAATTTAAGGACGCAACGAACCGTCCTTAAAGACGCGCTGCGTCCTTAAGTGTAAAATTGGATAGTATGCGGCAACACGCCATTTTTATTTTTTTAATATCCATTCCATTTATATATATATATATATATATATATAGTAAAATTTATATATTTTTAAAATTATAAATTTATTTATATTTATAAATTTTTTATTATTAAATTTGTATTGAAATATGTGTTTTTGTAAAGTCAACTAAAAAAAAGAAAGATAAAATAAAAAATATAAATTTCAATACAAATTCAATAATAAAAAATTTATAAGTATAAATATGTTTGTGCTTATAAACTCTACTCTCTCTCTCTCTCTCTCTCTCTCTCTATATATATATATATATATATATATGCCCATCAATAGAATTCCCCCAGTTTGGAAACATCACGCTAATTACTCTCTAATTATCTATTAACTAATGTCATTATCATATGTATATATGTGTATTCCCATAACTGCCTCACCACTTCTGTTTATTAATTAGTCCCTTAATTTCAACCGCATCTGGAATCTAAAACTCTAAAAATTATTATATTGGGCATTTTGATTTGAACAACAAGTTGAATGCATGTGTTGAATATTTAAGCGAACAAGAGGTTATGAGTTCGAATTCCGTTAGGTCCTAACATTATTTAGTTTGTTCTCATTTAATTAAATTCATGTGTTGAATATAAAAATATATAAACACTGCTCTTTAATAATTTAAATTTTTGAAGTACAACAATTGTTTCATATAATTTTAATGAGTCATTCCAATCTTATTGAATGAATTCATGATATATAAAATTTTATAAATAGTTTTTTCCATTAAAATCTCATTATTTACTTTGCGTGCGCTTTACCAAAAATATATTTTTTATTATATTATATCTTCTATTTTTTAGGTTTAATAGCTTATTTTTGTTGATTAGTTCGGTTAACCTAATTAACAATTTTTTTTTCCATTTTAAAGCTTTGATTTTTATTACTAAGAATTTATTTAAAGTCAAGCTAAACAAAGAGTCTTGTAAATTTTGTTAGTTTGTAGGTGCTGCAACTAATTATATTTTTATAAGTAAAAAGTATTAATTAATTACTATCTAAATTTGCGTTATGCCACATAAAATGTGACATACGCATTGCCTTAATTTCATTGATGTACGTAAACTTCTATATTAATTGTTTACTTAAACAATACAATGAGCTCAACCTTAGGTTTTTATTAAACTATTTAAATAATTTTATTTACTAACTAATAACGTAGTTAGTATCTTCTAGCGTGTTAAACAAAATCAACTTGTGTTAAATTTATATTTAATTTAATCGTTTTGCGGAAACTAGAAGCGGTGATCTAAGTTTCCATGTCAGCAAACAAGGACACCTGCAGATAATTTTATACGTAATTTTGTTACCTACTTGCAATTATTAGTCTTTGGTGTAGTGAACTGTAAAAAAAAAAAGTCTCTGGTGTATTAAACAAAACCAACTTGTATTAATCCTTTTTTTATTTAATCTTTCCGCGGAAACCAGAAGCAGTAATCTAAGTAGTTGAGTCATCAAACAAGGACACCTACAATTTTTTGTCCTTTATTTGTTACCTCCTTGCGATTATTAATCTTTTGGTGTGGTAAACTGTAAAAAAAAAAAAAATTATAAACAAAACAAAACTTAATCAATCAAGTTCCCTGGTAACCTCATAAAGCCAACAATAATTGATCACACTACATCCAATCAAAATTGAAATCAGTGGTCCCGTGGACGCAGAATTTTACAATTTAGTCCTTAACGAATTGTTCGGTCAAAATCATGGAGTATCTGTATCTGATGTGCAAAGCTTATACTGATACGAATAAAAGATGCAATGAATCTGAAGGAATAATAGTACATGGTTTGGAGCCACACTTTATATTTAAATTGTGCCATGAGCTCATTCCTCAAAATACGTCATCGATGACGCTAATCACGAATTATATTAGTTAATTTATCTACCGAAAGAAACTAACCCAATCGATTTTTTTAATATTTTTTATTCTTGTTCAAAATTATATTATTTTATTAATTAATGATCGGGTGAGCTCCTTGTGTCTTAATAATTTCATTAACCATAATAGGGATTTCAATGGGTACATATATTTGAAATTTTATTCGAATCCGAATTCGAACATAATAAATTTATTTCATATTTAACTAATATAAATTCAGATACGAATATAATAAACGAAAATTCGATAAATTTGAATTCGGATATGAATTTTGAATATATCCGATTCAAATCCGAATCCGAATCCGAACCCGAATTGATTTTATATTATATAATATATGTGTATATAAATATTTGATATTATATTTAAATTTATATTTTAAAATTTTAGATTTATTGTAATATATTTCGAAATATTGTAAAGAAAAAAAAAATTATTTCGAATTTAAATTTTTTGATTCGAAATTTATATTTTTAGTCGAGGTCGGATTTGAATATGAAATTTTTAAAATTGTTGGATTCGGATCCGGATTCCGGAATTGGTAGTTGGTTCGGTCGGCTTTTAAACCCGTTGACATCTCTAGACCAGAATCATTTGGTTCCAATCATCCATAATTAAGGGCCCACTTACACCTGGAATTTCCTCAAATGTGATGTTTCAGTAATTTGAGAAAAATTCTTATTGTATTTTTGTTAAATTTTTCAACACCGATAATTTCTAAACTAATGCAATAAAAAAAAATAAAATTAGAACTGTGTAATTCAATTTAGTTTTATGCTTAAAGTAAAAGCTGTTAAAATTTTTATAAATGTAACCTAATTAATCATATTTAAATTTGAATTTACTATAAATAAGCATCAATTCTAATAGACAAAGAACTATTTGATACGGTACATTTTTTTTTTATTTAAATTAAATAAAATTTTAATCAGACTTTAATAAAAAATCGGTCTGGACTCTATATAAAGTTGTATTGATCCTGCGGGAGAGTGTATGAGACAGAAGAAAAAATCAGATTATCTAGTTCGGTTGATATAGCGTTTTGTGAATTATTTTATAATTTTATTTATAATTTTGATCATACCATATAGATAGATCAAAAGCTTCATTTTTTGCTTGCTAAATCTTTATTATGTTAGAGGAAGAGAAAGAAGTTCAAGAAAAGTGGTGAGCCATCGTCGTCCCGAAGCTTCAGGACTGAAGGACTGCGTAGAGGGGAGGGGAGGGGAGGGGGGGGGGGGGGGGGGGGGGGGGGGTTCCTCTCTGGAATTAAAGAGGTAGGTGATGGAGTTATTTTTGGAGTGAACTTGAAATTAAAAAAGGTGAGTAAGAGAGTGGCTTAGGCTGATGAGGTTGGTGGAAGTTTAATTTATGAGAAGGCCTTTCTGTCTGAGGTGGATATCTTCTTGAGACCCTGTTCTAGAATTTATGGGGAAGGAAGAGACGATGCTAAGCATGCAGATGGAATGGCAGTGTTACCTATAGTTATGGATGGGCAGTTAGGGGTCATACCTGCGAGGAGTACGCAAGGTTCCCCCTCCCGACGCGGCTCCTATAAAGAGGCCCTGCTCTGTAGCTTGTCGAAGCTAACTTGCTCTTCTCCTCCTACTACTGTGAAGTGCTCCTTGCCAGTGAGAAGGGGGTTGCCATCGAAGCTAAAGAAAGGGACGTGGTGCTTCAGGTGCCTCGCTTCCGACCAACGGGTGGCCAATTGCCGGGACCCGGTGAGGTGCCTCACGTGCCGGCGGACCGGGCACAGGGCGTTCTAGTCGAAGAAGAGTACTTCGAAAATCATGGGCTACTCGACCATGAATCTGAACCGAATTCTGGCTAACCGGAAGGTCGGAAGAGTACCAAGGTTGACGGCCTTCGTGCCCTGCACGAAGGAGTACCTCAGAAGACTAGAGTTGCGGCGGAATGCACTCCTGGCGGACATGGTGCAACCTGCTGACTTGGGGCTCGCCCCGCAACAGACGATCGCCAATGCCCTGGCCAGGAGGTTCGGAGGCTACTCTCACGACTTTTTTGTGGCGAGATTCAGGGAACGCGATTTTGCCATCTTACTGCCTGGATGGGTCTGTATCGAGACTCTTATCAGGCGGCAGTTTATCACCCTCGAGAATATTTGGCTTCGGTGCTACCCGTGGGGTTCATCTCGATATGCTCGTCCCCACAAGACGAGATTCTTAGCCAGGATTCAACTCCGGAACGTTCCTTTCGAATACTGGACGACGGCCAGAGTTGCCTCTATGATTTGTGGATTCGGGAGGTTCATCCGCGCCGACGAAACGAGTAAGAATATGACCGACCTGAGGGCGTTCCGCTGCCAGGTCGCGGTAGATAGCGTTAGCGATATCCCTCACAGGTTTTCTATCGTCCTTGGGCGGGGAGGGGATGAGGGAGTAGAGATGGTCCGACATCGACACTCGGAAGCCTCCGTCAACCTAGCAACGGGCCGGAGATCTGGTGGTGGGCTTCGGAAGAGGATGTGCGGTGGCGTTGCAGGCGGGCGACGGGGTGCCGGCGCGACTCTGAAGGGGCGGCCTGCGGAGGTGCTGAGCGCCAAGGCAAACTCAAGGCTGATGGTGGGTGGTGGGCGTGATGGCGGATGACAAAATCTCCCTTCGGGCATGGCGGGGCTGGCGGTGGGGGACCCTAGGGCGAAGGTGGGTCCTGGCTGGGTGGTGTGCGGTGGCCGGTCTGCCGGACGATGAGGCATCGACCAGGCGAGAATGAAACCGGACTCTGGGCCCGAGGCGGGATCGAAGCTGGCGTGCAGGATTGCGTTGGGGCTCGGAGCAACCTCGGATGCGGCTATTAGGCCTGCTCGGAGTTGCGCAAACCGAGCTTGTTTGGCTTCGGCACCTACTTCTCTGGTCCCTTCTCGCAGCTTGGGGGTTTTGGTGATAGGCTGAAGAGATGTTAAGGTGGCAGTTTCCTTGTTCTATGGTAATGGAGGAAGAGAGGTTCGGTTGTGGACAGGGCCCTCTCGTGTGCTTCCTGTCACGAGGTTCAAGGTCTGGGGGTGGGATAGGTGGGTGTTCGTGGGTCTTAATGTGTCATTTATTATGGAAAGAGAATATGAGGGGAGGTCTTTACCTGGTGGCTACGGACCTTGGCCTCCTGGGAAAGTGTGTGCACGAGAGGTCCTTGGGGGCTCCTTTTGGGGTGAGTGATTTTAGCGGGTTCGAAGGGGGTTCGACGCTGACGTACGGGCCCTTGGTCCGAGGTGGGCTCGAAGCGGCCTTGATCCGGGCTCCTTGTCCGAGGTGGGTTCGAAGCCGATGTGCGGTCCAACCCCAATCTTGGATGTGGGCTTTGGGCCTTCAGGGGATGGTGGCGGGCTGGAGTTCCTGCACGCGGGGAGAGATGTGGTAGGCAGAGATGCGGCGTCTGCTTGGGATCGCAATGACGGCCAAGCTCTTGGGTGCGTTTTTGTTGGTGTTGTGGGCAAGAAAGCGGATTTGGTCACGAGTACGGACTCCGGCTCGGACGCGAAGGACGTGAGGGCTGGCATTACGAAGAGTCGTTTTAGTCGGCGTCTTGCGACCGGGGAGGCGACCCCTATCTTGATCAAGGCCATCGTCAGGAAGGCGCGAATGAAGGACTGTGATGGGCAAGCCAGGGATTTTTGCGATAAGCTCACCATTAAGAAGATCTTGGGGAGGAGCAGGAAGTGCGTGGTGCGCATTGACGATGGTGAGGCAAATTCCTTCGAGGAATTCGTAGCTAACAAGCTCTAGTATAGGTTCTGATGGCGAGTTGGTGGGGCTCCCTACGAGGACCTTTTGGGGGTTTATGTCGGGTATGGAGTCGTGGTGGCTTTCTGGGGGGGTAGTGCTGTTGTATGGGGGCTCTTTTCGGAGACTTTTTGTGACGTTTTGTAGTTGGTAGGTGTCTCTTCGTGGGCCCGGTCGGGGGTTGGTGTGTTTTGGGAGTCTATGTTTAGCGCATGTAGCTGGAATGTAAGAGGGCTTAACAACCCCTCAAAACGTAACACTGTTCGTTTGGTTGTCTCTATGTTATGCTTTTCTGTGGTTTGTCTCCAAGATACCAAGATCTAACGTGTTTCCAAATCCTTCCTCACGAGCTTTGGTGGATCTTATCTCGACAAATGTATGATCATCGAGGCTAACGACGCTTCCGGGGGCCTGGTCATTTGTTGGAGCTCTAAGGTGTTTGAATGTACCAACGTTATCTTTCGCTCTTTTTCTATTACTATTCGCCTACGCCATCGATCCAGTGGGGTGTACTTCTTCGTCACTAATGTTTATGGCCCGCCGAGGTGAGATGGGAAAGAGTCTTTCTGCTCCGAACTGAGTCGGCTTAAGGAAAGTTGTGGGGGTAACTAGCTGGTGTGTGGGGACTTCAATTTCACTAGATCTCAGGATGAACGAGTAGGCAGGTGGTGGTGCGATAGAGCGACCCGCATGTTCAACGATATGATCTACAAACTCGCTCTAATTGATCTGCCTGTGAAGAACCTTCGATGCACCTGGTCGAGCATGCAGCATAACCCTTCTTTACCAAAACTCGACCGGTTCCTAGTTTCGATGGAGTGGGATACGACATTCCCCTTAACTGAGGTCGAGGCTTTACCTATGATTACTTCTGATCACCGACCCATATTGCTGTCTACTAGTGGTCATAGAAAAAACACGAAAAAAATCTTCAGATTGAGGAGGTGCGGCTTAACTGCGATGACTTCCGTGCCAATGTCCCAATCTGGTGGCAGGAGATGGACCGCCAGAGATCCGGAATTCTCACCTTGATGGCTAGAACAGGATTAAAAGCTTGTGTAAAACAAACTTTTATAGTATTATGAAGGCGAAGAAGACGCTAATGTCCGATATTCATGAGCTAGATGACCTGGAGGAACGCCAGGACCTAGTTCCGGAGGGGTTTGGTAGAAAAGATGAGCTGAAGTGCAAGCTTGGCAAGGTGCTGGATGACGAAGAAATTCTCTGAAAATCGCGGGCGAAGCAAAGGTGGTTGAAAGAGGGAGATGGCAACACCAAATTTTTTCATGCCTATACTAACGACAGAAGGCGTGTTAACAAAATAGGGGTGATTGAAGATGACGGAAGAATTATCCGGGCAGACGAGGAGAAAAGTGGGTATTTCTTTCACAAGTTTAAGGAGCTTTTCGCCCCTCTGGATCTTGGGCCGAAGCGCTTCGGTGATTGGAGTGATCTCTTTCACTCAAGGTGCGTTTCAGATGCTGACCGGGTTAACCTCTCTACTCCCTTCAGTAATGAAGAGATCAAGGCCGCGACGTTCCAACTTGGGAAGGGCAAAGCTCCAGGGCCGGACTGATTTTCCCTTAGTTTTTAATTTTTTACCAAACTTTCTGGGACATTCTGAAAGATGACATGGGACAAAATTTTCTTGATCTGCACGAGGGGTGGTGCTTCACAAATCCCATCGATTGCTCCTTTGTTTGCCTGATCCCGAAAAAAGAAGGGCCATCGAAGGCTAGCGATTTTCGACCGATTAGTTTGTTGAATGGGATTCAGAAGATCATCTCGAAGGTAGTGGCCAACATATTAGCGCCAGTCTTACAGACCCTGATCTCGCATTCTCAATCTGCCTTTCTCAAAATGAGGAATATCTCCGATGCATTTGTGACGGCCTGTGAACTCATCGGATGGGGAGTTAGGACCAAGAATGAGGGTGTCGGTGTGAAAGTGGATTTCGGAAAGGCGTACGACAGAATTAATTGGTCTTTCCTCCGAAAAATTATGGAGTGGTGGGGTGTTTTCGATAATTGGTGTGGGTGGATACGACAGTGTGTCGAAAACGCTAAAGTAGTGGTGATCGTTAATGGGGAAGTGACCAATTGGTTTAAAAGTAAGAGAGGCGTGAGACAGAGGGATCCCCTAGCCCCATATTTGTTCCTGTTGGCGGCTGAGAGTCTAGCAAGGATGACGGGCGAAGTAGTTAATAATAACCTCATTATGGGCGTAGGGCCGGCTGACGACTGTCGGATCCCGTTAATCCAATACGCGGATGGCACCTTATTTTTCTGTGAAGCCAAGAAGAAGTATGTGTGGAACCTTAGATTCTTGTGGCTAGTCTTTGAGTGGACGTCGGGCCTTAAAGTAAACAAAGAGAAATTGGAACTATATTACACAGGCAGGTACAAGCATAAGGCAGTAAGATTGGCGAATATCCTGAATTAGAAAGTTAGATCCTTTCCGACAAAGTATCTAGGGCTACCACTATCCAATAAGAAGTCGAGTAAAGAGGAATGGAGCGGGGTCATCAACATAATCCGTAGACGGATAGATGGCTGGCATGCCAAGCTCATGTCTAGAGAAGGGAGACTTACGTTGGTGAACGCAGTCTTAACCAACATCCCCATCTACCTGCTATCCATATTCAAAGCTCCAATCTAGGTCACTAAGAGGAGGTTCTTCACGATGCCTCAGCTCTATTAATGGACCAAATTGATCAGAGCTGCGTACTACGCGAAGAGAAAACCCCAGTGGGAGTGGAGAGCTTTTAGGCCGTTCTCACAATGGTGGAGGGATGTCATCAGTCTTAAAGAGTGCTTCAGAGGAGAGGTATCATACCAACTTGGGAACGAAAAATCTACCAACTTCTGGTCAGACAGATGATGTGGCGAGTCGACCTTAAAGTTTCTCTTCTCCAAGATTTTTATCGATGTGGAGAGGAAATCCCCACGAGTCTACAAGTGCTTTGGGCACAGTGGATGGAAATGGAAGAAAATCCTGAAAGGAGCCACACCGGGGGGGCGGGTGTGAACCGGCTGTGTTCGCCAGCTAATGGAGCTTAAGGAGTTGTTGGCGGGGGTCACTTTAGGGGTCGGAAACGACGTTACGGTGTGGCGGTGACATGACAAAGGTACCTTTTCTGTTAAGTCTAATACTCGGTACTTACCGATGGGGGTACTAGGGACTTGTATGCCAAATCCTTATAGAGCCTTTCAAAGTACATATTCTTATTTGGTTGGTACTCAAAGGACGCTCCCCACAATAGATAATCTGGCCAAGAGGGGTTGGGTGGGTTGCACCCTCTTCGTGCTATGTGGATGCGAGAACGGGATGGTATACCACCTTTCGTGAGCTGTGTTTTCACGTTGTTTGTTTTGGGGATGGGTGACGGAGCCACCTGGCTCGGGAACTCCGTGGCGGACTCTAAAGGTGGCTGGGAGAAGTGGATGGCAGCGGAGGGGCCTGCTGCTAGGAATAAGATGCTAACGTACCTTTCGACGACTTGGGCGGTTATTTGGGCTATCATATATAATACTATCTTTCGCTAAACGAACACGGATCCCCTTAGCGTTGTTAGTTGGGTCAGAAGAGACCTACTCTTGTGGGAAGGTCTGAAGTGAAGTATGCTAGTGTTTTTTTTTTTTTTTTTTTTTTTGGAACTAGCTGTCTCACTCTCTCTTGCTTAGTTCATCTTCGTCTTGTCTGAAGCGGATAGTGTGCTACCTTTTTTTCAAAAAATAAATAAATTATTATGTCTAATAATGTATAGTTTCTTGAGCTTAAAAAGTGATTAAAAAAAATAAGTCAAAATTGAAACAGAAACTAAAAGTGATTATACAATAACCAAATTGGTGGATTCAAATTGTTGCATCAAAATATGGTTGACTTTTAATAAAAGTTGACATCAACACTGAAACGTAATGTCAACGGGGGTTACGGACGTTATACTATTGTTTATAATTAGTTAGATTATACTTAATTAGTAGTAATTTGGGTTAGAAATTATGCACGAAAAAATAAAAAATGGGCGTGTTCCTCGCACACAAACACACACCTGTAAATCCAAAACCTTGAAATAAATTGATTGGTCCACGTGGTACGTACGCGCGTACACTCAATCAACAACTCAAAAAAAAAAGAAGTTAAATATATATATATATATATATATATATATATATATATATATATATATATATATATATATATATATATATATATATATATATATATATTATGTGAATGTACAAATAAAAGTCAACTACTAATTCCGTGATAGTTGTTACTCATTTTATTTATTGTTTAAATTGTCCACCTATATATTAATTATAGAAGAGTACAACATGAGGATCTAAGAAGCCACATGAGTTTCCTTAGACGTGTAACCCTCTTGGATGCCCTCTCATAGTCAAAACATGGATTAAAAGAAATATTATATTGAAATAACTCGATCACAAGAGAAATAGAAAAAAAAAAAAAATACAAGATACAACTTATATATATATATATATATATATATATATATATATATATATATATATATATATATATATATATATATATATATCACTTAATTATAACTGTAGCAGTAATTGTGACTGATCATGCAGAGTCTCTCTTGATAAGTAAACGCGTAGCTTATTGCAATTGTAGTTCTAAGGAGTAAAAACTAACTAAATATGTGGTTTCGAAAAAACCTCACAGAATCTTTATGATGGTCAAATCATTAGAATCAACATCACGTAGCCGTGTAGGGTCGAGGGGAGAATTGTAAGTAAATTTTTATTCGTACTTATCTAAAAAAACGGGCAACTGCCAGTAAAAAAAAATAATAATAATTAATAAAAAGAAGTTTCTGAGTTCCGCGACTCGGTCGCGTTTTTATTGCGTTTACTCAGCACGCGACAAAATTAATTAATTAATTAATTAATTAATTAACAAACCACAAAAGCTTAATTTAACAACGAAGGGGCAACTCGACGCTCCCTACAAGCACAGGGGGGGACACTCCCCCTATTAAAATAAAGGAATGCTCCTTTGTGCCTCCTCTCTCCGACGCCTATAAGTACTCACCCCTCCCTCCCCACTCTTTTCTCATTCACTCGTTCAATTTAATTTGCCCCCAAAGTACTACGTACATAACAAATATAACACCCCCCACCCCGCAAAAAAAGAAACTTCCAATTCCCTCCTTCTTCTTCTTCTTCTTCTTCTTCTTCTTCTTCTTCTTCTTCTTCTTCTTCTTCTTCGCTTAGTAAATTGAGATTAAGATGAAGAGATCGTTCGGATTCGTTAGCGACGACAGCAGCGAGGCGGAGAGCATCGGCACGATGGCCGGCGTGCTGATGTTGATATCACGCAGCAGCGGCGGCGGCGGCGGCGGCGGGGGCGGCGGCGGGGGCGGGGGCGGGGGCGGAGGGCGAATGGGCGGGCGGCACATGTGCGTCGACCGGGTGTTCGAGTGCAAGACCTGCAACCGGAGGTTTCCGTCGTTCCAGGCGCTGGGCGGGCACCGGGCGAGCCACAAGAAGCCACGGGTGGCGGCGGCGGGGGGCGACGGAGACGGCGCCAAGCCGAAGGTGCACGAGTGCTCAATTTGCGGGCTCGAATTCTCCATCGGGCAGGCGCTCGGCGGCCACATGCGCCGCCACCGCCCGGCCTCCGCGCCTGCTGCCACGCCCGCGCCCATCACCGCTGCGGCGGCGGCGGCGGCGGCGGCGGCACCCGCGGAGTTCAATTTCCCGCGGAGAGCGCTTTCGGAGAAGAAGAAGAGGGAGCTGTGGTTCGACCTCAACGTGTTGCCGCCGCCGCCGGAGGATGAGGACGACGAGGAGGAGGGTCAACGGATGCTGGGTTTAACTTTTGAGCTCTTGGATAAGGGCCCCATAGTGGTGGGTTAATCCAATTCCTCTTTTCTTATTATAATTACTAGTCGTTATAATTAAGATGCTTTTCTTTCTTTTTTTTTTTTTTTTTTTTTTTATTGGCGGGGGAGAGTTTTTTTCGAGGGAGTAGCTTCTTGAAGTACACAGGAGTTCGTTGTTTTTATAACTCCTGGATTAATTAAGCGGCTTAATTAATCTACTACTATGTAATTTTGTTATTTGAGAGAGCAAGTGGTCCAATTTTGCCTATTTAACATCTCCTTCTTATTTTTAATTTTACCAATGCTGAGTGAATTTACGCATGCACATACTGCGTGTCATTGTTTTTGTTTTTTTTTTTTTTTTTTTTTTTTTTTTTTTTTTTTTTTGGAGGGGGCGGGATTAAAATAATATTTACTTAATTTATGTACATTGAGAAAGGTCCATAGTTAGAGTGTTGCCTTTTTTAAAAAATTTATTTATTTTATTCATTCCGTGTGATAAGTTAGTGTCACTTAAAACAAAATAGCTCCAGTAACTTCAAAAAATAATAAATAATAAAGAAGCTGATCGAAGCAGGTGCTGATGTGAGCAAGCACGAATTTAAAAGTAATTAGAGTGTTACGTTTGACCTTTTAAATAGATGAAAATTAAAAACAGCCACTAATTTTATTTTAAAGTAAAAAAGTTTGGTGAGGATTTATATTCATAACTCAAACACTTTGGTGGAACATTCTAGTTACAATATACTAACAAAAAAATTTTTAAAAAAAACTCCTGTTATAATAAAATTTCAAATTTTTTTTTTGTTCCCGTGAAATGTCTAACCATTAAATTTTGCACTCAATTTTACTTAGTCTAATTATCTTGGTATGTTATTTCTCGCTTCAAAGGGTTCATCATTCATATATAAGTAAGGTAAGATGTTCGAGAATGTTCGAATCTTCACTGTAGGGGAAAAAAATATCACTTTTGCTTTGGGCTTTTGCAGAATCCAAAGTTGTATTGGGTCTGAGACATTTACGTTGAACCAGCGCAAGAAAAACCGGCCCGCTAACATATCGGGCCTTGAATCTAATCGGGCGCCGATGCGATTTAGGCCGGATGTGACTAAATGGGTCCAGAAACTTCGGCGCGCACGTGACTAGCACGTGCTGTGATAAGTCTATTTTTAGTATGTTTCGTTTTTTTTACCCAAAAGGGAAAGTTTTCACTTTTCACGGGAATTGATTAGAATGCTTGTTCTCTCTCACAGAATAAAAAAATAAAAAAAATAAAAAATCCCTCTAAATTTTGTATTTTATTTTCCACATTAGCAAAATAAGTTACAAAATAAATTATACATGTGTTTCTAGAAACAAAATAAAGAATCTAATTTGGTGTACCAGTTTCCTATCATTTCTATGTAGAATTTATTAAAGTGATCATTTTAAATATCAAAGGGACCGAAAAATGTGATAGCGCGACACATCGTACGGCTAAAATTAACTCTCTTTAGAGTGTCATTAGATGTGAATCTACTAATAAAATACTTTAAACTTTTCTCTTTAATCTTTGTAGAAAAAGAAAACAATGGCAAACCACAATACTAAGCACTAGCACATTATCTGTTGCATTCAATAAATAAATAAGTTAAATCAGTAAAAAAAAATGCTAATTTTTTGGATAGTACGCGAGACTTTCGTTCTATCCTCATGAGTCTTTTCATGGCTTTACTGTTCTTATGACCGAGCTAACAATGAGTAGGGTTTCAAAAAGCGCACTACATTATGTTAAGAGAAATAGGACTAAGCATAATTCTAGGAGACAACCTCGACAACAATAATTAAGATTTTAATCTCAATTACTATTAGAGCTGATTATTTTGTTGAAACGCTTGGGTTGGTTCAGAAATTTAATATGATAGGTGGAGAAACTCGTCGCGTTATATTTTGGACATGATTCTAATTTCTATTTAATACGATATGCTTATTTTTAATACGTGCTAGATCTTATTTGTATCTGATACGAACCCAATTAATATGGTGAGGTAAGAATCGCACAATCATATTGAAAGATTTATTTCGTAGGTATACCAAAAAGGGTCAAAATTAACCAAAATATTTGTTTAATCCAAACTAGTTCTCCTAATTTACTCTGTTGATTACATCATTGTGCACGAAAAAAGGATAGCTCCTACAAATATGGAGCAACTTTTTAGATCATCAAACCAGTTTATTATTCTTAGTTAATTAAAATTACAATACAATTATATGAGAGTTGGTGATTTGACTGCAATTTTTTATCTAATCAATGGCAAGGAACCTTAATCTTTTGGTCAATGTAATCACCCAACCACCAGAATCAATGGAATTATTAAAAAAAAAAAAATCAATGTCCAAATCTAATTTTTATGTAGTTTTATATATATAATTAACGTTACTTTGAATTGTGTCATATATTATCATTGCTAGATGATCGAGAATATTATGGTACACAAATTATTAAATTGTTCAATTGCAATTTTCTTAGCTTCATTTAATCTCCTGATCAGTGGTCAATATATTGACTATGAGAAACTCTTGGAGCAACTGAGGTGTCTAAAAAAGTGAAAGGATTATGCTCTTAAATTATCGAAAAAATTACGTGGAAGAGAGAGAGAGAGAAAGAGAGAGAGAGAGAGAGAGAAAAATTATAATGTATTTAAACCTGTCTTTCACATAAAATTTGTATTTCACCGATTCCAATAAGTCATGTAATGTTAATTACATTGATCTGATCAAATGTATCTAGCTAATATTGTAACTTCAAGATGAAAAGATCTTTAAGAAAAACCTTTGCTTTATGTACGTACTTTTACATAAAATGTCAATGCTTTGATAGATGTTAGTGTTTCTATTTACAAATATTTATTATAGAGAATGATTAAGAGAGAGAGAGAGAGAGATAGAATGTGTTAAATAACGTGTAATTATTTGTCGTTAAAATTTTAAGTTATCAAAAAATAATTAATATTTATAATATTTTATGTTCGATTAGTTAACCGAGAGAGATAGAAAGAGAAGAGAGAGAAAGACCCAACTGTTATATCTTTAGGACATATAACTAGAATCTTAAAAATTGTAAGTTATTAGTGAATAGTATTCATAATATTTTATATTCGATCAGAGAGAGAGAGAGAGAGAGAGAGAGGAGAGAGAGAGAGAGGAGAGAGAGAGAGAGAGAGAGAGGAGAGAGAGAGGAGAGAGAGAGAGAGAGAGAGCAACCTAACTTTGTTCTATCATTAGGGCACATGACCAAGGACAAGCCTATCTCATCTACTAGTATAACATAATGCACGTACGATGGTTGGATTTTCGCATACACTGATGATTTATTTATGCTAATTAATCCTCCGCATAACAATGGCATGTGTACGTAGCAAACCATTATTTAAAACTTTGATTATGAGCTATTTTACTTAATTATTGCTTTGGTCTCCTTTTGGTTGAGCTCATGAGTGGGAATGTTATTGGTTTGGTACGAGTAGGGCTAAGGACAATAAGCCTCCAAAACACTAATAAGGATTTTTCTTTTCTTTTTTATACTTCTCTTGTTATAACCCTTTTGGTATACAATCATTTAGAACACATCATGAGAGAAATAAATTAATTAACACACATGCATGCTGAGGTTAATTATTAAGTTGGAGATTGTCTTAATAATTGTTTGACCTTCATACAATATCTCTTATGTTGGTTGAGGAAGAGATTGGGTTGGTACAAGCAACTATTTTTGCTTTTATGTTGCTAATAATTAACTTAATTAGTTTTTAGAGATTGTTTTAGCTCCATTAATGTGATAAACTATTACACTTGTCAACATATTAATTAAAACCTAATTAATCCAAATATTTAGGTCACAATAATATATATATATATATATATATATATATATATATATATATATATATATATATATATATATATATATATATATATATGTACACTAATGAGTGCATTTTTGTTTAGAAAAATTACTTAATTTGGCATGCATGCATTAGGACTCATTTGATGTACTTCGTAGTCTTATCTGGAAGAGAAAAGTATTACAGTTCATAACATGTGCTATGATGAGTACCTTGCTCATTTCCATGTTCACAAAGAAAGGAATTAAGATTAAAAAGAAATTCTATGAAGACCGTGAAGAGAGGCGTGGAATTGAAGCATGTGATATGGGGACCTAACTAGTATGATTTTCATATAATATGTTTGTAGGTACATAATGATTATATAGTATTCTGCTTCCAATTATGAGGTATTGTTGAAAAAAAAGAAAAAAGAAAAAGTTCAAGGAGCTTTTTGCTGTTTTTTTTTTTAAAAAAAAAACAAAAAAATGAAACCAATTAGCTACATTTTTTTCAAAGAATCTTTGAATGAGAAAGTTGCTAGTCATTGTCCCCACATGCAGCTTTTGTCTTAATGTTTATATATATATATATATATATATATATATATATATATATATATATATATATATATATATATATATATATATATATATATATATATATTCCTTTGGCCAAAACACTCAAACTGTTTCATTAAGCTTAGATTTTCAAATTCGCTCTTAATTTTGATTGGTCTAAGTGGATTTTTTTTTTTTTTTTTTTCATTTGAGTAAATCCTGAACATGGTGTCAAAGTATGAGCCCAAGCCCTCTCATAATAGGATACTATTCTAAGAATGTTACAAAAACTCAAGTTATTTAACAACAACAAATTCAACAATTCTGTAATTTTTTTTTTTTTTGAAAGAGCAAAAAATTAATATTTTCTTTTACAAAAACACTATCCGGAAGATATACATATTAAAGCATCCGATATTTTTTCGCACTCAGTAAAATAGTAAATAAATAGAGTGATATGCCTGTAAACCAAATTTATTGAAAACTCATAATCTAACTTAATATTTTAGAAGTTTTACATAAGTGGTGCAAATAAAAATGTTTGTGTACTTTCAAATAATATTTCTATAGAAATTTTGGACATGTTAAATTTGGCTTGAAAATATCACATTATGATATTATACTCAGATCACCCATCATCTATGTTGGAAAATTTAGTATTCGTTTCTATATCAAATTCTGTGAATTTTTAATTTTCTCCGATATCGTAATCCACTTCGGTACTGTCAAGTATTGAAATTCTACAGCAAAAATATCAACTCAAATTTTTTATCATAAATCCATCTTCTCAATATAACTGAAACCAACACAATCATAAAGAGAAAAAAAATCAAAACAGAAAATACGCGAGTGAAATAAAATTCATTAACTAAGAGAAGAATTACACAAACTCCTGAGTAGCTTCAATCTCAGCCCTCTTCCTGAATCTCTCTTATCCTTTTCTCGTCTTTTATAAACCTAGAAAATTTTTCTCTTTCAAACGCAGCTGTACGTGCATCGAAAATGATAGACATTTTGGTCATATCATATGAATATCGCTAAATTTTAGTACCCACCATCTCCATATCACATGAATATGACCATTTATATATGAATGTGACTAAATTCTAATCCTGATTATTTTCGTAAGTGTTATCGTTATTATATGAATATGACTAAATTTTAATTCTCATCATCTCTACGGGTGTTAACTCGTAGAGATGGTGGCGGCTAATAATCTACAAAAATACAATCCATCTTGTCATTTTCGGTCGATTATGACTCCCAACTCAATCCCAACTGTCCCAGGGGACAACTGTAAAGCAAATGAAACCTTATCTACTCTAAATTAGTGATCTAATTATCACCAGGGATTTTCCTTATCATCTTTAATTAACCAGGTTAATTAGTTATCATCTTTAATTGTTGGAGTGTTGAGTTTAATTTTAAGTATAAGCAAAGTTGTAATGTGGTTTGACTAAGGTTAGTCAAATTGGTCAATAGAGGGAGAACTACATGTACTGCACAACACCCCAGACCCCTCTGGACACTACAACAAATTCATAATTTAGCGCATTTATTTCGCAGTATTTTTTTAAATGATGCTAATTAATATATTACCAACATTACTGAAAAATTATCTCTATATTTAATAATTAAGCAATAATTTATTATTAATATTATAAAATATGATAAATTAGCAGCATAAACTAGTGAATGCTCACTAAAATTTTTAGCATTTTATAAAAAATAATACTAAATGTAACAAATTAGCAGCATTTATTATAAAATATCATTTCTCATCAATATATAATTATAAATAAATTTTATTTTGTATTTATATTGTGTTAAAGTTCATTAACTCACAATAATTTTTTTTTTTGTGTATGGTTTACTTCAATTTTGAAAATAAATTTTAATTTGAATTAATACTTAAATATATTTAAAAAGCGCACATCTTTTATTTTATTATTTAAATTAATTAAAATTTATCTAAATAATTATCTTATTACCGTAATTTATAACTACTTAAAATTTAGAAAATTTTATGAAACTCGTGATTGATTTCACTAAATTAGATAATTTATATTACATTTAGAAATAAAACTAAATTAATTAATAGTTAATAACTGATAAAGTTATTAAATTTGAAAATTTGTTAACTTAACTAATAGTTAATAATTTAATTAATATTCAAAAATACAATTAAAAAAAAGTTTAGGTAGTCTCACTGCAAAAGAAAAGAAACGAAAAAAAAAATCTGTAAAATAGATTTTTGAGTTAGATCTTTTATTTTTCAAATACATTTAATTTGTTGAAACACTTTTTATACGTAATATTTATATAAATATATATTATGTATTGAAAGATTTAGATTTTTTATATTTTATTTTAAAATTATTAGTGAATGGTATGGCTTTTATTTTTATGATGTAAAATTATAAAATATTTGGTATTAATTATTAAAATATTGATAAATATTTTTTTTTATTATTGTAGATACAAATTAGCTAGTATTACACACCAAATAATTAATTTTAAAATAATAAAATAGTAATTTTTTTATTAATTGTTAATAGTGCAAGTGACAAAGAGTTTGATGGTTGGTATTTGAGATCCTGAAACCTCTTCAAAAAATTATTTCTAAAAAAAAGAAAAAAAAGAAAAAAAAGAATCGAGCAGATCGATAAATTGGCTTCCTTTCTCTATTTTAAATAAATAAAAGAATATTAATTTTTATAACTTTGAAAATGCCTGCTAAATGTGTTTTATTAACGACATATTTCTAATGACACTAATTCATTCACATTATCATTATCATCATTTATTATAAATGCTCCTAATACTTTTCGCAATATTATTTGTATTAGCGGCATATTTCTAATTACACTAATTCATTCACATTATTATGTATTTATTATAAATGCTGCTAATACTCGGCATATTTCTAATGACACTAATTCATTCACATTATCATGTATTTATTATAAATGCTGCTAATACTTTTCGTAATATTGGCATAGGGGATATTTAATGTCATATCTTGTTAAAATTTTCAGTGATATTTATTAGTCTTTTAGCATCATAAATAAAAGGAAATGTATAAGTATACACCTCTTTAGGGGTGTATATCTTACACCCCACTGCATTCTCAGGTGGAGTGTATTTCACTGGGCACACAATGTGACGAGTGCAATACACCCGGGTGGGGTGTAAGATGTACACCCCTAAGGAGTGTACATCTAGCAAACCCCATTTAAAAAAATAAATAAATAAAATTCAAATTCCCATGTGGGAATATGAAGGTCAACATTTGATGGAGGCTTTAAAAGAAAAAGTACTTTTGAGAGGATACAAAACAGGGAAGTGTTAATGTGACTTGGAAGTGCCTCTTTTAAGTAAGAAGTGGCACTGTTTGTAGTATGATTTTTTTTTTTTTTGGTTTATGATGTATGCTTGTGGAACTTTCAAATGGTCTGAATTTTTTTTGCATACATTTTGCTATATCTTTTTTTAATATATATATATATATATATATATATATATATATATATATATATATATATATATATATATATAATCAAAAGAAACTAACACACTTTTAATTTCTAACTTAATTAGCTTTGAATTGTTATTAAAGATCGACTTAAATTATACGGAATTTAATAAATTTATGCTAACAAGATCCGACAAGTTGACATTCAGAATTAAAAGAGGTCGGCAGTGTAATGACAACCTACAATTAGATGGTCAATAATTTCGGTTTCATCACAGCAAAGGACACTGTGTTGCTTTCCTTACCATAGCCTGTTGATAAGGATATTGATCTCCATCTTTTATTTTTTTTAATAGATACATAAATTGTTGAAATCAAAAAAATCATTACGTGAAAAAAGAGACAATCAATGTGATCCAACGGATTGAACCGACTCAAGAGATAATACGTTGCAGTATGAAAAGTAAAAATCGATCAACGAATCAACTGATTTAGACGAATTGAAAGCCAGCATGAGCTGAAAAGAAACGTCTATACCTTATCCAGAGATATATAGAAATCGGCTATCGTATCAGTGATCGATTTTATCAGTTGAGCAAAAGTATCGAGACCAAAAATATTTAGATGAGTAAAGTCTGAGATCAAGTGAGACGAGCAATTTTCAGAACGACCGAGAATTATGCCATTATCTATAATAAGGAGTGATTATCGAAAAAATGCGGTAGAATGATGCGCCACTATCCAGAGTATGGTGAATAATCTTGAGAGGAATTCGTACTAATATAAATAGGTGAATTCTTCTCTGAAAAGTAAGTTTTGCAATCCTATAAGTCATAAATTACAATTTTTTAATTTTTTTTAAAATTTTCGCATCTATTGCTTTTCTAAAATAGTTTTCCTACTTTTTTTAGTTAAAATTTGCATCTTTTCCTTACTAATTTTCTAGTATAATCTTTCAATTTTTCTAGAAGTGATTGTAACTCTGTAATTGATCCCTGTAATTCATTTTATTTCGAGTAATATAAAATGATTCGACTCGTTTAATCGAGTCCGATTTTCTATTTTCTATGAGTTCCTGTTCGAAAAATAATTCGACTCCTCCAAATCTAACTTCATTCCTTATTTGATTGAGTAAACTTTTTCCCAACCTAATCGTTTGATCCGATCCGATCGGATTAGATACGATACGCAGTTCAGCTTCAAGAACCAACACAAACATTCTGGGTCCGTTTGGTAACGGGATAAGACAGAACTAGTTATTTCAGAGATAAGTATAAAATACGGAACTAGTGTAAAAAAATATTTTGAATAGTTTCAAGAATAAGAGATTTTGTGTTTGGTATGAGAATGAGGAATAAAAGTAATAAAGAGTTTTAATTAGATTAAATTACCTTTTTGCCCTCAAACTTTATTATGTAATAATGAGCCGAGAGATGGTGCCTTGGTAGACGTGGGAGGGTATTTAAGAAAAAAATAAGAGAGGAGTTGGAAAGAGTGAGAACAGTAATTCTTACTTATTCTAGTTGTACTGAAACAAACTATCTATACCGATTAATTTCTGATGCGTTTGGAATAATAAAAGGGATATTTCTTTTATTCCCGCTTCTATTCCGAATCCAAATAAGACCAAAATTACTGTTCACCGATGGTTTACGTACGGGACCCACGGATGAAGTGGTAGACCAGGTTCACCGAGCAACATTTCCACATACAGAGCACTACCGGAACCTCCACTTCCACTTCCCAAAGAGAGCATTTTGACCGAGAGAACATAAAGCGAGGGAGAAGAAGCTCTCATGTCCCCCACCCCACCTTACTACTACTACTACTATAAATCCCACACCCATCCATCCTCTTCACGCCTCTCTCTCTCTCTCTTAACTACTCCACACCATTCTCAGCAAAACCCATTCAAAGAAGACACGGAGAGAGAGAAAGAGGTTGATGCTCCATCCAAATCTCCTTTTTTTTTTTCTCTTACTCTGTTTTCATTAGTTCTATTCTTTTCCATCCCCATTGTATTAATTTCTATGCTTATTTGAGAATTTCCTTTTGTGGTTTTTGCGCCAAACTCGGCGGTGAATTAAGAGGGAACATGCATTTTTTTATTTTTTATTTTTTCCTATTTTTGGGTTGGTTTTTTCCGTAGTTACCCACAACATTCTCTCTTTTCTCTAACAACTCTAACAATGTGTAATCATCTTGTGAGATGAGTTTTTATATTTGTGATTGATGGAGAGGATTAAAGGTGAAAATCTGAGATCTTAAAAATGCCATAAACTTTTCTATTTTAATCCAATTTTTAATCTTTGTTTTCTCCTCCCACCGCCTTTTTCCTTTTGTTGAGTTGCTGAAGCTCCAGCTTAGCAACGCATTAATCCCATTTGATTATTACTCAACCTTTCCTTTATATCATAAGATCAAAAAAAGAACCTTTTTTTTTTCTCCTTTTCTCCATCTTTTATTATCTCTTCACCTTTATATATTCTACATCAAAGTAACAGCAAAATTCAACCTCTGCTTTTTTGTTCTCTGTTTTATTTTTCACTTTTTTTTTTTTTTCTTTCCAGGGATTAGAACATGAGAAAAGAGCCCGTGAGAATCCCCAAGGTGAGAACTTTAATCAAAAGTTAGAATCTTTTAACAAAACCAACCTCAAAAATCTTATAATTTTTCAAAAATTCTCAATCTCTTTTGTGATTTTTCGTTTTCAAGTCAACGTCGTGGCCGAAAACGGTCGTGAAGAAATGGCTCAACATGACGAGCGCCGAGTTCCATTCCGATTGCAACAGTGAGGAATTACATCACCATTCACTGTTCTATCTCTTGATCCTAAAAATTTTATTTCATTCCCGCAGCTTTTTTTTTTTTAATTTTTAATTCGAGCCGTTTTAATTTGCTGATTTGAGATTAGAGCAGCGCAAAAAATTTATAACCAATAATCTTTTATACTTACTTTTTTTTTCTTTTTTTTTTGAATCTAAAATTTAAAAAAAGAAGAGAGATTTGAGGGGCTACGGGAGAGGAGGAAGAGTTGCTCGGACAAGGACGGGAGCCTCCTCATGAGAAGGGATTTGTCAGGTACTACTACTACTGCTAAACTTATTATTATTTAAAAATAATAATTATAAATTTTTCAAGCCAAAATATTATAAAAATATCGATTTGTAATAATTTAAAATTTTAAAATATAACGATTATTTCATATAAATTTCAAATTTTTGTCATTAAATAAAAATTTTGAAGTATAATGTTTATTTTATATATATTTGAGTTTGGACCAATCAAAAGAGGGTGTGAATTTTTGCCTTGTAATTTGATTTGGTTTTGATGCTTGTACAGTTGTACTATATAACATGCTCTTATGCTGTAGCTGCATCTGCTTCTGTTTATACTGCTTCTGGTACCAGGAACAACAAAGTTTGAATGGGTTGGGGAGGGGCATTTTAGTAAAAAGAAAAAGAGAATTAATTTTGATTATTGGATAATTTGGGATATGTATTTTGATTTTGATTATAATATTTTTTTTAAAAAAAAAAATTAAAATTTTGGGTTTCAGGTGGGTGGTTGGTGGAGGAGAGCTCTGAAAATCTTAAACCACCCCAGTTTGGACCCTATTCCCCACCTCCCTCCTCATCCCCTCTCCCCAGAAATCTCAGGTAACTTTACATACCAAAAAAAAAAAAAAAAATCCCAATAAACATTCTCAAATCATTCTTAAAATGCTAAATTTATCTAATTCCAATGAATTATATTTAATATTTTGATTTAGTAATTTATAAACAGTTTAAATTTTTAGAAATAAAATATTCTGAGTTAAGTCATGTCATGTTCATCTCACATAAAGTATCCTATTTTTTAACAAAATAACTGTTTTAATAAATTTTACGCTATAATAAAATTAGATTATAAAAATATATTTTTGTAATATTTTTGTACAAATATTTTATTTATATTCTATTTATATTCAAAATTAGATATATTATAATAATATATATTGTTATATGTCCTAACAACTGCATATATAACGACACTAATAATAAGTGTCGGTATTTTTATTATCGACATTTATTTTAAATTTTAAAAAATATGTTATAGTATAATTTTATTATAGTATAAAAATAAAAAATTATTTAATATAATTTTACATAAATAAATTAAATTCTGAATTTACTATGAAAAACAAAATTTACGGAAAAAATAAAAGGAAAAAAAAGTTCATACAGAATAATAATAATAAGTGCTTTGGGCAGAGAATTTTATGAAAAACTCGTTGCATCTCTTTTTCAGAGAAGCAGCATTTCTTATCTAAATAATAATCAGTGCTTTTCACAGAGAATTTTTTGGGATGTTACCTCTAAATAATTAATAATTAACACATCATACAATATTAAAATTTCAACTTATGTTAATAATAATATTATTATTGGGATTAATGATGTGGTGCGTTGGCCCTCCTGCTGCTGCTGCTGCTGGTGCATAATAAGGATGTTCGTGGGGACGTGGAACGTGGGTGGGCGCGCGCCTCACGAGGACCCCAACCTCAACTTCAGCGATTGGCTTATGAGCACGCCTTCACCCGCCGACATTTATGTCCTCGGGTACACCTACGTTTTTATTTTTTTTAATTATTTACAAAAATAAATTAATTTCATATTATTCTATATAAATATATATAAATAATAAATATATTTTTTATAAAAATTAATTATATATATATATATATATTTAAAAAAAATTAAATTATTCATACATATTCTTTTATTATAGTTTAAATAGTTAACTTTAATTAGAAAATATATTTTTTTAAATATTGTACTTAGTAAAATTAGAGAAATATATATACTTTTTTTTTTTAATTTCGATATGTTTATAAAAAACTGAATAAATTTAATCCTATAAAAATTTAATCCTTTATATATATATATATATATATATATATATATATAGGGCCTGTTTGGTAACGGGATAAAACAAAACTAGCTATTCTATGTATAAGTATAAAGTACGGAACTAGTGTAAAAAAATGTTTGGGATGGTTCGAGAGATAAGAAATTTTGTGTTTGGTATAAGAATGATCGAGTAATAAGAGGAATAAAAAATTTTAATTAAGGTAAATTATTTTTTTGCCCTTAAATTTTATTATGTAATAATGAGATGAGAGATGATGCCTCGGTAGACGTGGAAGGCTATTTAAGAAAAAAGAGGGTGGTTTGGAAGAGTGAGAACAGTAATTTTCACTTATTCTAGTTGTACCAGAATTAGCTATACCGATTGATTCATGGTGCATTTGAAAGAATAAGAGGAATATCCTTTTTATTTTCGGTTCTATACCGAATCCAAACAGGCCCATATAATATAGTATGCTTGTAATTTTTTTATTATTAGATTTGTATTGAAATTTATATAATTATAATTTTTTTTTCTTTTTTCTTAAATATTTTTATAATTATATAAATTTTAATATAAATTTAATAATAAAAAATTTATAAACATAAATAAATTTTTATTTTTAAAAATATATAAATTTTAATATATATATATATATATATATATATATGAGCAATGCTACCTGTACACCCCGAAGGGGTGTACATCATACACCTCCACCATTTTAATGGTGGCGATACTTTTTACGGGTCACATCAAATGACCCATCATCACATCCCCACCCTTAGATGGGTGGGGTGTATGATGTACACCCCGAAAGGGGTGTACACATAGCATTTTCCTATATATATATATATATATATATATATATATATATATATATATATATATATATATATATATATATATATATATATATTATAAAATTATCTTGTATATATTGGTGGTATTAGCTCTCTCAGATGCTAATCATGATTATTCCTTAGGGACATATAAAAGTAGAGCAATGCTACCTGTACACCCCGAAGGGGTGTACATCATACACCTCCACCATTTTAATGGTGGCGATACTTTTTACGGGTCACATCAAGTGACCCATCATCACACCCCCACCCTTAGATGGATGGAGTGTATGATGTACACCCCGAAAGGGGTGTACACATAGCATTTTCCATAAAAGTATCTCTTGTGCACTCCCAACATTTATACCTTTCCGTGCTCTATACGGTAGCTAAAAAAGTGCGTGAGAAGTGCAAGGCTCATGGAGATCGAGAAATTATTATTCCCCAGGGCTGGTCCACCACGTCACTCACTAATGTCTGCGGCTGACGTGGTGGACCTTGTCCACGGAATAACAATAGGCCGGCATTTTTTTGTTTTTTTTTCTTGACATTTTTAAACCCTCCCTACATTTATTAAGGAGCTTCGAGGCCGTACGATACCAGCATTGAAACGTAACCACCGGTGGGATGGCACTGTCGCCTGTGTGTGTAGTACTCGCTAGAAGTAGTGGCAAGTTCGTAATTTCGCGCTAGCTCCCAATTTGACCCATCCTCCTGCCGCTTTACGATCCGTGCAGGTTCCAGGAGATCGTGCCGTTGAACGCGGGGAACGTGCTCGGCGCGGAGGACAAGGGCCCCGCGTACAGGTGGCTCGCGCTGATTCGTCAGGCGCTGAACCCATCCTACGGAAACGGGCCCGAAGTTGCGAGAAATTACGGAAACGCCACGGAGCAGCAGCAGCGGGCGCGGGTCAGCTTCTCGGATCTGCCCACGACGGCGGGTCGGATCGGGGATGCGCCGAGGAATTCGGATCGCCCCGATCTTTCGGGCGAGGAATCGGCGCGGGGGTACTCCTTGGTGGCGAGTAAGCAAATGGTCGGGATCTTTTTGTGCGTGTGGGCCCGGGTGGAGCTCATTCCGCACGTGTCCAGCCTCAAAGTCTCGTGCGTGGGGAGGGGCATCATGGGCTACATGGGAAATAAGGTTTGGCCCCACTTGTATAATTTTTGCTATAGCCTCAAAAACATACAGAAATTCTAATGCGAAACTTCTATTCCGACTTCTGAGTAATACAATACAATACAATTGTGGCTGCAGGGATCGATCTCGATTAGCATGACGCTGCAGAGGACGACGTTCTGCTACGTGTGCACGCACTTGGCGTCGGGGGAGAAGGACGGAGACGAGGTCCGGCGGAACTCCGACGTGGTGGAGATACTGAAGAGAACTAAGTTCTTGCAATCTCACCGGTATTCACGGCCCGCCGCGTTATCACCAGAGACCATCTTAGAGCATGAGTAATTAAGGATTCTACTATCCTTGTTACTGTTACATCAATTTAACTGGTTACAAAAATATGTTACAGCATGTTTAATGCACGTAAACTTACTTTACTATGATTTGCAGCAAGATTATATGGCTCGGCGATTTGAATTACCGCCTTGCTGCGAGTTGCAGCGACACGCATGAATTATTGGAGAAGAATGATTGGCAAGCCTTGCTGGAGAAGGATCAGGTGCGACAACATAGTTTAAATTTAAATTTTCAAATTCAAATTTGAATCTAAGGGGGATCCTCTCATGCCTTACAAAGTTCTGTGCAAGTAATTCACAAGTTTGGTCATTTGAGTTGCTCTTAAACTAACTAGTGAAGTACTTTTCGCAGCTTCGAATCGAGCAAAAAGCGGGCCGAGTCTTCGCGGGGTGGGAGGAAGGGAGGATATATTTCCCTCCTACCTACAAATACCTCACGAATTCGGACATCTACGCCGTAAATCCCGCTAAATCTAGAGAGAAAAGGCGCACCCCTGCTTGGTAAATAAATCCTCCTCTTATCTTAATTTCTCTATATTCATATTAGTTTATTTTCTCCCCAGAATAATGCATGATACTGCAGATCATCTTATTAGTGAAGAACATGCGTACATGATAATATATATATATATATATATATATACAAACCTTATTGTGACAGAGTCTATTAGAATAATTGTTAGAGTGAATAGGCGCCCATGATCACGTCTCTGGTGCCATCACGTGAATTAAAACTTAGATCACATGCTTTTGCAGCTAACTTAAGTTGACTATTGACTTTGACCATGATTATCCTAAACCCTAGTTTTTAATCACTTTAGCCGATCTCGATTAGTTAATTAGTTAATTAATTTTATTAGGTGCGATCGGATACTGTGGCGGGGGAAGGGGATGAAGCAGATGTGGTACTTGCGCGGGGAATCGCGCTTCTCCGACCACAGGCCCGTGCACTCCCTCTTCTCCGTGCAACTCCACCTCGAACCCAATACCACCACCACCACCTGCAACGCCAACGCCGTTTCCCCCGCCGCAACCGCCCACCACAGCAGCAGCAGCAGCAGCAACAGCTACAAAAACTGCTGCGGCGGGAGCAGCAGCAGCATCAGCTGTAGTAGTAGCAGTTGCAGTTGCAGTAGCAGTAGCAGGAGCTCGTTGTGGGGGCGAGTCGAAGCTGAGGAGATGCTCCTCCTCGCTCGGACGCAGAGCTGTTTACAACCCTCCCTATTCTGACGCGTTCCCTCTCTCTCTCTCTCTCTCTCTCTCTCTCTCTCTCTCTTCCCGGAAACATCTAATTTATTTAATTAAATTAAACACTAACGCACCAACACGTTTTTTTTTTTGAATTAAGAAAAAAAAGAGAAAGAGACAAAGGAGTTTTTTGTTTTTTTATCATTTTTATTTATTATTTTTATTTTTTAGAGAGAGGGGATGGAGGGAAGAGGTGTGTATTTTTTTGTTAATTATTATTTTATTCTTTTTTTCTTATTTTAATTTCTTTCTTTTAGTAGTTGATTGATAGTAGATTCTTTGAAAATAAGGGCAAAAAAAAAAAAAAAAAAGTTATATGAATTGGGGTGTGCAATATTCAGCATTTTCCTTACAAAATAATAAAGAATATGAAAACTACTTCGCCAATCATGAGGAATTTTATCAAAGAGGCTTAAATTCTTTTGTCTTGTTTGGTTTGTTGGCTATTTAATTATGAATTAAAAATAAATTTAATTTTTTTTTTATAATAATAGTTTTAGGAGATTAATAAGACGAGTTGGGTAAGCTTATAAGTTGAGTGGGACTGTGGTCCACAATAGACCTAATATTTATATAGATTGAGTGCGATCGAAATTTATAGGCGTTGTTTGAACGTTTTAAGTGAATTTATTGTATATTTTTAATAATTTAAATTTTTTAGAGATTAATGATTAGTACCAACTATGTGTGAGAATTGGACTTAAATTCTTTTAAAAACCACCATTAATCTAAGCCCAAGTTAATTTTGGGCTAGGCCTTTTTATTCTTCTTTGGTAAATTTGTTGGCATCTTATTGGGCTGGCCCATTCCTTTGGAACATATACAAGCCCAGGAAAATATGAACCCAACGTGTTCAATTCATGTGCAAGATTTGCGAGTACATTGAGCATAAGAAGTAGCTCAAATATTTGACAAATAAAATTTTTTGATACTACTATTTATATATACATTAGAAATATGACAAATATTTTATTTAGATATATGAATATTTTGTTCGATATATTTTTATAATTTGTTTGAAAATTTTATATATTTAGTAAATAAGATGTCAGTTTTTTAAAAAAAAATAAAATAAATCAAAACGAAATATGCTATTATACCAATTCATAAATATCAAACCACTTAAAAAAAAAAAATCAAGCTATTTTTTTAAATCCACAGGGCCCAAAAGAATTGAAACCAACCTACTTATCTATGTAGAATTTTAAAAAAATGCATAGATTTACCACACTCATATGACCACGACTCATTCTTCAAAATACCAACTCAACCAAACAAACGCAAATTGACTTGTTCAATAAGACTGAGTCTAATTCCTCTTGCAAACAAATTAAAGTATTTTTAGAATACAAAGTAAGAAAATTCTTAACCACTATTGGTAGTTATATATCTAAACAAGTCATCAAAGAATCCATGGGAATATCCAACTTATTCCAGCACACTTTGATTAGTCCACGGCAACGGCCATACTATTTTGATTTGTTCATGACAACCTCTCAAAACTAAATTGTTCCAATCTCGAATGTCAAACTAATTTGATTTATTGTCGGATGCGGATCCAGTCATAATCAGTTTGGGTTGGAATTCTTCCTTTGCTAGCCCTAAGGCACTGTTTGGTTGGGAGATAAAGAAAGAATAACTTTCTTTATCTCTTAATTCTTGCCAAATAAGAGAAAAAAAAAAAACTAGTGATAAAGTTTTAAAATATTTTCAGTTTAACGGGTTATTCCAGAATAATCCGTTAATTTTTATTACACCTTCCTCCTGAAATAAAGTTTATACCCAGAGGCATGAATGTTTTTTTTTTTTTTGTTATTTTTTTATTTTAGTTTACTTTATCAGAGACTATATTTACTAAAATATACTATTTACTAATTATGTTTACTAATGTTATTTAATAAAATATATTATAAAATATAAAAAATTATTTTATATTTTGTTTACTAATTATTATTTACTAAAATATACTATAAAATATAAAAAATTATTTTATTTAGGTAAGATATAATTTATTAACAATTTAATTGTCATTTTAAATAATTTATAATAATTAAAATTAATTTTTATATATATAAGGTAAGGATAAAATTGGTATTTTGATAAAAAAATTATCATCTCTTTTTACTATTCTTTAGTATCCCATAATTTTAATCAAACATAATTTTTTTTATTTCAAAGAATACCAAATTTTGAACCAAACGTAATTTAACTTTTATACTTGATTATTTCGGAATAATAAACTATTTCATATATAAAAAAATTTATACATTTTAAATTTATATCCGAACCAAACGACCAAAGAGTTTGTTTTTGCTTCGATCGTAAATTCGACAGAAGTATCGTTGATTTGAAATCACTTTAGTCAGGCAACATTACTTATAATAAAAAAATATTAAAATTAGTACTATCGAAGGCGGATAGAGAAGTAAGACCAAATTTATTCGACCCGCACCGTAATAATAGTATCAAAAATTATTATGAATAAAAAATAAAAAATAAAAAATAAAAAATAACAATAAATGGGTGACAGTGTCACGCCAGATGAGCCTCCCCAGCTTTCGGTCTTTATGGAGACGTCGCTTCCACGCTAATCCCACACGCTTTCCACGATTCACCCGCATCAGCACCACCTCCGACCCGTCAACAGACCGTTACCGGCCGTCCGATCTCCATCCGACGCTCCCCCGCGCGCCGTACATCTGACCAGCGCGTCCAGCTCAGCGCTGTTGACCCCACCTTCCGGTGGCTAATGTGGAAGCGCCACGTGTATCCAAGTGGGCACCCGAATTGTTCCGGTTCCTATACTTGTATGTGTTGTTTATGGATCCTGCACCCGGTGTACGTTGGATGTATTTTCACACCAAAAATTTGATGAATAATATTATCTAAATATTTAATTCCAATAGATTATTAAATATGAATAAAAACATCTTAAAAAAAAAATCTCTGCTAAGTAATTATATATTTTCAATGTATATTTTCTTAATATTACGTAATTCTTAAATCAACGGCAAAGAATTATTTTTGTTTATACGTAGACCTAGTAAATATTATAATTTTTTTTAATAAGTTAGATTCTCATTTTAAAAAATTTATTATATGATTTCTATCGATTTGAATATTAAAATAAA
The DNA here is from genome assembly GCA_029204045.2 of Tillandsia leiboldiana. Lineage (NCBI taxonomy): Eukaryota > Viridiplantae > Streptophyta > Magnoliopsida > Poales > Bromeliaceae > Tillandsia > Tillandsia leiboldiana. The sequence continues at coordinate 56,449,423 of CM055061.1, forward strand.
TTATTTAGTATGATAATTTTTTTTTGTATTATTAAAAATAAACAGTTTGATATCTACTAATTAAAAATTTTTGGTATATTTTATTTAGCGATATAGTATATTTTAGTAGAAAATTAGGATCGTTGTTACTAATTATTAATTTTAAAAATACCTAATTAAATAACTTAAAACGTAAAAATAAAGTGTCCTCATATCTCTACCGGATTTAATTTATTCGAACGTTGGGTCTATTATTGGTCTCTTGACAGTTCTACTCAACTTATTAGACTCAGTCAATTTAACTTAATAATTTTCTAAATTTATAATTATAAAGTAAAAAATTAAACCTATTTTTAATGCAAGCGCATGCAATAGTGTTCTCTATTGATATCCGGAGCGGTGCACCGGTGTACGGATACACTTGGTGTAATTAGAATTTTTCGTCGGCTTGATATGCTCGAATATTTTTTTTTTTTGGCTTTAAATGGCAAAAGAAGGGCGAAGAAGCGGGAACGAGCCATTCCCATTTGTCCCGCCTCTCTCTCTCTCTTTTCACTTTTCCATTCTCTCTTCCTTTATATCTCCAATCTAGGGTTTCGTTTTGGTATCCTAACATCTCTCTGTCTCTCTTTGGCTTGGAGATCTGAGGTGGTGGTGATTCGATAGAGGTGAGCTTCCCACGATCCTGGATCTGTATTTTTTTGTAGGGTTTTAGATCTATGTTTTAGCTCACATTTTGTGCATTTTGTGTTGGAATCAGAGGATTCTATTTGAAGTGGTTTTTTCTACTTATGAGATTGTGTTGAGTAATCTACAGCGTAGGAGCTGTTTTAGCTGGATTTTGCTTTTTTTGGCCCCATTTTATAATGATTTCATATGCGTTTTCTGATCTGATCTCATGTTTGGGTTGTAATCTGTGGCAGTATCTAGAAACTGAGTTATTACGGACCTCTGCTTTGCATTATTTAATTGTGATCCTAACGGGGTCTAGAAATATATAGGATTTTAGAACTTTTTCAGGAAGTTAAAATGTTATCACCCAGATTTTTGGTGGTCCATCTTGTTTTAAGGTAAGATATATGAGACGACTAATTACAGGATTTTGTGATTAGTTTTTAGATCCAAATTTTTTTCCTCAACAAATCATGTATATATATATATGATGCTACTTGTTGTTCCTATGTAGTTTGGCTTCTCATAAAATAAGTTGATATTCATGCCTGGGCAACTTAAGAAACAAAAATTTTAAAAGAAATTGTAGTAGTGCCTATAATGGATCCAAGCATTAAATATATCTGTCCAATTTTCAAAATATCAAAAAAATTCTTCAAAAAATTCCTGATTACCCAGGATCTGTCAATTATTTTTGTTTATCAGTTGACCTATTGATGGTTCATTTGCACAATTTGCCGCTGAATTTATCATTACACACCAAATTGATATAGTTTATGTCCCAGAATTATGCTAGGGGATGGGAGTGGGTCCAAACAGTAGGAAGTTTCCTACCCATCCGCATTGGATCTTTACGAAAAAGGGCTTTCTATCAAGGAAGGGATAGTAATAGGAATTGCACCTAGATTCGTATTAATCTCATACTCTCGACTATCCTTATAGCTGTGCTCCTCTGGTCTGCCATAGTTTTAGTCTTACAGATACATTTCTTTTGCTATCGAGTATTATACTGGTCGACGCATCTTACTTCTTTCACTCTGATTAAATTATTTTACGGATATTATATACAATGTTCCAATGATTATTGATGCCATAATGAGTTCATGTATCGCTGATTTAAAAAATTTTGTTCGTGTTTGACAGATTTATACAATGGCTCCACCTCTTGGAATAGGAAGTAAGTCATTTGACTCTGACACGTCACAGCCCCCTCTCAATGAGAGAATAATTTCTTCCATGTCAAGGAGGTCAGTTGCAGCACACCCCTGGCATGATCTTGAAATAGGTACTTGATCTTGCTCTTAACACAGTGTAGATTTTAATTTTAGTTATCTAATGTAAATATTCATATTCATTGTATTTGACCTATCCATTTCTCTGACGGGAATTTGAAATTTGGATGCAGGTCCCGGTGCACCAACCATATTCAACTGTGTAAGGACATGTTACTCTATTTACTAGTGAAATATGACCCTAATCTAAAAGTTTATAAAATAATAGCCACTGATGCTACCGTTGAACCTAATACTTTAATTTTTAGAGTTGAAAAGTATTGGCCGAAGCCAAAATCACTAATGACTAGACCACTTAAGTCGATTTTTGGCTTTGTAGACGATGTCGTACACATAGACCTGCCTATTTTTAAGTATTGCGATAGTTGAGATCAAACAAAAGATTGGATGTCTCTACAGGTGGTGGAAATTGGAAAGGGCAGTAAGGTCAAATATGAACTTGACAAGAAAACCGGGCTGATAAAGGTAAGAGCGGCGTCTAACTGTTTTCTTCGCTTTGCGTTAATACCACTGTCATAATTATCATGTTTCTTTTATGCGTGCAGGTAGACCGTGTGCTGTACTCATCGGTGGTGTATCCCCACAACTATGGGTTCATCCCACGCACTCTTTGTGAAGATAGTGATCCTATGGATGTCTTGGTCATTATGCAGGTATTTTTTTATCTTAATACGCTTTTTGCATCAATGCAATCACTGGATAAGTTATATTAGAAATAAATTTAGTAGTTTAGTCTAGAATAAGAGAGGTATAACTTTAGTGACAGTAATGATAAATACATATTTTGCATCGCTTTTCGTCACTTATACTTCAAGCTTCTGAGACAGTTCTAACTGATGCTGATTTAACAGGAACCTGTTCTTCCAGGAAGTTTTCTTCGGGCCAAAGCTATAGGTCTGATGCCTATGATCGATCAGGTCAACTTTTGTATGAATATAAAGCATGTTATGATAATTTGATTGCTCAGCTATTCAAATAAACCAACTTTATTAAGTTGTTAGTTAAATTTGTCTGGGTATAATAGCTTTTCTTTAGAAGATGTTTATGCAGTTCATTACTTTGGTAACAGGGAGAGAAGGATGACAAGATCATTGCTGTTTGTGCGGATGATCCTGAATACAGACATTACACTGACATCAAGGAGCTCCCACCTCACCGCTTGGCTGAAATCAGGCGCTTCTTTGAAGACTGTATCCTTATATTTAGCTTGCTTTTGAAGTGATCTCCTTTCTTTCTTTCGGCTTCTCTTATCATCCAAAAAATTATTGAAGATGCCAGGAAATCCTGTGATTTGGAGCTACTTTCATTTAGCAATGGAAACAAATAGCTGAAACCAGTCATATAACAAATGTATGCCTTTTATAAGCATCCGAGTGCCCGTTGTTTTTGTTCAGTTGTCCTTCACATGGCAATTCAGACAAGAAGAATGAGAACAAAGAAGTTGCGGTGAATGATTTCTTGCCAGCAACTGCTGCCTATGACGCCATACAACACTCCATGTAAGTAACTTACTAGTTAATTTGCTCATTGCCAACATTGACTTTCATACGAACTGTATACAATATACATGACCTACTGTAATCAAATAAATTTCATACAAACTGTAATCAACGTGATATTTGGCCAAATAATTCTGTGATCAAAAGTTCAGCCTTCTTCCATAGTTTAATTCATCTGCATCAATGTATGGCTCAAACTTTTAATTATTCAATCAAGTATTGCTATGTACTTTTGTCCACAATCATTCAAAAATGTTCTTCTTGACATCCTAATAGAAGATTGTATAACTGCAAAAAGGGATCCCTACACCTTTAGTTTAATGTTTGAGCCATCAATTGAAATAAATTATGATTGACTTAATGTAAAATCTAACTTTCTACATAGTTTACCACATGATCGCTGCTGAAAACAACTACTTATCTAACGGCGATTTTGTATGGCATGTGCCGATTAACATGTTTCACGTAATTGTGTATTGTTGTTCCAATCTTTACAGGGATCTTTATGCAACTTATATAGTGGAGAGCCTGAGGCGGTAGGAGGCATTGTCCAAGTATTCAGGAATCTGGTGGTGGTGTTTTTCTACCAGGATCTTCATACAGCTATCTCACATACATGCGAATTACTGTTTTATATTGCACACTGTTATAAGTAGATATTATTAAATGGTTATACTTAATCAAGGTCTAATGCCTCCCCTCCCCCCAAAAAAACAAGAAAGAGAAACTTACACGGCTTGTCTTGAGTGAAAGTTCCATTCAGTTGTAAAACCTTAGTTGCTATGTTGTTGTTCTTCTATGGTATCTGTGGTAATGAAATTTGAGTTTGAGCTTTTATAGTTCATATTTCTACTTTCCAAGCATTTATGAGAAGTTTAACAATGCTAATTTGTTTTCTCCTGGATACTGGGATTAAAACTACGTTTCTTATTTTTTATTTTCTACCGCTTGAAGCAAAGGCACCTGAATATAATTCATGAAAATGGAGGGGAAAAACATGAAAATAAAGGCTTAAATAAAATCGCTGGGTAATGGAAGAGCGGGAACAATTGGTATGCAATCTCATACCAATTGAGAAATTACGTAAGAAACCATACCAAACAAACACTTCTGTACATCTCTCCCAGAATTTTTTTTAAAAAAAACAACTCCAGCCCCAAAAGCAGGCCCTTATATTATTAAGTAGAAATTTAGAGAGCCCAAGTGGGCCCACAATTGCTCGCATTCGTCACACGCGATCAACTCCATCTTTACATCCCGACCGCCCAACTCGACACCCACTACGTGAAATCCAACCGTCAATAACGCGCCACATCATCAATCCGAACGAAAACCCATCCTCCAATCCCCTCCCACCGCATTTCCCTTTATATACGCTCCCAACCCCTCTCTCGTATCCTCCATCCACAGCACGAATTTACTCGCTCTTTTCCGTCCCGCCCATTCTCATCTTCTTCCTCGCTCTCGTTCTCGATCTCGATCTCGATCTCGTCTCCCATGGCGCCCAAGGGGGAAAACAAGGGGGAGAAGAAGCCCGCGGAGAAGAAGCCCGCGGCGTCCGATAAGGCCGGGGAGGAGAAGGAGAAGAAGACGGCGGCGGAGAAGGCCCCCGCGGAGAAGAAGCCGAGGGCGGAGAAGCGTGTCCCCTCTTCGTCGTCGAAGGAGGGGGGCGACGCGAAGGGTAAGAAGAAGAAGAAGTCGAAGAAGGGGACGGAGACGTACAAGATCTACATCTTCAAGGTGCTGAAGCAGGTCCACCCCGACATCGGCATCTCCAGCAAGGCCATGAGCATCATGAACTCCTTCATCAACGACATCTTCGAGAAGCTCGCCCAGGAGTCCTCTCGCCTCGCCCGCTACAACAAGAAGCCCACCGTCACCTCTCGCGAGATCCAAACCTCCGTGCGCCTCGTCCTCCCCGGCGAGCTCGCCAAGCACGCCGTCTCCGAGGGCACCAAGGCCGTCACCAAGTTCACGAGCACCTAGGGTTTCGATCGTCTCCGCCGCGATGTAATTCTTAGGGTTGTTTCTGATAGGGTTAGGTTCCTAGGGTTTGCTATCTTTTTTGTAATGGACTTTTGCTTCCTTTTTTAAATTGAAATTTCAAATTGAACAATCCATCAGTTTCGGGGTAGTTTTCGCTGGATCATGGCAAGTTACTTTATGCTATTGATTTGTACGGCTGGATCTGTTTGATTACGTTGATGGACGGATCTGATTCATCTATATGTTATGTAGCACATTTGATTCTATATAAGGTTATGGAACTCCTTTTGTTATAGCGAACGAGTATTCTAGGGTTTTGGAACGGAGGGATGTGGACTATGGCAGCGGGGAGGGTTAGGAGCCATGTTTCTCGAGGATTTCTCAATCGAAGGGAGTTAAGCTCCGAGATTTTTGTTAGTAGTAAGTAATCTTCCATTTCTTCTACTGCTTTTCATATAAATATTTCATCTGGTATATTTGGGATCATTTGTGACCTGCTTTGAATTGTGTCTCCTCTTCGTTTTGCTAATTTGTTTTGCTCTTCATATTTATTTTGCTTAATCTGCTCTTCAAGTGTGGTGCTGAGTCGAGTAATTTGTTTGTGGCGATTCCTAAGTAATAGTCAATGCTGAAGTTAGGATATAATCAATTTATATTTGTTTTGATTCGTTCAAGGGTTATCATTTTACACAACAGAGGAGGAGCTACGAAAATGTTTTGCGCCATTTGGAACCATTGAAGAAGGTATTGAATAAATTCTATTACTGCTATTGTAGAATATTATCCCAGTTGTTTAGAGCTAGGGATTTAGCCTGATGCCTTTGTTTTGGTCTGCCTCTATGCAGCGAGGCTAATTAGAGATGCGAGAACCCAAAGACCGAAAGGGTATGGCTTTGTTCTGTATGCATCTGAAGCCGAAGCGCAGAAGGCGATAAAGGCCATGGACGGAAGGGTATGTATATTGCCAAATGTTCTACAAGGTCTTAGTTATTTTAAGTCTTGTGCGAATGCTGTTGAAGTGTTCATTTCTTAATGTCAGATAATACAGTACTTTGAAAGAGATTTAGATTGTTAAAGTGTTTTCATCCTCAAAATAGGCAAATCTACTGTTGGACATCATTTTTGTGTTCAACTTTTTAAGTTATTCGAACTGTACGACAATATCGAGCTACAACTTTCCATTGAATGGAATTGAGGCATCCATTTTATATAATTATAGAGCACTAACTGAATCCCAATCACTTTTGGATGTTTAGATTGCTTCTAAAAGTAGCAAGTAGTGTATGATCGTATTTTTTCCAATAATGCTATGTGCTGATCCTGTATGACTAACCCTCTTAAATGCTATGTGCCGAGGCACAAAATGATGGTACTCGCCTTTCCCTACAATAGACCTTTTGCTACCTTATAACTTATTCAAGTATTTTGATGTTTGGCTTGTTTCTTCCAAAACAAGTGTCCGGGTGTTAATATGCAGTTTATTTACAGAGTAGTTGTTATTACTGTTGGCAGATGATTGGTGGAAGGCTTATTTTTGTTGAAGCTGCGAAGCCAAAATCTGAGTGAGGTAATCCATTAATTTCTATCATATCTTTAGATCTTTATTTCTATAGATGGCAAGTATTTTTCATATAAATGTTGGCTATGTACACATCTACAAGCGCTATATACTGTATATATTGAATATAATGAGCATGCCTTTTGTATATCAGCAAATGTTATATTCTAACTCAGTGCTTGAAAATACTCTTTGGATCTGATTAGTTCTCTAAGACTTTGTTGTGTTGTTACAGTTTTGTATTGCAATTAGCCGATTTTATTTTGATAAATTACTATGCAATAATAGGCTGGAGGATAGTAAGAGAGGCAGCGCGGCAGTATGTTTTGAGTCTTTCCCTATTTATTTACTTTGCTGCGTTGTGGTGTAAGATCAGGTTGGTCATTAAATGAAAGTAATTTCCCCGATTTGATTTCACCATTTGGTAACATTAGCAGTTTTCACGCACTGCAATATGCCATTTGGTAACATTAGTAGTTTTCACGCACTGCAATATGATTTACATGTAGGCTTATTAAACTGCCATGCTGAAAAAACCATTGTATAGGAAGAACTTCGGAAGCTTTATTGATGGGGTGTGAGTTTGTAATCTTGATAGCTTTTTTCCTTGCAGTGGCCTTGTGAAGGTTCTCAAGGAGGCAGAACACGACTGCGATCGTTTGTTTGGAGATAGATCCCCATCCTTCAATCATGACTAGAATGTTTGTTTGACATTAATATTACTGCTCGTAAACTGTATATCAAATGATCAAAAGTCATTGCAACAATGAATTGGTTTCTGTTTGGTGGTTTTTGGTTCTTGTATTGTCGGAATCTTATAACTACTGCAATTTGTAGGTTTGGCATCGCCCGTCGGCAACTGCATAGCCATTGTTGTTGCATTGTTACTCTTTGTTCATCAATTTATTGTGTAGAATCAATCATGTGCTGCACGAAACACAGATGCATTTATTTTGCTATCATCCCATCCTAATCACTTTGTTCGCATATTCTGTGCGCACTCTGAATAACAACACTACATTCTGTATTAAAAATTGTCCAAACTCTATTTATTCATTGGTGCGTATTCATTTAAAACAGAACCCACGATCAACAACAAAATGGATGATAACGAAGGATCGATTGCTCATCCTTTGTCGGCATAATTTACGCGAATGTTTCTCCCATCAAGCAACTGCAACATAACACACCAAGAAGGAAAGTAAAAGGATCAAACTATGTTTATAACCATGTAAATGCAGAGTTAAATCATTGGAACAAACTAACACTTGTAGCAAGTAGAAACCTTCAATAAAATACCTGACCATCCATCTGCTGCAGGGCAGCTGTTGCTGCGCTTTCATGAGAAAATTCGACAAACCCAAATCCTTTTGATTTCCCAGTTTTCGGGTGACATATTACTCTCACTGCCACATATATTTACAGTTTGAAAAATAAGATTAGATCACTATAAAACTATTAAACAAAGCAAACAGAACTGTAATAAGAGGTATCAGCAACCTTCTATGATATCACCATGCTCAGAGAAAGCATCTTTCAAAGCGACTTCATTGGTATCATAAGAAAGCCCTGAGCAACAGCAGGAAATCACAATATCAGCTATAACAAATCTGAAGCTCGAAGATCACAAACCAATCAAAATTAGAATCAAATTCAGTAAAATCAAACGCACCTCCCACAAATAGCTTGTTGCAAACATTCCGGGAAAAGATACTCCTCGCCGCAATCGAGCTAAAACTCGAGAGCTCCTTCCCTCTCCAACCCCGCATTCTCGCGTGCCCTAAACACCTAAACAATTTTAACATCGCCCCGCCCCTAAATCACTCAAAAATTACCAAAATTACCCCTAACCCCACCAACCCGCCCAAAATTCAAATTCCCGCCGCTTTCAATCACAAAACGTGCATCATAATATATTCGAGAAAAAACACGAAACACAAAAGCTCCATTACTCTTAAAATTAAAGCATAATAGATTAATACAAGATCTACCGATCCAACCCCGAATTACACACCAAAAGGAAAGTACAAAAGGGAGAGAAAAAAAAAACTTAAAACCCTAATAGCATTTTCTCCGATCGATCTATGCCTTTTTGGGGGATTTTGTAGACGCAGATTTCGACGGCGACTTGGGCTCCTTCGCGGCCTTCTCCGACGACTTCTTCGGGAGCAAAACGGGGTTTATGTTCGGTAGAACCCCTCCATGCGCGATCGTCACCCCCGCGAGGAGCTTCCCCAGCTCCTCGTCGTTCCGAATCGCGAGCAACACGTGGCGCGGTATGATCCGGTTCTTCTTGTTGTCTCTCGCCGCGTTCCCCGCAAGCTCCAAAACCTAAAAAAAAATAATAATAAAAAAAATAAATTTTTTTTTTTTTTTTAAAAATGATGATGTAGGGTCTACGGATGATGTGGTGGAGTGGGTGTAGGGAAATAAATGTTACCTCGGCGGCGAGGTACTCGAGGACCGCGGCGAGATAAACGGGGGCGCCCGTTCCGACACGCTGCGCGTATCGGCCCTTTTTGAGGAATCGGCCGATACGGCCCACGGGGAACTGTAGACCGGCCTTAATGGACCGCGACACCGGCTTCTTCTTCGGTCCACCGCCCCCTCTCCTACCCCCCGCGCCCTTCTTCACCTTTCCCGCTCCCGATTCCATTTTCGCCCGTTACGAATTACTCGTGTCGTGACGTATCGGAGGAGAGGTCGTAGCGGTAGAGAGGCAGAGGCGCTGTGCGGGGTGGGTTATATAGTGGCGTGAGGGTGGGAGTTGAGGGGCTCTGGGCCGTTGGATGGTTGGGAAATGGACGGCTTGTAAGCTGGTGATGGCGATCCGTGGGATTGTGGAATGGGCCAATGAGGAGAATGGGTGTTGCGGGTTGATTATTAAAGAATGGGATATGTGCTTTGACACGTGTCAACAAGTTCCCTTGGCATAGGTCAAAGATTTGGGTTTGGGTACACTGTTGAGTACATCAAAAATATTTTAGGTGTTACTTCAGTTTTTCAGTTTTTTTTTTTTTACATGATTATAAAAAGGAAAATGCTATGTGTACACTCCTTTCGGGGTGTATATCATACACTCCATCCATCTAAGGGTGGGGGTGTGATGATGGGTCACTTGATGTGACCCGTAAAAAGTATCGCCACCATTAAAATGGTGGAGGTGTATGATGTACACCCCTTCAGGATGTACATGTAGCATTGCTCTTATAAAAATACATAGAAAAATAATAATAAAAATATCTAATTAATTCAATAAATAAAACTATTTATTTAAGTGAGCAATAAATATTTATTGGGCAATGCTACATATACATTTCGGAATGTACATCATACATCCCACCTATTAAATAGGTGAGGTCACTTTAAGTGACCCCTTACCACACCCCCACCCATTGGATGGATAAAAGTATAGAATGTACACTCCCCAAGAAGTATATACTTAGTATTTTTTATATTTAAGTAATATATATATATTATAAAATTTATAAAGAACAGAAATTTAAATAGAGCATAATTCCTTATCTTCAAATAAAAAACTATGAGTAGTCACTATTTTCTGCAATTATTAAAGTTCAGCTATGCCTTGAGCAGATAGGGCAACTTCATCAAATCTTCAAATAAATTTAAAATTTTAATTTATTTTATATTATTTATAATAGCGTATAGTTAAGTAAGAGTGTAAACAGGTATGGAAATATAATATACTAAAACTGTAAAAAAAATTTAAAAAATATTTTTACTGCTTTGGTTAATAGCAAGATAATTTTTTTAAAAAAACCTAAAAAGTAGGGATGTAAATGGGAATGAAAAATATTTCTTATTCAACAACGGATCAATATAATAAGTGGAATATGAGGTTTCAATTTAAAATAGGAATAAAAAGTATGAGACCCCGATTAAAATTGAAATAGAGTTCGAAGATAAAATCACCAAAACGATAAATACTTTAAAACCACTAAATATAAAATAAATCTTGGTTCAAAAAAAATAGTTAGTACAATAAATGAGTAAAAAATATAATAAACTACAAGCTACCAAACAAATCAGCAACAAAAAAGTATAAGATATGACCAAACAAAATAACATCAATCAATTATTAGAGAAAAAGTATAAGAAAAAATTGCTCTAAACCAATCAATACAATTACATTAAAGGGCGAAGCTTTAATGTTTTCTCGGCTTCTTCGCATTTTCGGCTACGCGTCTCCCCGTGTTTTCGGGATTCTTTCCTATCGTCGTTTTTTGTCAGGGTCTCGTATCCTCTACTATCTCTCAGACTCTCATTTCTTTCTCTACTCTCGCATCTCTCTCTCTGACCTAATGGCGACGTGCTGCTATGTGGCTCTGCTCTGTTGTTCTTATGTGCGTCTAACCTAATGGCGACGTGCTCCTATGTGGCTCTGCCCTGTTGCGGGCGTGCTCTCATCGGCGCATTTATTGCCGCCGCGGATCGCCGGAGTTGGTGCCCTCTCTGTCTCTCCCTTCTTCTCTACCTACCGCGATACTTTCTTTGTACGGTGAGATTTCCTGCGGCATTAAATGGCGTCGATCGGAGCTGTATGGCCCTCTATGTTTCTTCTATTTTTTCCCGATCAAGAAGGTACGATCCAATCTCTCATCTCTCTCTCTCTCTCTCTCTCTCTCTCTCTCTCTCTGGCGCCGTCCGATTGTCTACTCGCGAGGTGACGTTGCTCTGCACTCCCTTACTTTCTCCGGCTATATATTGTTGGAATGGTTAGTTCTTTTGCTCACTTGCTTCGCATCTTGCAACTTCTTTCTCCTATTTCAACTTCTTCTTTCACCAAGCACAATAATACTGACCAGTGTTGTTTTGTTCCTTCTGGTGGCCTACGATTATTTACAAAACAAAATAGAGGTTTGGTCCTCTTGCCTTTAACTGAGCTTGGAGTATTGTTTTCTTTCCCCCCTGAATTTCTTATAGTTGTTAACTGGGACTTTGTGTTTGTTCTGTCTGCTTTGATTTCCTTCCCTTTTCCCTTGCCGTACTTCCAGGGATTTTTTCCTCTATTTTATGGTCTACTACTTTCCCCTACACTTCCCTTGGCTTCTTGATACTGTCGGTGTAGGCATGGATGTCGTCGAGGTCTCCTTTAAACGCTTGCTATCGAAGATAGTACGAAAATTAGCTATCCCAGTACTAAAGTATGACCTTACAGTTGACACATCCGGGCAACTTAGCGATTACGTCGATGTCGAGATCGAGCGAGGCCACTCTGTTGTCGAAACCTTATAATATATGAAATATTTCTATCTTTATAAATAATTTATTATTTATTACTTGTTAATTACTAATTATTAATATTAATTTACTGTAACTATTCGCCCATCGCGAAACGCGGGTCTTTAACTAGTAATGCATTAAAAAGGAAACTATCCAAAGAGATGTTATATCTTGTGAGCACTCAACAAAGATGAGAGTTATATAGAAACCTATGGAATAACCAAATATACAATTGTACATTGTAGTTAGCATAACAATAACGAAAGTAGAAATAGAGAGCACTGAGAAATATGTATATTTTTTTTGTTCCAAATGAATATAGAACTGTATTGCGTGAAACAGTCAGCCTATTTATAACACAACAATCATCACAAGTAATAGTAGAAAGATAGTATTAGCGAATAGAAATAATAATTGATAGGAATCAAGTGGTGATAATAGCGGCATATAAAATAGCAACATATATCAATAGCAATGTTCGATCTATTTTTAAAAATTTACAAATTATCTTTTAAAATTTCTAAATAATAATCACAAAGATAGCAAGTGGACCCACCCTCCCTATTCCATTGGGTTGAGAAGTCCAACCGAGAATAGTAGAGGCGGTGAGAAGGAGAGAGAGAGAGAAAACAGGGAAGAGATGAAGAAAAGTTTTGATGAAACAGACCGCATAGGCATCATGATAATGAATCCAATCGCCACCGTCGGATCCACGATTAGGGCAATCGTGGGAACTCGGTCGACCAATACCAACCATTATATCGACCAGCAACACAATAAAGGAGAGAGAGAGAGTCGGAAGGGAGCAAAGAGAGAGATAGATAGAGAAAGAGAAGGGATAAAATTGAAATGAGGCACCTAGAGAAGCAGCAGAGACGCGCATAGGGTATAGAGAGAGAGAGAGGGCAACGCTTAGGGAAGAGGTAGAGGCACCTGTAATGTAGGGTAGCTCCATAGTTCTAAATTGCAATTGGGAATATTTGATTGGGGTTGAAACCAACCTTCACCGAGAAGAGAAAAATAGGAAGAGAGAGAGAGAGAATAGGGCACTAGGGGTGGGCAGAGAGAGAAAGAGCGAAGACGCCTAGGTAAGTAGCATATAAGATAGAGAGAATAAAGGGTGAGCAAGAGAGAAGCTGCCAGGATAAGTTAGAGAGAGAGAAAGCGAGCTGAGAAAGAGAGAAGTAGAGATGGATCGAGGGCATAGGTAATGGAAGAGGAGAATGAGAGGAATAGGAGGGTGCGTTAAGAAAAACGCGACATATGTAAAATAGAAACATCAAATAATATAGTGTATATATAGATACTTGAATAACATTAGTAATAAGCTAGCTTGTTGCAAAGTGTTGTAGTAGGTAAATACAATCCATATCTGGATAACCGTCAAGATTAGTATTTTTGCCGCTGCGTATGGCTGCATGTCATCTTAGCCACTATAACTAAGCCAAACATGTTCTAACTATCAATTTCAATTCCTAATACTTTCAACTAACATTTAATTATTCTTTAACGTCTTTTTATAACAAAAGTTAATATCAAATTATGCATTATTTATAAATAAGCTAATATTGAATTATGTCTTAGCATTATTACGTTGATCCTGATTTGACATGTATCTTCAAACTCATAACAATGTCGCCATAAATAGGGCAAATAGGTTAGGCTAGCCTTTCAAGCCAGCGAGTCATGTTATTTTAGCTGGACCAATATTTACAACTCGACATTACTAAAGTTCGGCTCCGACGAACTTATGTTCAATTCGTAATTTGACTCAGTACACACAATTACATAATTTGACATATCACAACATAGAATTACTTTTATTAGTAAGATGCAACCTCCAATTTTAGAGTCCATGTTCGGCATTTTCTCTTATTTGTTAGTGTTTCTCTGTATTAAGACGGTGTTTAGTATCTTATGTCGCTGATGAAAGTATGGCAAAGCGGTGATTCACAAACTCGGGTTCACACTTTAATATAGCAAATATGAACTTTCAGATTAACTGTCCCTAGCGTAAGTGGCAAAAAATTTAATAGTTGATATCTGATGTCCCAAACTTGAAGCCTAATTACTTCACATTTTTAACTAAATTTATTTTAAAATAAATACAATAAATATCATATTACATTTCTTTCAAAAAATAATAATAATAAAAACTCTCGGATAGGCTACGGATGTCCCGAGTTCTTGCGAGAATTCGATCCATAGAAACACCCAAAAGTGACAGGCCCAAGCTGACCAAAAACCAGAACCATTTGCAACCCGACCCGTTAAAAAAATCTATCGATCGACATCACCATAAAAAGGAAAATGCTATGTGTACACCTCTTTCGGGATGTACATCATACACCCCATTCATCTAAGGGTGGGGGTGTGATGATGGGTCACTTGATGTGACCCGTAAAAAGTATCGCCACCATTAAAATGGTGGAGGTGTATGATGTACACCCCTTCGGGGTGTACATGTAGCATTGCTCCCATAAAAATATGGAAAATGCTATGTGTACACTCCTTTCGGGGTGTACATCATACACCCCACCCATCTAAGAATGGGGGTGTGATGATGGATCACTTGATGTGACCCGTAAAAAGTATCGCCACCATTAAAATGGTGGAAGTGTATGATGTACACCCCTTCAGGGTGTACATGTAGCATTGCTCTTACACTCCTTTCGGGGTGTACATCATACACCCCACCCATCTAAGAATGGGGGTGTGATGATGGATCACTTGATGTGACCCGTAAAAAGTATCGCCACCATTAAAATGGTAGAGGTGTATGATGTACACCCCTTCAGGGTGTACATGTAGCATTACTCTAAAAATATGTATGCGGCTTCCTCCATCACCGGCGAAGGCCACGTGTCGGTTCTCTTTAAGGCAACCCCTCCGCCATTTGCTCGCCGTGTTGACCGGGCGATAAATTCACTCCCTAAAAACCCTCGCTCACTCTCATCCACTTCTCCTCTACCCGATCAAAACACTCTCGATCGTCTTTCCTTTTTTACCCATTTTTTTTCCCGTTTCTTTTCGCATTTCGATCGATCGATCGATCGATCCCCAACAACATCGGAGTGCAATTCGCGAAGTTTCAATCAAGGGTTTTGGCTTAAATTTTTTTTTTTTAGGGTTCTCTGCGGGCATCGATCATGCCTTCGGTGCTCGGAGTGTTCGTCCACCGCTGCGCGACCTTGATCCCTTCGGCCACCTCCTTCCATGGCGGATCTTTCTCCCATCGCCTGAAACAGCTCGAAAAATGCGATTTGCGTGGTAATTTGAGTCAATAACAACTCAGATTCATGGCGATCCAGTTGTTCTAGGGTTTCTCTCTCTCTCTCTCTCTCTCTCTCTCTCTCTCTCTCTCTCTCTCTCTCTCTCTCTCTCTCTCTCTCTCTCTCTCTCTCTCTCTCTCTCTCTCCTCCGACGCGATCTACTAGTGTTGTATTATACTTGCTTCTCTATCGGCTTTTCGTGTCGTGTTCGAGTCGTAGTACTACTGTGGTTGCATAGGGTTTCCTCTTTGGATCGTTCGGTGAGATTTCGAAGTTTGAAGTCAAGGTAATTGCTTGCTATTTTACTCTCATTTACTTTGCTGCTGCTTCGCTTATTGTTAATTTGTATCGGTGTTACTTGTTGCTCATTCCAGTTTGGTTGGAGATACATGTTGATGTTGTTGTTATGTGGTTACATATCTATTTATATTAATCAAAGGCTCTATTCTGGGTGTGATTAGTTCTATTTGTTGCTATCAACACTATGACAAGTTCAGCTTGTTCGTCGTTTGGTATGAAGATAAGAAGTTTAGAGATTTCTTAGAAAAAATGTAGTTGGTCTCGAAATGTTGTGTTCGATAGAAAGGCATTGGTATCCAGGCTAATATTTTGGAAAGGTTGCTACTTTATTCATTTTTAGATGGCTAGAAAATTGTTGTCCCTTTTTTTGTTTGGTTAATTTGTCTATTCATTCAACTATTTTCATTTTTGGTGAATGTATTTTTTTCATTTTCCTGATTTGTGTTTGTATGAGATACCGATTTCTGTGGCGTTGTCGTGCATTATATTGTTATCAATCCTTCTTTAGCTTTTAATATGGCAATAGATGAGTTCATGATATGCTCTTCATCCATTTTTGAGATTAATGTGTTTCAATTTATAATGCATGGCCTTTCGATCCTCGGGCTTTGACTGATTCTCACAGTAGCATCTGGATGGGCGACGCCACTCCTGGTCCCAAAACAGATCCAGAATGTAACCTCTGCTCTAAGAATCCGAGTGAAGAGGATTTAAGTAGTAGTTGCAATGCAAAGAACACTGCTAATACTGCTCCTCAAGTAGTCGTTGCTTCTGCTCCTGTTAGTGAAACCGTCAATGTAGCCACACCAGAGGATGACTTTGTTCATAATGGGCAAGTTCAGGACCTTCAAAAACGGTCCTTTGGCCCTGGTGCAACTTCTGATCAGAACGAAACAGTTGATATAAAGGAAGTTGCAGTTTGCTTAGACTCTACTAGTTTGGCATCCTTGGATGCAACAAAGCAGAAATGTTTGACGAAATGTGCAACCTTTTCCTTCTCTAACGAGATCCGGGATGGTGCTGGACAAGATAGTGCGCCAACTGCAGCTCAAAGTGTTGCCTATGAACGATCAATATCTCTGCCGGTTAGTTTCTCATAACAAATACGCATCTTTCAATTTTTGCGTGTCTTTTAATTTCAATGGAGCGTGTGAGTTCTTTTGGTGATGAATATTGAGTTTTTTCAATCGCATCCAGTTGGAGGAAGCAAGGTTTTGATGGTGAGCTTTTTGGTTATGAATGGAAACTATATCTGTGGGAATGCAAATTCATACGCTACAAGAAAATTATGTTAACAAATCAAATATAAATTCTATATTTAGGGGGCACAGGGCCAGATGGTTTAAGACTAGCTTGCTAATTCCTCTATAACATATGCTTAGTCAATGATGAGAAATGTTTGTAACTTTACTTTTTTAACATACGATTGTACTTTGTCATGCTATTTGTTAGATATCTCTATATTCTAGATATACATCAGACCTTTTATACGTCAAAATTGAATTTACCAAATGGTTGATACTCATCTTTTAAGTTCTTAGCTGACAACATTTTTACCGGCCCATTTTCTGATTTCTCATTGGTAAATGTATGCAAATGACATGCTCTGTTGAATCAGTTGTATCCATGAAAATGCTGCATAAAACTTATTTCATGACATGATTGCTATCGATTTATCATGGCAGTTCAGAAGTTCCTTTGCTACTGTCTGGCATAGCCTTATACAAATTAAGCGAAAATTTTAAGCCTTCACTAGGGTGATGCTGAAAACATGGTTCTTTTTTACTGTGAGGTTGTACTGTTTAATATTTACAGTCATTAAATGCCTAATTTGTGGATAATTTATTTTCTCCTTCCCTCCGTAGAGTTCTTTGAAGCTTGTTTCGGCCATGAAGGGGGGGCGTGCGAAAGATGGGACATCGCCAACTATGAAGTTGCATGTCAAGTGGGCGATAGATGTATATGAGCCGCCTATGACTTCCATGTCACATACAGCAAAGAAGAGTTATCAACAACGCTCGAAGCCTAAGAAAAAGAATCACAAGCAGAAGAACAAGGCCAAGTCCTCTCGAGGTGGTGGTGCTAATGAGAGGAAACATTTGAATGGTATTGGCGGGACGTCTCTTCCTCAGAATACAAGGTGTTTCTCCTTCCTTTCTGTAATTATCATTTTATCCTCATAAAAGTTCTCTATTATAATTTGAGGATCAATTAGGTCGTTCTACCAATTCGGCTCGTTCCTTAAATGCACATATTAACCTTAGCTCTGAAATACAGGTCAGGCATGTCTATTCAAAATATAATTTGCTTGAAATAGAGTTCAAACTTAGTCTAATGTTACTTATTGCTGCCTAATCTAAGCTAATAATATAGTCTTAACTTATTTTATCACAATGAATACAAGATCTTGACTAATCCTGACTAATTTTTACTGTTTTACTGCGCTTGTTTCAATGCTTAGCTTGCTATTTTCTCCCAGCGTGTTCTACGTTGCTATTTTTCGCCCGATGTGTTCTACATGCAACAGTATCTAACATTTATGCATGATTCTTGTTAATGAATATATGATATGCTATTATCTTCTGCGCCGATCGTTACACGGTTCAAAAATTAGAATTCTCATATTTTCAGGTTGCAAGCTGTTGGAGACAGATTACTATTGGACGAACATGGCAAATCCACCGCAGAGGTGTTGGAGTATGCAAAAGAATCCAAGTGCGGAAGCAGCTTCCTGAGGGAAGCCCTCGCAAAAATGCATTTCTCCACGGCCGAGGCCTCGTAAGCGGGCATGCAGGGCATGCACCGAGACCGGTTGTGCGCCACGCTGCCCACGACGATGATTGTATATAAATAATATCGGAAACTTGAGTGTGGTGCGTCTGATGTTTTGATTACTTGATCATCGATGAAACTTTGTTTGTTTGCTATACTTATAACCATGAGAGGAACTCAAAACAGTATTAGCGATCTAGAGAATTCGGATCTAATGCATTTGTATAGAGATGTGGTTGATAGTTGGAAACTGCTGCTTAGCTTGCTTGAATATTTGCTGGTTGTCCTTCTTGAGTTTGAGAATTTTCAATTAGCAGTACGTAATCAGCGTGGTATTAAACTCTCATCTTGTTTAACAAATCGTGGAGTTTGTTATTAATAAACGAAATCATGTTTTAAGGTATGTTGTTAATCTGGAGTGCAAAATTTGAGTGTTCATTTTTCGGTTTTGAGCTGTAATGATAGAAATTTACGTGCTCACTAAAAACAACATTTCCAAAGAAACTCTAGGAAGGCCAAACTAGGCATTTCTATTTGGATGTGTTATAAGTCGTGCCATATATATATTTTTAATTTAGTCACAAGTTTGTTTAAAATTTAGTCACTGATCATAAGATTTGATCATATCCGGTGAATCAAATTAACGAACTTCTGATACTGTTCTTGGTTTTTTTTTTTTTTTTTTTTTTTTTTTTTTGAGAGTTTTTGAAATAAATTTAGGTCGAAATGTGAAGCAACTAGGTTTTGAATTTGGAACATCTGGTATTAATCATCAAATTTTTTGCCTGTGATAGTAATGTTTTTGTTGCAGTAGGTATGTGACCATGAAAGTGTATTGTAATGTTTTTGTTGCATATGAAATAATAATAAGAAGTTTAAAGGATATCACTGGGCCATAACAATTTAAAAGTAGGTAGGTTCCATTAATAAATCACATATTGGGCTATGTGGACTTCGGGATGGATCATTGGATCCGACCCATTTATAGGGCCCATCATTAGCCGTTCCGACCGCGAGATATATATATATATATATCACCGTTACAGTGATCTCTCCACTCCCATCTCTCTGCGAAAGGGTCTAGGGTTTGAGCTCCTATTCTCCGCCTCAGCTCGGCAATGGCGCTCTCCTCCTCCACCGCGCTCCGCCGCCTCCTCCGATCGTCTTCTTCCTCGATCGCGCAGTTGAGGTCGCCCTTTTCCGATCGACGAAGCTTCTCCTTCCTCTCCGACGACGATACGAGCAACAACAACCTCCCTCCCCTCACCACCCCGAAGCTATTCGTCAGTGGTTAGATCTATGTTCTTCACCTCTAATCCAATATCTTGCCATGTATTTCCTGAATTCTTATCAAATGGTTACTTATTTTGTTCGGAATCGTATGCATTTAGTATTTGGTAGTATATTGATGATCGGATGAGTGGATTGCTGACTCTTGTTGTATCTTCAACTGCTATTTCGATTGATGAGGTGAAGGAAGCATGGGATTTGATGTATCATATGGATTTAGCTTGAATTCCGAGGAACTGTTCAATCTCTTCTGTTCTACCGTTTAGATGATGGGTTTGCGACCAATTTTACCGAATTTGAGCCTATTGCTAGACGGTAACTAATCCCTTAGGAGTTTCGAATGTGGAACGCAATTACTGATTTATGCATTATTTATTAAATCCTTGCTTTAAGATTACTTAGTTTTTTATTTGTTTTAGGAATTTACGGATCATGAGATTTTCCACATCTAATTTAACTCAGCCTTTAAATCAGTATAAAAGTTAAAGAAGATTTTTCATTTGCACCGAATGTGTCTTATAATTCTGGGATTAACCTTTTTACTACAGCGAAGATCCCTGAATAAAATCCCCGAGTACCACGAACAATATTTAAAGTATATGGGCATATTGAATGGTGTGAAAATTTTCATGTACACTATTTATTATTATTTTTTTTTGGCAACACTTCTTTGTGCCTGTATAGATGTATGTTGTTCACGTTCTTTTTTCATAGTACATGATACTGAGTATACTATGAGCGATACCACCGCTTATGGGCTCCCTGTAATGCTCTCATCGTGATTGGAATCTCAACTTAGTAAGCATCGAAGAAGCTTATGAGCTCCCATTATCAATAGCCCTCTCCCATCATTGCTAGATAGATATGAAGATAAATCTTCTTTCACGTGATATCAATTGTGTATTACTCATAGCAACAGATGTGTTTCTTATCATTTTTTGCGGTATGTTTCTTTCTGAATGCTGCAATTGCGTATGTCGTCACAATTTAGGATATTTATCTTCTTTAATTGATATTTAAGAGAGGTTTCTGGTAACATCAGGTGTCTCCTGTGACGTGATCTTCGCCACAATTCAAATGAATGTATTTTTAACTATGCAAATATGAATTATACATTTGCTTTAAGAATTTGCTATGTACAGTTCGTGTTCTTCGTTCATTTATGCGTTACGTAGTTTTATCAGCTCCACGCAGACAGACGGGACATAGGGGTTCCAACTTATTCAGAATTATCAGATTGTTCCGCTCTTGCTAAATTTATTACCTGCATGCATCACAAATATATCTGCAGATCAGGGCTTCATCTGTTAAATTGGGATGTACAATTTGAACTACTTAACGCCGCATTCTACTAGCGGTAATAGCTCTTATTCTATGTGCTTCAGGACTTTCGAGGTTAACGACAGATGAGAAGCTTAAAGAAGCTTTTTCTCCCTACGGCCAACTTCTTGAAGGTATTCAAGTTTCTGTTTCGCGTTTTTAACATCCTTTGATGCCGACCGTGATCTATTATTTGCAGCGAATGTAATAACTGATCGAGCCTCTGGAAGGTCGAAGGGGTTCGGTTTTGTGAGATATGCATCCATTGAGGAGGCCGACAAGGCTCGACATGGGATGAACGCGAAATTTCTCGATGGATGGGTTATTTTCGTGGATCCAGCTAAACCCAGAGAGCAGAAACCGCCACCCACGCCCCAATCCGAGCCGCCTGAATCTGGTTTCAGGACGAACAAAACTGTCGGGTGGTGTGGTTGATTAGAAATGCAGCACCAAAAAAATGAAAAAGGGGAAAATTCGGAGGGAAATGGAGTGCGAATTACCAGATATGGAGCATGAGATCGATGCAACTTGTAACTTGGGAAGAACAATTTCGAACTCTTTTCTCAATAGATTGCTTGAATGATTGCATTGATGGAGGTATTTGAAATTATAGTTTCAAATTAATATGACTATTATATATTTTATATTTGAATAAAGTGTGGGTGGAGTAAAGTGTTGGTGGAAGTAAAAACAATTTTGCATAGAAAATAATATCGATTTGAACCTTCTATTTTATAATTGTATCAAACAGATTTAAAGTTTAGGATTCATGCAGAGAGTATAAATCTGTTCATTTGACTCTCTAATTCTGGCAAGTACATTAACTGGTGATGTCTTTTTCCTTTTTTTTGGTGATCTCTGGTGTGATTTATCTTGAGAAAGATGTGTCTACCTTAGTTAGCAATCACAATCGAGGATTTTAGCAATCACAGTTGTGCTGTAATAAAAAAATGAGTTAAAATAGAAAAAATATTCAAAATATATGAATTTTTAATAAGAATATATTTGAGTGGATCGTAAAATTCATTGAAAAAATTATTTTTAAATCATGTAGTAATCGAAATTAACAAAGTTATAAGACAAATGGCTGATTTAAAGTCACATGCTGTTTGAAAAAAACAATTTTTTTAAAAAACAATTTGTTTAAAAAAAGTTGTTTTTTTCAAACAGCATGTGACTTTAAATCAGCCATTTGTCTTATAACTTTGTTAATTTCGATTACTACATGATTTAAAGTCACATGCTGTTTGAAAAAAACAATTTTTTTTAAAAAAAATTAACATGGCTAAAATTTTTTTAAAAATAAAATGGTTATCTCGGCCCGCTGTGAACAACGGAGAACGTGCCGTGACGTCACCCTCGATTCAGGCGATATGGTCACCGCCCCGTTAAAATAACCTCCGAATTTTCTAATGAAAACTCCACAAAAAAAAATATTTTGTGGCGAAAAAGTGAAACTGTGCGGGAGGTGATCTTAGCGGGGGGTGACCGGACTCGCAGCGCCACGTCGCCCTCGATTCCAGCGGTATGCTCACCGCAAGGTGAGAATAACCTTCGGGTTTTTTAATGAAAACTCCACCAAAAAAATTATTTTGCGGCGAAACCAATAAAACTGTATAGGAGGTGAGCTTACCGGGGGTGACCGGACTCGCGAAACATAGCTGCTTCTTTGAACTACCCATCTAAGTATAACCCGGCCCAATAAGGTATACATGGGCTTTTATCCGGCCCAATAAAGTATACATGGGCTTTTATCCGGCCCAATAAAGTATACATGGGCTTTTATCCGGCCTAATAAGGTATACATGGGCTTTTATCAGGCCCAATAAGGTATACGTGGGCTTTATCAGGCCCAATATGGTGTACATGGGCTTTTATCAGGCCCAATATAGTATAGACGGGCTTTTATCCGGCCCAGTATGGTCTAC
Source organism: Tillandsia leiboldiana (assembly GCA_029204045.2). Taxonomy (NCBI): domain Eukaryota; kingdom Viridiplantae; phylum Streptophyta; class Magnoliopsida; order Poales; family Bromeliaceae; genus Tillandsia; species Tillandsia leiboldiana. The sequence goes on from CM055061.1 coordinate 56,472,535, forward strand.
ACGGGCTTTTATCCGGCCCAATATGGTATAAATGGGCTTTTACCCGGCCGAATAACACAGTTCGTAGTTTTCTTTATTTTTTTTTATTTTTTTATGGCCGTAAACGGAAAGTTTCGAATTTTTGTTTTGCTCAAAAAGTAGATCGGATGATGATAAAGGATGTGAAACATAGAACCTTTCTAAAATTAAATTGCTATTTTAAAAAAATATTTTCTACCTTAAAATAATTTCAGAGCAAATAGTTAAATCGAATAACTTTTTAAAAATAAAAATTAAAACATTTTCCAATTATAGTCAAGATTATAGATAATAATTTAAATAGTTAAATTTGTTTTCCACAATAAAAAAAAAAAGAATATAAATTTTCTATTATAAATAAATTTTCAAAAAATTTACCCTCATAACAAATTTTTTATTGTATTGAGAATACTTTTGTTCGGTACATATATTAAAATACATAAAATTATCTTATTTTTGCGTTTAATTGAACACAGAAATTATCTAACTATAACAATATATTACAATACCTTTTCTAATAGAGACCAGAATCATATATTATTTTACACTAAATTATATACAAATCATAACTATTCTCATAAAAAAATTATTTAAATATTTTTTAAATTTAAAATATTTATAACTTTATTTACCAAAAAAAAAAAAAAAAAAAAAAAAAAAAAACTTGCCGAAGCACGCGCCGGTCACGTGCGCGGCCCATTTAGCGGTACTGGGCCCGTACACTTGAGAGTACACGGGCCCAATGCGATGAAATGGGCCCAACAAAATGGGCCTAAAACTTTGACATATATAGTAACAAGCAAGAGTGATTTATATTTCTTAGCATGAAGAGATAATAAAATGGAACAAAATGATCTCATGCATGCACAACATATTCTCTTGGCAAAAGCTTAAACAACACAAAGTAACACACAAGGAGCTTGATTTCATGGTTCTTAGATGCAATATAAGGATTTGCTCCCAGAAAAAAGGAATCTTCCAAAGAAAACAATGTGAAAGAACACATTTTTATAAGTACAAAATTTAACGAAGAAACAATCTGAAAAAAAAATATATCTGCTTCATAGATTGACCTGACTAACCTGCAATGACTACAGAAGTCTGCTGAGAGACTTAACAAGCAGCTTCAAGTTCTGCCTCGTGGCCTCGTCACCCGTAAAGCCAGATACATCGGAGGTGATACTCTATGATTATTATAGACTCTGTAAGAATCTGATAAAATTCTGCTCGTATTTTGACATCGGAAAAAAGTAGAACAGCTAACCTCAATGTTTTTCAGTGTGAAAATAAGGGCGAAAATAGACTGCCTGACCAGATCAGAATTCTCGGGGGTAAGAATGGAAGACTGCACCTTTCTGCATGAGAACACATATAGAAAACATTTCAGGCGAAGAAGTTTCCTTCCATATTTTCAAATGTTATACACATAATGAATATACCATAGATATAATACCGACCTCAAATCATTGGTTGCTTCGGCTAGGGTTTTGGTTAAGCTCTCCACATCCTTTAGAAGAGCACTATCGCGAACCTCAGCAAGCAAAGGTTGAATATCTTCAGCTAAGGCTTCAATCTGTTACATCACTAAAGCAAACTACTATGCATGTAAGAATGCTTATCAAACACACGTTATAGCTCAACATGATTTAATCTTCTTTTTTTAAAAAAAAATTTAGAGTGAATTCAACAGACGTACTAAGAAAGAAAAATTAAAGTAACAGATGAAGTAAAGAAGATATTAAGAGGAAACAGATGTTCTCTGGGTCTAGTATTTGAGCTTAGATGCACAAGAAGTTCCAAAAGTTCCGAATCCAATAAAGGAGAACTGAACATACTTTAATTCTCAGAGAGGAAATGAAAGCAATATAGAGAGGTACTAAATTTGAAAAAGAAAAAGAAAAAATTAATAATAATAAAAGAAGAAGCTAGGTTGAAATCAATACCTTGTAAATTTGAATAGCCATTTCAAAATGCAGTAAAGTTCAGACAGTGTCTATACGTATTGTTTAAAATAAAGCAAAAAATGATGAACCAAAGAGAGTGGAGAACTCTCCGCACCTTTGCGATGAGAGGCTGCGCTTCCTCTATAATGGATGCAACTTTCTCAGCCAATCTATAACTTCTGGTAACACCAATTTCCTCCACATCTCGTCCAAGACGGGTGAATATTCCAACTAATTCATCCAAGCTAACCCCTTGCTGTCCCTTCATTCTTTCCTTGTCGCAGACGATAAGACCTTCTTTAACACAAGCTGGGTCAAGCGGTCCAACAGAAGGTGTGGGAAGTGGATCTCTCGGAGTAATATCAATTTTAGTCTCCATCAGAAGGCCAGATTGATTCACCTCAATCAACGAATTTCGAGGCACAATGAATTTATCATCCTCAACCTGCCAAATAAAGTATCAATTGGGAAACTAGCTCCATGTTATCCTAGCTAATAAACCAAAAAGTGACAAGTGTTGATAGTTTGAATTTATCCATCTAAAAATCCTAATCATGAATTCATGATTCTTTATTTGTCCTAAATATGGAAAATTAAAGCACATCAACTTCTTCAATATCATAATATTTGTTCACAACATACGGCGAGCTTCTTAACAGCTTCGAAAGCAACACACAAAAAAAAAAGGAAATAAACCCTGATGCTTAAATTATATGTTTAGCATTACTATTATTATAAGGAATACAGCTGAAGAAGTTGCAGAACAAAAATTAAATAACATTCAAAAAGTTTACATCTTCATTCAACAAATAACAGTCGCTCTTTGTAATTACTGCTCACATAAAGCAATAAGAAACATGGACATGCAGGTCAATTTCAGACTTATGCGACGTACTAATGAAAACATTCAAGTCCTAGGCACCCATAACGACTACGAGTGTTATGTTTTTCTCGAAATTGATGCATATCAATAAATATCTAAAATCATAGACAAAAGCAAATAGTTACCTCACCAACTGCTCAATATTGAATATGTTGAGCAGGAAAAATAAAGGTAAAAATGTAGCCACTAAATGTAAAATAAATGGGGATGTAAGGCGAATTGTACACTTCTGCAACATAACATTGAACACGCTAAAGTCCTGGGCAAATGCAGAACAACTACGCTAAAACAACTTCTCAACAACAAAATCTAATGTTAATAATATATCCAGAATAAAAAAAAAAAAAAAATGCACGTAAATAACTAAATTTTTTTCCGTAGAATCTAAAGTACAAAGGCTCACCTCAACAACTGCATCAACACTCTTTAGCGACGAGTCAACCCGAACCACACTTCCCACTGTCACACCACGAATCCTGACCGGCGTTCCCACACAAATCCCACAAGCCTGGGAGAACTCAAAAACAGTCTGATATTTCCTGAACCTCGATCTCAGCTGAAATCCTCTTAGCCATGCTATAGTGAGAGCAAGAACAACCGCTCCCGATACCATAAAAAGCCCAACCCCTCCCTCCCATATGCTCTTCCGACCAAACCCAAAGTCACTTAGCGGCTGTAAGGTCTGCCGCCACAAAGCCTTCGGCACATCAAAAACGAGAGTGAGCGGGTTGTTTCCTGTTTGGGAAGGTGATGGGTTATGGCTAGAACCAGAAGAACTTGCCTTTATCGGAGTAATAAGTTTCTTCTTCGAGGGTTTTGCAGGAAGATGAGGGCCAAAGTTCTGAAATTGGGTTGCGGGGGAGGTCAACTGTGTTGGTACTACTACGGATTTAGATGCAAAAACCTGAACGGATGTGCCGAGGAGCATCTTCCTAGTACTAAATTCGACACTTGTAAACACTAATCAGGAAAAGCAACTAGGGTTCTGTGTTGTTAATACTCGTAACAAACCCTAGCTAAATAATTCATCATCCTTTTTAGCATCTACAAAATCATGCATCGGCTATTTCACCAACAATTACACCGCAAAAACCCTAGTGAGCTAAAAAATCTAAACGACGAGGCGGGTATCTGCTGCAGCAAACAAAAGCACCTACAATCACGACAATTATACAAAGAAATGGACAAAAATTTGCATAGATGAGCGATTGAGCACGTTGGAATCAAAGAGATACACTATGAAATCGTACAATCGGATTGGATTAGGGTTCCAACCTGGAGAAGCGTCTCGCCGATCGGATCGCTAGGGCTCGACGAGCATCAGATGAGAGCATCGACGAGGATCAGATTAGGGTTTCGTTCACTGCTCCTTTCTTCGACCGATTCGTTCGGAGAGAGATACCACTTACCAGTGAGAGCAACGAGAAGAGGAGGGGGCCTAAAGAACCTAAAAAAAGCCATTTTGTATAATTGGGCCCGGGCTAAATTTAGATGGGCCGTGAGCTGGGCCGTACCAAACTTCCCCCTTAATGTAGAAGGAACCTCCACCGTCAGATCCTGTTGATCGCACGCGCGGGCCGTTGACTGACATGTGGGCCCACTGGCGTAATGGGATCCACGTGTCAATCTCACATAGGCTCGGAGATTTGTTATCGGGCCCATTTTGTCATGGGCCAATATTTGGCCTATTTGGTCATATTGGGCCTTACATATTCGGCCATATTGGGCCTAAAGAACCTAAAAAAAGCCATTTTGTATAATTGGGCCCGGGCTAAATTTAGATGGGCCGTGAGCTGGGCCCTACCAAACTTCCCCCTTAATGTAGAAGGAACCTCCACCGTCAGATCCTGTTGATCGCACGCGCGGGCCGTTGACTGACATGTGGGGCCCACTGGCGTAATGGGATCCACGTGTCAATCTCACATAGGCTCGGAGATTTATTATCGGGCCCATTTTGTCATGGGCCGATATTCGGCCTATTTGGTCATATTGGGCCTTGCATACATTAGTCCAGGGAAAATTTTTAGTTTTGGTCGGGTGCGATAATTCTGAGGATAATAATATTTAAAAAATTTAAAAAATTCTAAACATTGTAAGCTTAAAAGAATTTATTACTTGCACCAGATGCATATGAGAAATTATATAGACTTCATTCAGTAAATAATTTTCCATGAGGTGGGATGTTGTGTCCTGCGTGATCTATGTATCACGAATATTTCTATAAGTTTCGTATGTCCGTGTCAGATTTGTGTCCGATGTGAATATTTTTTGGATGCGCGTTCAATATCGATCCATAGCGCATAGAATTAAATATGTATATATATATATATATATATATTATTTTTTTTCATACATATATAATCTAAGATGATAAATATTTTGATTTTTTTGATGAATACATACAAATTTTTTTTAAGCAATATAAATAAATTATATAAGATGAATTTTTTTAAAAAAATATATGAATTATTAATAAAAATTTTATTAATATTTATTCCTATGAAAAATATAATAATATTTTATCAAAATTTATATTTTATATATAATAAATATATATTATTATTATATTAATAATATAATATTTTATTATTTATATTGTGTTCGTATTTTAATTTTTTAAAAACTGTCGAATCGTCGTGTTCTAATCATATTGTATTTCGTATTTCGTGTTAATATTCGTGACGCTATCTTTCTGTCAGGATTTTTGTTTTTTTCTTCTTAAAAGGCCCTATTCTATACTTTTTTTTAAAAAAAAGTGGTGGTCCCTTACCTCCTTGTATCCATTCTTTAATAAAGATGAGCTGTAAAAGAAAAAAGAAAAAAGAAAAAGAAAAAGAAACCAGCATCTAAAAAAAGTGTGAATTGAGTGATCTTTTGTAATACTGCTATTGCTTTGAAAAGTAGGTTTCTTATATTTCAATCTCTCTCTTTTGGTGTGGTTTTGGAGTGTTCAAGTCATATTCTAATATTAATCCCTGATCAAATTTAAGTGAAAATTCAAGACACGACAAAACTTATTGCGATCAGAAACACAAAACCAAGACGTCGAAGATCTGCCTAAAGGATCCATTTGGTATCGAAATTTATCTAACACTAGTGAATAAAACAAAGTTTGAACTTAAGTATATAAAAATGTATCTATTTGGTTTCTAATAAGACGGTAAAAAAAATATTAAAGTCAACTACCGTGATATATAGAATACGAATATTATGTACGAAAATAAATACATTGTTTTTTTACTTATACTCTCCGCAATGCCAAACAAAACCTAAATATAAAATATATGCCACTAATATTATAACAAGCAATTAGTCTTTTTGAATATTTAAAGTCAAGTTATTATTGATGTTAAGAAACTTAATTGGAATCAACTAAAAAGTTAAGTTAACCTATAGAAATATTCAAACAAATTAATATATATATACATGCCATGCATGTTAAAAAAAATTTGGAACCAACCAAGAGAAACTCAAATTAAACTAAGAGATAAAAGTAACTGTGCACATTTTATTTATCTATTAGGTCATAATTTTAGTTTCTACTCAAAAGAAAAAGAAAAAGAAAAAAGGCTTTTCTCACAATTCCAACTTTCTAAAGGCACAGATTCTGACACGTGTACGGTTCACATTTCTCTCTCTCTCTCTCTCTCTCTCTCTCTCTCTCTCTCTCTCTCTCTCTCTCTCTCTCTCTCTCTCTCTCTCTCTCTCTCTCTCTCTCTCTCCTCTATAAATAGGTTGGCTTAACTTGGTCTCAATATCCACACAAGCTTGAGCTTAAGAGATCCAAATCCTTTGTAGTAGTATTCATATTAATTTCTTAAGCAAAAAAAAAAAAGAAGCTCCTGAGAGAAAATGTCTTGCTGCGGAGGGAACTGCGGCTGTGGCTCTGGTTGCAATTGTGGCAACGGATGCGGAGGGTCAGTTTGTAAATATTTATCTTGGAAGAACAAATTTGCCTTTATGCTAATTAATTGATTAAAACTTGTAATTAATTTATTATCTTTTTTTTCTTCTTTTTTTTCGTCTTTTGTGTATGTAGGTGCAAAATGTACCCTGATTTGGGTGGAGAGGGGATGGAGACCACCCAAACCATGATCTTCGTTGCTGCTCCCCAGAAGGGGTACGTACTATTTTTACCATGCACGTGAACGGTCGAGAGTTTTAATAATATTTTTTAGTTTATTTTTTTTTGAATAGATATTTTGATAACAAATAATATTATATATCAAATCGAATGCATGAATTTATTTTTTTTGAATTTAATTTGCAGGAAATTTGAATCGTTTGAGGTGGCCAGTGGGGAGTGTGACAAAGGAGGGTGCAACAGCACGTGCGGCCCCAGCTGCACCTGCAGTTGCTGCGGATGCAAATGAGGGTGCATAAATATATTTATTATGCGAGCTTAACTATGCATGGGGAGACTAATATTTGCTATATTGATGGGTCTCTTGTTCTTGTTCTAATGTTATAATAAAATGTATGGTTATGAAATAAGAGGAGAAAAGGAACGTTGTATCTTGTGTTGCTTTTTCGAATCTTGTAGCATTTCTCCTTGATATATATTAAATGGCTTTTAATATTTATATATATGTTTAAGCTTGTGTTGTTTAATTTGTGCTCTAAATGTTTGGTTGATATAAAAGATTAATTATATCTTGTGTGGCCATTTTTTGACTGGATTAGATATACTTAATATTATCGTCAAAGAATAATATTTATAGAGTAGAGCTTATATATTTTTAAAAGTATAAGTCTAATTATGCTTATGAATTTTTTATTATTAGATTTGTATTGAAATTTATACAATTGTAAAGTTAATTAAAGAGAAAGAAAGAAAAAGTACAATAGTATAAATTCTAATACAAATTCAATGGTAAAATATTCACAAGCATAATTTAGTTTGTACTTTTGACCGTATATAAACTCTACTTAATATTTATTATACTTATATTAAATATTTCGCTAGACATTTAGATCTAAAATTTTCTGATAGATTCAAGCAAGACTTTTCTTAAGTATGGACTCAATACTTACATAAATTTAAATAAAGCTTGGACGAAACTCGAATTTAGAATATTTTATTATAATATTTAAATTCAACATATCCAATGATGCTCGGGAAAAAATTGAAATGAGTGCATTCCTCATGTATTAATATAAATGACATACATCAAAATCTGTAATAACAGTATAGATGAGTTTGATGGGCTGCTCAAATTAAATTAAGAAAAGTAAACTTGTATTTGCTGTGCATGCACTCGAGCTTTAACCCACACTCTTTTTTTTTTGGAAATGCTTCGGATTTTTTTTATACTGCTGATGATGTGTTAGTTTGTAATATATAATTAGATATATGCATGACATATCAATAGCATTGTAAGAATAGTTTTTTGAGTTATCCTTTATAATAAGAGAACTTTTCACCTTTTAATTATTATCCATTGGAGCCGATCATTATATAGTAGCCCCAGTTGTAAAAGTATCTAGTAATTTGTCATTATTGATCAGAGCGCAACAAATCGCACTTCTCTCGGACATCAAATCAAATATTCAAGTCAAATTTTAATGTCCACACATAGTTAAAAATATAGTAATAATTTCTATTTATTTCAGTGTTGCAACTGAATTAATTTGTACAAGTTTTTAACTTAAACATTGTAATCCTTAAGGTGTGTTGTTATTACATCCCTAGCTGTAAAACAAAATTCGAACATTATTTTTTCTAATAAATGATCAATTTCCTTTTTTTATATGATAGCTTCTTTGTATTCGATGTACTCCGAATCGGATAGTAATTAAGCAGGTTCATTTAAGCTACATGTACCACATTGCTATCTCTCATTGTCCATTACTGAATTGGAGTATCTTTTACTTAACTTTATATTTACCTTTGCATTTTTAGAACTTTGTACTACTGCTATTTGAATGATATTTTTATCAATCATAATATATATATTAACCTGTAGCTATACTAAGGAGCTGCTGCACGGTCTACTCACGAATAAGGCGTTCCTGCTTGACCCCGCAAAGATTGTGTGATGAAGGGTGGAGCCATTGGGAATAGAGAATTACAGACTCTTGCCTCAGTCTGGTGGTCAATTTGGTTGGAAAGGAACAGAAAAATCTTCGAACTGAAGAAACAGTTGTTGGGATGGCTCTTGATGGAGATTCGGTCTCTTAGGAGCTTTTGTTTATCGTTTTGCCCGGCCTAATCTTATAATTTATTATTATTATTATTATTATTATTATTATTATAATTTTTTTTTTTTTTTGTCGCCGCGCTAACTCGAGGCCTAGTTATCTTCTCCTGTAGTTAAATTTATTTTCTTTCTAAATGAAGCGATAGCATGCTATCTTTTCTCAAAAAAAAAAAAATTAAATTAATTTTTTTTTTTAAGAAGAATCACAGCTAGCTTTTGCTAATGGTGGCCCCAAGGAGTGTCTAGTCCACTGCTTGTGGAGACAAGCTTTGATTCTGGGTAATTTATCGCCTATCATGATTCAATATGTTGGATTCCACTAATTTTGTTTATATCATTAATTATATAAGTAATGATAGAGACAATTTCATCTCTCTCTCTCTCTCTCTCTCTCTCTCTCTCTCTCTCTCTCTCTCTCTCTCTCTCTCTCTCTCTGCAGATTGAGATAGGTGATAAATTAGCCTCACAAAATGTACTCATAAAAGTATTTTGCATGAAAGCAAATTCTGCATCTAGCTACTTGAGTAGCTTCTCCACTTGAACTTCTTTTTTCATGGTCAGAAGTTGGACTCAAAAGGAGATGCTTAATTATAAGCCTCACATGCAGCCGTTCAAATAAAAAGTGTGACAGTATTAATATAATTTAGCACGATTCTTAAAGAATATAATAATTAAGGGCATATCATTTCTTTCGAAAGAGAAGGATATTATAAAATTCACCATGGGACCAACATAAGAAATGTATAATCTGACCATTTATATTAAATAACACAAGTTTAAAAAGTTATTTAATAATTTTTACTAGCAATAAAATATATAAATATAATAATATATATTAGGGTGATAATAGAATAGTACAAGGATTATACCTTTTTGGGCCAGAAATTGCTCTTTATCGGGTCGTATTTGGAGCTGATGAAGCGGATTATCCTCGGCCCATTAACAGCTCTATTTATCCAACACCAATATAATTTTTTTTTTTTTATTTATTTTACTATTTAAGAAAATTATTAATTTCATACATGTCTCTGTAAATATATCAAATAGTAAATGCATTTCTATAAAATTCAACTTTTTATATTTATCCCTTCCTCTGGTCCATCACTATTAGTTCACTATTTACTTTTTAATATAATATATATGAAATATCAGTTTTGTCCGGTAAAAACATATATGAATAACTTTAAATTTTTAAATAGATAAATATAAAAAATTAATTTTTATAGAAATATTTTTACTATTTCATATAAAAATTTAAATTTTATAAAAATATCTCTATTATTCAATATGTTTACCACCGTATATGAAATTAACACCTGAGAAAAAGACATTTATTTAATTTTATTTATTATCGTAATATATAGAAATTGAAGAAGATAACTTTTCTTATCCCACTATGGCTTCTACTTCCACACTCTCCACCTCCCCTCTCCCTCCACTTCTCAAGCGCACACCCACCCAGCGCTACCCGTACCCCAAAACTACCCCCAAAACTATCCCACCACCAGCAGCAGCAGGAGCTCCGCTCTCCCTCTCCCTCCGCTCAACCAAAACGTCCCCCAAACCCTCCACCCTCCGCGGGGAAGGAAATGTCGAAAATGCCCTCCGAGTCCTTCTCCTCTGCCCCGACGCGGCGTCGCATGCGGACGCCATCGGCCGCATCCTCCAATCCTGCGGCGCTGCGCGGGACGTCGACGCGGGGCGCCGCGCTCACGGGCTCGTCGCGTCCTCAGAAGCGCTTCTGCGCAACGCGGTGCTCACCACGCGGCTCCTCACCATGTACGCCGCGTGCGGCGCCGTCGCGGACGCGCGCCGCGTCTTCGAAGGCCTGGAGGAGCGGAACCTGTTCCAGTGGAACGCCATGATCACCGGGCTCGCCAAAAACGAGCTCTTTGGAGAAGCACTCGACGTGTTCGTGCGATTGATCTCCGACACTGATATCAAACCCGATACTTTCACTTTGCCCTGCGTGTTAAAGTCCTCCGCGGGGATTTTGGATGTAGGAGTTGGGGAAACTGTTCATGGATTGGCTGTGAAATTGGGGCTGGGCGCGGATGCTTTTGTGAGCAATTCGTTGATGTCGATGTACGGAAAGTGCGGTTGCGTCGACGACGCTGCTCTGGTGTTCGACAAAATGCCCGACAGAAATTTAGTTTCTTGGAATACTATGATATGTGTCTTTTCTGAGAATGGGTTGTTGCATAAGGGTTTTGATTTGTTTAGGGAGATGTTGGTGATTGGCGAAGGTGGTATGAGACCGGACGATGCTACAGTGGTGACGGTAGTTCCGATGTGCACAATCAGAGGATGGATTGACATGGGGAGGGTGGTTCATGGATTATCAGTGAAATTGGACTTGGATCATGAGCTGAGAGTGAACAATGCTTTGATCGATATGTATGCGAAATGCGGTAATTTACTGGATGCGGAGCGCTTGTTTTCTGAAAGTGTTCGAAGAAATGTGGTTTCTTGGAATGCTATGATTGGCAGCTATGCGAGGAACGGAGATATTGCCGAGACATTCAATCTTTTGCGCGAAATGCAAACGGGGGAGGGAATAAATGCAAATGAAGTCACAGTCTTGAATGCCCTCCCGGCATTTTCAAGCCGATCAGAGCTTTCGAAATTGAAAGAAATTCATTGTTTTGTGATTAGAAATGAGCTGGAGATCAATGAGTTGTTACCGAATGCCCTAATCGCAGCGTACGCAAAGTGCGGGTCGCTCGATTACGCTAACGATGTATTCAATGGAACTGAGGTTAAGACCGTGAGCTTATGGAATGCCCTAATCGGCGGTCACGCCCAAAATGGCGATCCTAACATTGCGGTAGATTTATTCCTTCAGATGTCTTCTTTAGGGTTTGAAGCTGATTGGTTTACTATCGGCAGCTTGCTTTTAGCTTGTGCTCGTACGAGACGTCTCCATTATGGCAAATCGACTCATGGGTTCGTTTTAAGGAATGGTTTGGAGAAGGATTCATTCATTAACATCTCTCTTCTATCTCTTTACATACAATGTGGAAAAGAATCTACTGCTAGGTTGTTATACGATGAAACGGAGGAAAAGGATTTGGTTTCATGGAATACTATGATTGCTGGGTATGCTCAGAATGGGTTGCCTGAGGAATCCCTTAATCTCTTCCGTAAAATGCTAATTAGTAGTCGCCGTCCTTCGATAATTGCCACAACAAGTGCATTCATGGCTTGCACTCAGTTGTCGGCAGTTCGATTAGGGAAAGAGGCTCATTGTTTCGCATTGAAGGCCGAGTTCACTGAAGACCCATTTATTGGTAGCTCGATCATAGACATGTACGCCAAGTGCGGGTTTTTAGAACAAGCAAGAAGTTTCTTCGACAGGTTGAAGAACAAAGATGTGGTTTCGTGGACTGTGATGATCACAGGACACGGTATTAATGGGTACGCCGATGAAGCTATCGAACTATACAATGAGATGCAGAGAGAGGGGATGAAGCCCGATGAGTTTACGTATGTTGGTTTATTAATGGCATGCAGCCATGCTGGAATGGTTGGACAAGGATTGAATTACTTTGAAGAGATGAAAACCAATCATGGGTTGGAGCCAAAATTAGAGCACTATGCATGCCTAGCCGACATGCTCGGTCGAGCTGGTCGATTGGCTGATGCGGTAAAATTGATCGAGGAAATGCCCCAGGAGCCAGATGGAAAAATGTGGAGTACACTACTTTGTGCATGTAGAATTCATGGAGACATAAACTTGGGAGAGAAAGTTGTGGAGAAGCTGCTGGAGTTAGAGCCTAACAAAACAGAACACTATGTTTTGGCTTCTAATTTATATGCAGGTTTTGGGAGGTGGGATGTGGTAAGAAGAATTAGAAAGAGAATTAAGGAAAATGGTCTCTTTAAAGAGCCAGGTTGCAGCTGGATAGACATTGGTGGTAATGTTTATAGCTTTGTTGCAGGTGATACTAGGGTTCCTGAGTCGAATGAGATTCAGAAAATGTGGAATGTTTTGGAGGAAAAGATACGAAGAATAGGTTATGTTCCGGATACAAGTTCAGTGCTTCATGAGTTGGAGGAGGAAGAGAAGGTTGAAGTTTTGAGGTGTCATAGCGAAAAGCAAGCCATAGCATTTGGGCTTTTAAAGACTAGTGAGGGGACAAAGATTAGGGTTTTTAAGAACATTAGGATGTGCAGGGATTGCCATAATGCGGCGAAGCTGGTGTCAAAAGTTGTGGGGAGGGAGATTGTGGTGAGAGACAACAAGAGGTTTCATCATTTCAAAGATGGGTTTTGTTCTTGCTGTAATTATTGGTGATCTGAATATATATGTTGTGGTGGCTTTTAACAGAATAATTGACAACAAGATCAGCATTTCCACAGTTGATAAAAAAAAAAAAACAAGACACACCAAATATACAAACCAATCAAACCATCTGATAGCCTCTATCATCACAGGAAACTAAAGAAATAATAGATTAAGATCTCAAGTGGCAAAACACTAGTTCACTACATTCATGAAAATAATTGCTTATACAAGGAACTCCTATAAGAAAAATCTCACCAACAACTACAGAGAAGAAAGGGGCCACAAGATCTCATCAGACAACTTTGGTTGACCACAACCTATCTACTACTTCTCTTTTATTCATTACCTTATATACAACATTACTCTAATGCATTTGGTGTTGATTTGTTGGTGTCTGTACAGAACAACGTAAATGATGGCATTGCTTATTCTAGAGAGCACTACAAAAAATTGAGTGGAAAAGAATTGTGTATTGTATATGTCTAAGTAGAGTACTTACTGGGAGTATATCAACCGAGAAAGCACGAATTCATCAACTTCGAGAATTAACTCATTGACCAAATCATCCAATATCACACCTTCCAATTCCACCCCCACGTCTTCAGCATCCAATTGAAGGTCCAACCATCCATCATTTTTTGCGAAGTCCCGTGCCGCGACAGTTTCAAGCATGTAATTAGACTTCGCTTGTGACTCAAGATGCAAACTAATTCGTGCCCACAACTCATTAAGGAGATGGTACCCCACAGGCTTCCGTCTAGGACGAAAAGCAACATGAGAGGAACAAAGGTTTTGAGTTGAATGTTTTTCGTGAATTTGGCATGATGCTTCGTTTATGAGATCAACCAAAAGCTCTTCGTCAATAGAAATATTATTGGAGATGAATGCTGAAATATCTGCATCTTGTTGGTTGAGGGCGTACCAAGTTTCAAAAGACTCTTCGCTGCTGAAGCAATACTTTTCAAGAATACGTTTTAGATAATGGAACTCGGTCCTGTTCATTTGATCCAGCCCAATCTGAAGTGCTTCGAAATAAACAGGGTTCTTTTGCTGTGTACTATCACAGGTTGGTTCAGTAGTTTCCACCCTAGAAGACGCGTCAAAGTCTGACAGTTTTGAATTTGTTGAAGAAGGCAGCTCATTGAAATCAAGGCTTATATAATTTACGTCTGAATCTGGTTAAGAAAAGTGCACAATTAAAAGATGTCAGCTCTTATAAGCAGGAAAAGAAAAAGGAGTCGAGTTTGATGTTCATAGTAAACTATGTACATCTCTGTACTCCCATAACAATCTGATATCATATATTCATAAAGTAGGATGGAGACAAAAAAGCATAAAAGTGATAAGGCAACCTATAACTTGCACTTGGAATAATCGCATAATCATTAGTTGTAATAAAGTGAAATTGCAGACGGTTTTTATATTGGAGGTATACTTAATAAGTTAATACCTCTACAAAGCCATTTATGTTTAGATACCTTACCTTCCAAAATTTTATATTTCACAGGACTAACAGAATCATCTGAAAGGCTCAATTCAAGAACAGATGTTGGGCTCGGCTTCGTTGGATCAAAGTTCGAATCCACTCTAATTTCAATTTCCTGCTCATTGCAAGGAGCACTACTCAGGCCTTCATTTACTGAGTCTGAAACCTCACAAATATCATTCTTCTCATAATCACAATTTAGCACTTTCTGTTCCAAAACTTTGGTTTCCTGATCACTAGAAGGAACATCAATCACCGTCTCTTCGATCAAATCGAAAACCTCACATGTATTGTTCTTCTCATTTTCTACTGTCCTGGTAGCATCTTCATCTTTTGCTAGTTGCTCATCCAAAACACATGTCATTGGGATATTCAATGATAAATTTTCATGAAGCACTTCATTTTCAGCATCCATATCCATACTTAAATGATAAGACCTATACTCAGGAGTAGGAACAAATCTTTGAAAAGCATTACGGGCCCTCAGGTCCTGGGAAAATTCTTCTTTGTTTGAAATTGATCTATCAGGTAATTTGTTGCCTTCTTTGTGTGAAACAGATGCAAGCAAGCGAGAGTACTTATCCACAGATTCGGCAAGAGAGCGAGACCTACTTATTCTTTGATGTGGATTCCTATTAGCAGGCATTTCGAACCTATCTCTTGACGTTTCTCTATATGATCTTGCTGAGGTAGATCGAAACAGCTTCGGTTTAATCTCGTCATCAGAAACCTTTTGGCCATAAGGAACTCTATCCAAAACCCCATCCATTGAGATTCGATGCTCCACCTTCCTTTTTACATCAACGACATCCTTTATCATCTGTTTGAGGTCATTAACATGATTGAAAGAAGTTCTAGGTTCCCTCTGAATCATAGATTCGTGAAGAGAATCTGGTGAATGCTCAGAAATCGGCTCGCTTTTCATGGTATATTGAGTTGAGGACTCATGTTTAGCTTTTGACGACCTTCGATTTGTTCTGCCTCTTGGGAATGAGCTAGATCTGGCCAAGCCTATTTCTTTGAGAGATGAAGGAAAACCTAAATAATTTTCCCAACCAAGTCCCGAATCTTCAAAAACTTCTGGAAAGAATTCCCCATGTGTATTTAAGAGCTCCTCCACATCGAGAAAATCTTTTGATTTTCTATCTATTTTAACTTCGGAATCCATTTCCTTTTGCGAAGAGTGTTGACAACTTGTAGAAGAACAAGTTTCGCATGAAGTAGCATCAATCGTAGAAACGCTTCTATCAGAAACAGTTTGGCTGGGGAGAACATAGTCATCACACTCCCAATGATGAATGGAAAACGTACGCAGCAGTCGCGGTGCTGCAGGGAGCATCTTCTTTTTCTTCCTGTGGATCTTTTTAGAGATTAAAGCCCTCATGCGAGCCTTGTAAGAATTTTCTTTTAAGTGATTGCCTTTGTTTATCATCTGAAACCAAAAGGACAACCACAAATGGATTAGAGCCAATATGAGGGCAGATCAAGCGATTAATCAATAAGGTAAATTTTATTTTATTAAAAAGTTTTGATCAGAGTTGAAGTGCATTTAATGTATCAACTAATTAAGACAACTTCTTTTTTTTTTTTTGAAGGCTGACTAATTAAGACAACTGGCAATTCTTATTAGCACATGATGTACAGAACAACCAAAAGGAAAAACAGAATCGCCCGATGAGACTGTCACATGCAAATGAGGAACTTTGATTTCAAGAAAAAACTTAGACTAGATAAATGACTGCAATGTTCCTCTTCCGCCAGCTATACATCTAGGTATGCTTATAAGTCCATTACCCTTTCTTATTTAAATACATTCCAATCATTCAATTTGCATATCTGTCTAGGATCAAGTGAAAAGGTCAAAAAAGTTGCTACATAAAATACAGGATCTGTTACACTCTCAATGAAACTGAAAATTCTTGGGAAATTAAGTACACTTTGCCCCCGAAAAACAGATGTTCCGAAATCTAGTTTCTGTCAAACTGATGAGAGTTAAAAGAGTCCTGGAGGAATTTAAATCATTATAACATCCACTGTACTAATCTTAATGAAGACTCGCTGAAATTAGTCCGGAGGGCCAGAGGTGAGCATATAGCAATACAAGTGCAATGAATAACACACAAGCATTTCAGGGAAAATCTAAATTTCTCAACACCACAAAAGTTGATAATGAAGAAACAACTCCAAATCAAAGCAAAACTGCAAAGCATGCCAAAGAAGTGTATTAACCGAACTTACTTGGAAGTTTGTTTCATCATCCATGTCACCATATTCTTTGTCAGTTAGAGAAACATACGACTCTGAAAGCTTTGTTCCTGCAACGGAAATTACGATCAATAAACTGATACCTTCAAAAGCTGCTACCGGTGACATAACTTAATTTAATTTATACTCAGAAATGTTAAAGAAAAAGATACACAAGGTCATTTAGCTTAATTATTTTCTTCAGAACAATATTTTGAATTCCTTAAAATATTATTCCGATTTTACGTTTCTTTACTAGGCTCCGAATTTTCCTGTAAAGAGCTAAAATTAGCAAAGCTCCTATGGAGAGAAACAATAACAGGTTCTCTACCAAACAAACACAAATTTCACCAAAATTGAAGACCCAAGTAGGTGACAGTATAAGGACAAACCAAAATAAAAAAATAATCATGGTAATCAATCACTCCAACATCAAAGGTCAGTAGTTACCTCCAGAGTATTTTTCGTCGGCATGTTGCCTGTTCGAAAGCATCCGTCGAACATGTAAACGTTGTTGGGAGTCGAAGAATTGAAGCAAGCCCCATGTACAACCATGAAAGCTCTTCCAATATGATGCATTAGAGTCCTGATGCTGCAACAATTTTGTCATTTTACTCACCAAAACAAGCTCCTTTTTAGATATATCTGATCAACAATAACACCTCTTAGAGTCCCTTTAGCTTCAATCCTGAGAAGAGATAAATAAAATAACTTAAAATTTAACTTAAAAAATAGGGGAAACACAACTCCCCATCCAATTCCAAATAAACAAACAGTATGATCAATATTATCATTTAAAGCATCAAATAACCGATTGAAAACGTACACTAAATCCATAAATAAGGATTAAATGGAACAAAACATGGAAACAGAAACACGCATCAGTTAACAGAACCATTAAAATCAAGGCTTTATGTGCTAATAACTCTCTGAAACCTTTTGTCGAGCACCTTAACCGCACGACGAATCGAAAACAGAGAAAACGGCCCTCACCTTTGCGATCGAGATGATACGAAAACCGCAAGGAATTGGGGGAAAAAAAAAAAAAAAAGGGAGAAATTGAGGATTTGAGCTAGGGTTAGAGTTCGAAGAAGAGGGAGAATTTGGGGATTTTTGTGGTGGAGGGGATTGAATTGTTCCACTTGCTTTGAACGAGTGCTGGGGTAAATGGCGCGGTCCCTTTCTCTTTATTTTTTTGCCCTTTTTATACTCCTAATTTCCATGAATTTTAATTTGTCGTTAATTAATTAATTAATTTTTCTAATTTCTATTTCTCACCTCGCCCTCTTTCGCGTCCAACAACGAAAGAGGGAAACGACCGTTGCAACAATTTTCGTTCCCAAACGATTAATCAAGAATTTGGTTAGGATTGTTGTAACGAAACTGTTCAAAAATAATAATAATCAAATATTTAAATATATGAAAATAAAACTAATAAGTTATAATAATTTTTGTTAATTATAGAAAAATAGTAAGTAATTATTTAGGAGTTAAAGCGTATGCATTTGTTCATGAATATAATTATGAATACGATTGAAATGAGACGATAGAATTTATATATATAGAATAAAATTTACATATTTTTAAAAGTATAAATCTAATTATACTTGTAAATTTTTTATTATTGAATTTATATTGAAATTTATATTATTATAAAATTAATTAAAAAAATATATATAATAACACATATCTAAATACAAATTTAATAATAAATAATTTACAAATATAAATATAATTATATTTATACTTTTGAAAGTATATAAATCCTTCTATATATATATATATATATATATATATATATAAAAGGATTGACTAGGTAAATAAATGGTATTTTTTTTTATTTAAATAATGGAGAAATTAGTCAATAGGTTCGTCCAGTATTGTGATGTTCATAAAGTTGTCTTAAATTAAGCATGATAAATTATAGGCTAAATTACAGAAAATCTTCCTGTCATATCCCGCTTTTTTACTTTACCCATGTCATTTAAAAGTCGACAATCTGCCCCCTCGTAATTACCGAATTGTCTTTAGGGGGCAACGACGTTAACCGAAATGGTAAATTAACAAAAATGCCCTCTCTTTTTTTTTTTATTCCGAAGTTTATTTTTTTTTTTTTTTTTTTTTTTTTTTAAGGGATATTTTCTAAGAATATTTTGGGTATATAAAATTATATTTTCAAAAAAACTGACGGTCAACTCACGGTCAACTGACGGCGGGAGGTTATTGCACAATTCGGTAATTACGAGGGGACAGATTGTCGACTTTTTAATGACAGAGAGTAAAATAGAAAAGCGGGATATGACACGAAGGTTTTCTGTAATTTAGCCTAAATTATATTATTATTATTATTATTTAATTCTCCAAGTACGGGATTGGTCAATAAATATTACGAGCATATTGTAGCTAGGAAAATTTTCCAAAGATACGTACAAATATATCTATAAAAATCGTTAGTCAATATATTGTTAATATTCATATGACAATTGATTCATATACGGAACAAATAATATTTTATGAACTGTGTAAATAATAGTTTAAAATATATTTTTTTTCTCAGATATGATTGTGGTAATTGAAAATAATACTATTATATTTATAAATCATGTTTTAGTTGATTTTTCTTTTTTTTTTTGGTGGGGGGGGGGGGGGGGGGGGGGGCGGGGGTGAGAGGAGGGATTGGAGTTGACTGAGGACTGGTCAAGAACAAAGACCTTGTGGAGCAGAGATAGCTCGAGAGCCTCCAAAAACCTTATCCCGTTGGGTCCCAAAGCCAAAATCCATGACCAATCTCCCACCCCATAAAAAAAAAAGGAAAGAAAAAACAGAGAGAGTCCATGGCTCTTTTGTTTGACCATATCTAGCATTTCATATTGAATTGAATAAAACAATACCAAAAAAACAATATTGAGAGAGAGAAGGTTTGAGATAAAGACTATTTATTTGATCTGGTTCTTCGATGCTCATAAAAATTTTATTATTTTCTATAAAAGTAAATTTAGATATTAAAATAATTAAGCTTTTTTTTTTTGTCTAAGTCACTTTTCCTACGGATGGTCAGAACTTTATCTGGATTCGAATCCTACTGAGAATTCCACCAGAGATCAGAAATTTTGAAAGAAAAAATAATTTGTGAAGATCGTTCTAGCTATATAAAAATTCGTTGATTATGATTAAAATTAAGAATAATAAAATTAATTATGGAGAAAGCCATATTGGATGAAAGTCGTATGTACGGCTTGGAGGGAGATCTTTTATAGGTGGCGAAGAGGCGACATCGAGGTGCCAAACCTTCCCGTTGATGTGATCTCTTGGAAAAGATCAGCACTTAGAATCAATTGGTAAAAGGTCAACAAGTAGGTGAGCTGCTTAAACAATCCCAATCAATTGGCAAGAGGTCAACTGATCATCGTGATCAACGCACATCTCGTAAAAAGATGGTCGACTGTCTCATACTCGACCATACAGAGGACACTCAACCTCGCCTCATTAACCATCATCTTTTAAGTAAGTTGTTCACGGTTAGCACGCACCCTACATTTCAACATCATCACTATTGCGTTCTTCGAGCTGCTATATATGGTAAACGTGATTAAATCATTTCTACATATATTGTACTCGCCATGAATAAAAATGTCTTAAAGTCCTCTACGGCATCTGATGATTCCTGTACAGTGGTTAAGGTTAAATTCGCATACATGCAACCGTATTTCTAAAGAGATAAACGGGAAACACAGAAAAATATAGGCAAAATCGTATTCTACAAAAATATAGGCAAAATCGTAAAGTAGTTGTTGAACCAAACAATCCACCTACCAAAGCATAAAATAAATAAATAAAATAAGAAAACCTTGGTGTATTATTTGAATTCGACTTATATGAAGATTTATCTTTTGCCGACTTCTCTGGCGGAACTTCACAGAAACCGGCATCGGCTGCGACGCCAGGTTAAAATCCGACCACCGAATAAAACGAAACTCGGCGGCGAAGATTAATCGGCGCCGATTTTTTTTTTAAAAAAAGCGCTCGCCCGTTTGGTGCGAAAAAGCTGCGGCGGAAGAAATTTGTCTCCAAATTATAGTCGATCGGCTTCTTCCTCAGATCTAGATTTCTCCGATCGACTCTGGTGCGATCGTTGCGTCCTCTAACCCTAAATCCCGCAACCATGGCCGCGCACCGACTCCGCCTCTGGAGGCGGTGGTGCCGCCCCTCCGCCGCCGCGGCCTTCGTCGTCGTCTCCGCCGCTCTCGTCCTCACCCTCGGCTCGTGGCTCCGGGAGGATGGGGCGCCGCGGAGCTTCTCCTCGGACTCCGCCGATCTCGTCGATCTCACCCTACTAAAGAACGCGAAAGAGAAGGGCGCGTGTATGTGAGATTTGATTCGTGTGTTCGTGTTGCTATCGAATTTTGTTGTTGTTATCTTCGCCCTTAGTTGTTGGGGTTTTGCTTTTGCAGTGTGTTTGGACGGGAGCCCGCCGGGGTACCATCTCCAGAGGGGGTTTGGATCGGGCTCTAATAGTTGGCTCCTCCATTTAGAGGTAGATGATTACAGTGTCAGTAATTGGGACTGGATGCGCACATCCATTGCTTAGATTTTTCCCAATTACCTAGTTCCCTGTGATTTCTGTGCAAGCTTCATTAATTCTGTTTAGAAAGATAAATAACAGCCTGCAAGCTGATTCAGTTACTTTTATAAGATTTTGATCGAGTCCAATAGTGCTAAGTTTCTTAGATCAAGTTCAGTTACTGTTACTTTCATGTAATCGAGTCCACCTGGTTGATGGAAACTCTAAACATGGGAGACCTCATTGAAGAAACTTAATTCTAGTGAACTTATTCAAAGAATAATTGTTGTTAGCTGTTCGCCTTATTAGTTTGGCCTCTCAGTTTAATATCGATATTCTCCAGAATATTAAGCTATTAGAAAATGATGAATTATGTTAATGTGTTCAGTAGATCTGCTTCGTTTTGCCTTCTGTAGTTTTCTGTATTCTGGCATTGATTTGGAGTTTAGTATATTTTGGTTCACCCAGCCATTTCTAGCTAAATTTTCTTCTTTTGTTTCCTGTCATGATGATCCGCTGAAATATTGATCCTCAAGATAAAGTCTTCTAAAGCATTTCTGTTGTTGGCTATTTTCCCTATATATAGGTGCTTTTGTAGATTAAAGACAAGTATTTTCATTGAAAATTGCCAGCTTTTGTTGTCATTCTATTTACCTTGTCTAGTTTTAGGGTGGAGGCTGGTGCCGTAGCGTGCAATCATGCGCTTTGCGTAAACTGACACCATTAGGTTCATCAAACTACATGGAACGGCAGATTGCCTTTCATGGCATTTTAAGCAACGTCCAATCTCAAAATCCTGGTAATTGTACTTGCTATCTATGGTTTTCCTGTTTTTTCTTTACCTGTTACAGTTAAGATTATATCTTGAGGCTCTAGTAGATTACACGATATTTTATGCAGTGGCTCGACAGGTACTTTATTCATGTCTACCTGTGTTTTGATCTTTATATATTTGTTAAATTGCTCGAGATTTGTGGGACATCTATTATTCATCTTTTGGGAAGTCGAGCTTTAATATGCCATGTGATTACCAAAGGACTCTTTCTTGGCAGCCATCTTTTATATGGTGATCATTTTGACTCTTTAATCTTTATATATCTGATTGTTGTGTTGCCGAAAAGGCTGCACCTCTTTAGTATTGTCTGCTACCAACTAAATGTTCTCTGCTACCACAACTAGACTTTGATTCTGGCTTCTTATTTGTAGTATTCCTGGGCAAGCAACACTCTACTGCATGCTTCATACGTAGTTGTTTTAAATTTTAATCCTTCGTAAAGTGCTGCTTCAGCAAGAAGCATTGGTATGAATATTTTAATATGATGATCTCAATCAGTTTTGGGTTTATTGTCCTTTTACTACAACTCTGAAGCTAAGAAAATGCTACCAAATTTTGCAGTAGCTGTATCGGCCGAAAATCGGCTCTTAGTTCTGCATATAGGTTTTGTTCTGTATTCTGCGACAAAACTATAGCAAGACTTCCTTGGTAGGTTCTGTCGTAATCATGAAAGTTTTGGACTCTTTGGTTCATACACTTTTTCCCTTTCTTACTTCTTTTATGATCTTCTACTTTTTTGGGTCAAATTGCTCTAATGCTGATTCTAGGAAAATTATCACCAACATACTTTTGAATCATTTGCTATTTGGCTTTGAGATATGATAAATAAGGCTCTTCATTTTTGGACCTTAGCGTACTTTCATTGGATTATTCTAACTTTTGTAGGATATCATATGTAGTTAACCTTAGTTCTCTGGCAATTAACTGAACAGTGTACTTTTAAGTGTCGATCTCCATTTCTACTTCTACCCGTTTTCATGTTGTGCGCATTTTCTATTTCTAGATATCCTCCAATTGTGAGAAATTTTTATCAATGGACATTTATGTTGCTTATTGCAGATTTCTATAACTGGAACAAAGTCAAGATACGGTATTGTGATGGCGCATCTTTCTCTGGTGATGTTGAAAATGAACTGCGGGTACGCCGATGCTTTCTTTGGCCTCTAGTATTGTGGTTAGACTTGCATATAGTTGTTCTGAGATGCATCTGTACATTATGCTGTATAGAATGGGACAACTTTGTTCTTCAGAGGCCAGCGTATTTGGGAAGCTACTATGGATGAGCTTTTAGGTGAAGGACTTGCAGACGCTAAACAGGTCATTCCTTTGATATCAAATCATTTTCTGTTACTTCAATGTTGCATTTGAGATCCACAGAGAAAGTTAGAGCTATAGTTATAAAACATTTGGCTGTTAAAAATTGTTGCTAGATCATCTGTTACATATTAAATGATTTTTAAATAAGCAAATATTAATAGGTTGAGGTTTAGATGGTTGCGCTTAAGCAATTAGTCACAGCATGCTCGTTTGAGGCAGTAAGCAGTTCTGCACCAATCTTATAGGCAAATTTTCAATTTTGGGATACCTATGTTTGTCAAGTGGCGGAGAGTGAAAGAAAAAAATTTCTGATATTTAAAATTGGAAGAATAATGCAAGTTGCATTTACGAGCATAATATCTTCTCTGCTGTTTGTCATTTGACTTAATATGATCATAAACTGTCTTAGAACATCATACACATTGATAAGCGGCAAAACACAAGCAGAACCATGCTATCTGGGAGAATAAAGAACCACTAGAAATAAAATTATGAACTTTCAAGAGGTAGATGGTGACCATATTGACATTCACCTTAAAATATTGCATGTAAATTCATGACTATAAGAAAATTGATCCAAGATGAAGATGATTGCTTAGGACGGAAAACTCTTTTTTAGTTTGCAGGCCTTTCTTACCGGATGCTCAGCTGGCGGCCTAGCTACTTACATTCACTGTGACAATTTTCGTTTACTTCTACCAAAGGAGGTTACTGTTAAATGTCTCGCAGATGCTGGTTTTTTCCTTGATGTGTATGTTTCAACAATCTTGCGTGTGCTTTGTGACTCGCTTCATTCTATTGCAATTTTTTTCAAGTAGAAATGTGCTACTTGGCTTATAATCCTTTAGTTAGACACCAAAATACAAACACTGTAGGCTTAGCTGAGGGGCTGATTAATTACAAACAATATAAGATTGACATCTTGGCTCCAGAAGCAGTTTAGATCTTTCAACCTCTGTTTTGGTCATCCGTGATCCATTAATCCTTATCTCCAACTTTCTGTTCGGTAATCACTATTTAGGGTTTAAGGTTTTGGGTTTAGGGTGTAAGCTCTTTTTTTGGGTTTTTTAGCTTCAGTGTCTCATAAAATCACTACCTTAAACTTTTTAGTCCTTTTCAGGTAATTATGCCTGTTTGCGAGAAGATCCTTCATCCTCTTAGAACTGTTTAGTTAGTTTGTTTTTTATTTTTATTTTTTTACTAATTTAGCTATGAAAGAACACCAACCACAAACTTTGTTTGACTAAAAATTCATCCATACAGCATTTGTTTAAGCATCAATTAAACCTCTATCAGTTGTCCTTTTGTTTTTGTGGTTCATCTTTTGCAGGAATGACATTAGAGGGAAAAGGAGCATGCAATCGTTCTACAATGATGTTGTCCATCTTCAGGTGCAAACCCTCCCTCATCCTGTGGCTGCCTAAGAATTTATTGCTACTCCACTTCACGCATTATTAGAGTTTTCTTGTTTATTTCTCGTAAATACTGTGCCATTTTTCAAACAACAAAAAGTACATTTTTGCATCTAGGTTGGTAATGCAGATATGAATTTGTCTGTATAATACAATCCATTTCAAAAGGCAAATGAGATGATAATTTATACAAAGCAGAAAAATTGTATGAATATGCTCTAGTTCTTATTTAAGCTTTGGTATGTTATAAATGGTACAGAGATATATTTGTAAATTTAGGCTTTGCACCTATATTTGTGTATGCAAATGGGACATATTAGCAAATAAATTAGAAGTGGCATGTAAATGTGCAACTTGATCTTCTACTTTATCTCCAAACATGAATTACTGTACCTACTTTCCGCATGGTTTTTTGCTTTTTTTTTTTTTTTTTTTTTTTTTTTTGCATGCAAAATATTATAAGGAAGACCTTACACATGTATTTACTTGTGTTGCCATATGTTGAAACATTAACATTTTCTTAGATATTCATTTACTTATTTTCTGTAGAATTCAGAGGGAAAATATGTTGCAAACTTGCAATTTTGTGTCACTCTCTTTCAAACTTTCTATTGACTGCTTGGTTTTGTCAGTTGTCTTGATCGCTCTTTAATTAATTTGTTTCAGGAAGTGGGAAAACAATTTTCAAACTGCATTTCAATGATGGAGCCAGCTCAGGCAAGTCTTTGAATTTTTTATTTCATGGTGATTTACCAGAAGATGAACTGGTAAATCAGCTTTGGTATTGGATCAAATTTATGTTTGCTTAAATTGTTGCCTCTAAATTTGCGCGGCAGTGTTTTTTCCCTCACGAGATTGTCAAGAACATAGAGACTCCAACTTTCATTCTAAATCCAGCTTATGATGCTTGGCAGGTTATATTTATCTACCATTCTACCTCACATTTTGATAATAGAAAAATATAATGCTGTGTACTAATCTACACTTCAACCAATATTTTCAGATACAACATGTCTTGGTTCCACCGGCATCTGACCCTCAAGACTCATGGCTAAGTTGCAAGCTGGATATTAACAAATGTAATTCCAGCCAGATTGAAATTCTCCAAGGTAAAAACTTAAAAACACGTAGTGTTGAGTGAACTGTTTTTTTTCACAAAGATAGTGAGTGTGCGTGTGTGTGTGTGTGTGTAATCCCTTGAATTGGGTCTCTCCAATTTGAGGTGATTTTATAAGGAATTGCACTTTCAAGGGTATATATGAAAGCTTAGATCTTACAGGTGATATATTTGTATATAAGTAGGTAGTTTTGCTGGAATATTCCATAAAATTTGCTTTTTTTCTTTTTTTTAGTCTATTGAATTTTAAAGCTTAAAACCAGCGAAAGAACTTTTTACAGGTTTTAGGGCAGATTTGCTCGATGCCTTGAGTGAAGTGAAGAAGAAAAGGGAGTGGGGCATGTTCATAGATTCTTGTTTTGTACACTGTCAAACATTGAATAATATCACATGGCACTCTCCGTCTTCTGCTAGACTCAACAATAAGGTAGCAATCACAGCCCTAGTTCATTGTGCTGTTTCAACTTTTGTAGTTCTTTTGTACAGAACTTATCATTATATGATACTGTATTCTGGCATGCTAGCATGGTTATTGGTGATCGAAGCTATTTGTATACTATAGTTAGAAAATCAAGATCTTTCTCTGGAGTAATCTGATACATCAACAATAATAAGATACTCGAGACTAAGCTGGCATGCTGGTAATTAATAAATCAGATACTACTGCAATTTTTTACCTTGATTAGGCCCTCATTACTCCTTGGTAAATAGTTTGTAGTACCTCCTGGTTTCAGAGTACATCTGCATGTAAGAAAATTGGAGAAATATAAGCTGGCTTTCAAATAATTTTACATAAGCAATCTGTTTTGATAATGTTTAGGGCCCTAGACTAATAGCAGATCAAGCTCCTTTCTAATATTTACTTATTGCTAAGGACTCTACAATGAATCAACGGAACAAAAAAGACGGACCTCCGTACAAAATCATAATCCTGTTGGCACGAATTTTTTTCAAATTTGTTAGTGTAGGTACTAGTGTTGATTTTTCACAACAATAAAATTATCTATATCTATTCGTATTTATGGACTTGCTAACCTCAGCTCTCTCTTTTTTTTTTCCTTTTGAGGAGCAGACGATTGCGGAGGCGGTCGGAGATTGGTATTTCGATCGCAGAGGAGTAAAGGAAATAGATTGCCCATTTCCGTGCAATCCGACATGCTATAATCTTAAATTCACTCAACCCTACAAGTTATAAGACTGGTCTCTCGAGCTCAGCGATTAGATTTATTTGGCAAAGTGATTCCTTCAAAGTTTATTCACCGTAGTATGGATAAAGTAGCTCAGATTATCACCTGCTGCCATTCTTCAAACTGCATTGTTTTTGTGAATGATTTGGAACCGACCCAGCGGCTGGTGAGGTGAGCCTGTTTATCTTGTATTCGCTTCGAGTTTAAATGTATGAGAGATTAGTTGCTCAATTATGCGAATACGCACTACTGATGCTCTATGCCATCACTGTAACTGCACATGTAACAAGAAGTTCTTTGCATTATTCCCATTGTTGAATTTTGGTTTTTGTGCTCAAATTTGTTATCCATGCATTGTTAACAGAGCTCTGCAAAGTTTACACTGTTTGAAGAGTTCTTTTTTAACACAGATGGGGCCAGGGAAAAATGAAGATGATGATTGTTCCCAAGAGACTCGCAGCATTTGAGACTTGGAGAGTCCTCAACACACACACACACACACAAACAGAAAAGAAAGAGGAAAAAAAGAAAAAGAAGGTGAAGAAGCATCACTCTCTTCACTCTCTCCTTTTCCTTTATTGGCTTCTTCTTCCTTTATTTCACATCACCGAAACAGGTAATAAAGCTCACGCTACGGATGTTTCTTTCTCCCTTTTCCCCTTCTCACGCATTAGATGTGTCCGTGTACCAGATCTACCACGTCACTGGGGACTTTATTTACATGCACAAATATGAGTATGGGCTCATGTTAGTAAATGGGCAGCGTCCACCTTCATATGTGAGGTTCAAGCGAAATTATTATTATTATTATTTTTAAGAAAAAGATAGCCCTATCAGCTTCATTCAATAAATAAGTAAATTAGGCTACAGAAGTGAGACATCTCGATCTCTCTTTCGAATCGAAAGAAAAAAAAAACAGTTTATAACTAAAAAGAAAACTTCATGAAAATCTGGAAGCGGTCGCATTTTTGGAGCATCGATTGCATTTACCAATCTATCCAGATGTTTTCTCACGTAATTATATTTTTGGCGAGTTAGGGATCTGTAGAAATTTGTTAGAAGATCATTTCGTTCCTACTAGACTAAATTAACCACCCATCCAAGCGATTAGAGAGGTAGTAATTCATAATAGTTTAATGTAAAAGGTAAAGGGTCTTCACCCACGAGTACAACCACCACAGAAATTAATTCTTATAAACAAAAATTTTGAGTGGTTGAGTTGAGGTTGGTCGGTGTGATCAGCTTTTGCCAAAAGCCAAAAGTTTCCTCTGGTGAGAGAAATTTAAGTGCTTCTCCATGTGGCCTCTGTGCGTTGGTTTGGCACTATTTATTTATTGGAGTGAAGTAAATGGTTGCGTTACTTAACCATTATTATTATATATATGTTAATGTTTCTCTTTAAAGGGGCTCCATCAGGTTCTAATGTATACTAATAACATAACATAAAGTGTCACTTTTTCTTTCAATAGGCCGAGAGAGCACCTATTCAAGATGGGAGAATATTCTTATCTCTTTTACTTGGTACTTTTTTCAGTGCCCCACCCTTACATTTTTCTAAGTAACTTTAAAATGGAAAATGCTATGTGTACACCCGTAAGGGGTGTACATCTCACATCCCCACCCATCTAAGGGTGGGGGTGTGATGATGGGTCACTTGATGTGACACGTAAAAAATATCGACATCATTAAAATGGTGGAGATGTATGATGTACACCCCTTCGGGGTGTACATGTAGCATTGCTCCTTTAAAATTTGAGTTTTTGTACTGTGCATTTGGTTTCCCTTATATATAGTATTGTTGGTTATCTCAACATAACTAGTAATTTGATGTATGCTGTTTCGATTACTAGTAATGTTGTATTAATAATATTGTATTATTATTCAGATTATTTGCAGAATAAATTAAATACAGTAATCTAAAAAAAACAAAAATTATAGAATGCTTAATAATTCTGATAGGATAATGCGATTCAAACAAGTCCTAGAATTACTAAAATTAATGTTGTGTACAGTTCAGAGCTTAGTTAGGTTTGTCCCTATAAAGAATGGACAGGTCCCATGGCGTACTCAGATGCTTTGACTGTGGATATGCGTTTCCTATACATCCCAAAAAAAAAAAGAAAAAGAGAGTGTGTGTGTGTGTGTGTGAATGGCCTCTTAGGAGCCTAATAGGAAAAGCAATTGGTATCATGATAACAGAGCACAGTACTCTCTTTTGTATGCTAACAATATATATTAACACTGTCGGAGATTTAAAGCTCTACCTGCGCACAAGCATGCCACTACTAACAAAATATGCACTCCCCCCCCTTCTCTCTCTCTCTCTCTCTCTCTCTCTCTCTCTCTCTCTCTCTCTTTTTCTCTCTCTAATGTTTTGTATTGTGGTATTATTTCCCTTCTCTTGATTTAGAAATGTGATATATTCATTGCCTACCATAGATCCCTTGGAGCTGCATTGCTTCTGTGAACTGTGAAGTGACCTCTGATTGACTCAACAGTAGCTCCAGAATCCACCTCTAGAAGGAAAATGGCTCAGCAGGTGAATACAATTACATTAGATTCCTCTGTTTCTTTCTCTTTGGCTGATCAGATTCTGTTTATCTCACTCATGGGTAGAGTTTATTTCTAAGGTTTAGCTCTTTCTCTTCTTGATCTTACTGGGGCTCAGTTTAGCATTGCTGCAGCTTCTGCATTTCACAATCAATTTTTTTTTTGTTTTTTTTAAAAAAAACTATTTTAAAGTGTAAAAACGCAAAATTCTTTATTCTTGCTACAAAAAGAAAAATCTTGTAAGGAACTTACTACGATTTTTCTCTTAATAACACTTTTAAAACGAAATTTTATCAAAGAGCATTATTACTTTTATGGAGCCAATATTTTGTATTTGTGCTATGCTTAAGACTTCTAATCCAGTTCCTTTCTTAACCTTTTTCCTCTTCTCTTTTTTTTTTTCTTTATTTATTATTCTTTTTTTGGTTTTTAATTTACAGGAAGGTGGGTGGCCTCTTGGACTACAGCCATTGAATGTGAGGGTTGGTCTCCTCAGAAATCTTGACTTCTCTGGGTCTCTTTCCTTGAATACCATCATCACTGATGATTCCCCAACCTCATCATCCTCTGTTTCTTCTTCATCAGATGTTGACACAGAGGTGCAGAGTAGAGTTACTTGTTGCTCATTGATGTAAAAATTACTCTTTCTTTTTTATAACTACAACATGTGTTTATGCAAAAGACATAGGAGGATGGAGTAGCTCTCCTTGTTTGAGCTCAGTGTCTTCCTCAGTTTCAGTTTTGCAGTACTTTTTCTTTGTTTGCTAGTAAAAGATTTAAATGAAAATCTCCTCTTTTTGGTCAAAGAGGAAATATAGTTACTCTCCTATGTCATGCTTCATGCAATGTAGACCTTATCTTCCTATTCTAGGGATTTTAACTAGTTCAGGACATTTACTAGATCATCACATCTATGTGAACAACGATTAAGTTCAATAAACCTGCTCTGCTCTTTTAATAACAAATTTTCCACCTTCTCTATTTGTAGTCAACTGGGTCTTTCTTCCCAGACAGAAGCATCACACTGGGCAACCTCATTGGCATTACCAACATTCTTGAGCTCTCAAGAAGATCACTGAGAAGAAGCAAAAAGAAGCAAGAGAAAAACCCAAGGAGAAAAAATACCCACAAGACCAAAACATGGTTCTCTCTATGCCCAAGAGCTCATTTGAACCAGGAAACACCATGCAGCAGCATCAATGCTCCATCTCTTGGCCATTTCCTTGAGGCTGAGAGGAGAGCAAGCAATGTGCAGATGAGGAAGAAGAAGAAGAAGAAGAAGAAGAAGAAGAAGAAGAAGAAGAAGAAGAGCTCATCAATGGTGTATGAGATAGATGGACTAATCCCTGAGAGAGTCTCTTCCATGGAGGATGAGAACTCTCTATTCTCCAATGGTGTTGTTGCTCCTCCTCCTCCTCCTCCTCCTCATCATGAGGTTGAGGGAAATGAAGGTGTGGTTTTATCAAACACTAGTAGGGGTTTGATCTATGAGAATGGGTATTGTTTTGCTTTGATGTTCCCTTGTTTGGGTGGGGTAGAGTCTAGCCATTGAAGGAAGGGACTTTTCTTTTAATTTTCTTCTTCATCTTCTTCTTCTTCTTCTTCTTGTTATTTGATGGTTTAGACAGAAGATTTGTATTGTGGGTTAGCTTAATTTTCTAGATTACAAGGAAGGTGGATTCATTTGGCCAGTTTATGTGAGAATATTTGTATCATCAGGCATGTAGTTAACAAGAAACTCTTAGGCTTCGTTTAAAATTGCGGAACGATAAAAACAAAAAAAAATTATTCTATTTATTTTCATACTATGATATATTTTCTGCTATTTCTATATATTTTTATTCTAACTTTATTTTATGTATTAGCCTCATCTGAACTTCAATATCAAACTGGTATTTAATCTCTTTTTTTATTTTTTTTTTAGAGAGAGGGAGAAAAACTGGTCTTTAATCTTGATTTCTGGTGTGGCCACTAGGCCTGCACTTGAACTATGCCCAACATGTCTATCTCATTAGGGAAAGTCACTCTACAGTAAAATTTTGGAACACTTAATTAGAATTTACTTTCCATGCATGCATGAATTGTAAAGAATCCAAATTAAGTGAAATCAAAATGATAAAAGATAAAATAAAATAATTATTAATTTTTAAATGCTTAATTAGATTGTCACATAATAATATTTTTAATATTATATACGCAAATGGTATAACGTAAGTGAGCTTTTATGTATTATCAGTAAGTAAAAAAAGAAAAGGACATTATTGGTGGGAGCATCATCCTCTCCCTCCCCCATGAAATTACACCATACATGCATGCATGGGTACGTACCACGTATGAAAGGCGAGAGTTTGACCACGCTTTCCCATCAACTCAAAACACCTCAAATGAATCTGCATGTTGGATTTGTTTATCCAAATGCGCTTAATGTGTCCCAATCACAACTGTAGAAGTTGGAAAAGTACAAGTAACCCAACTACCACTAATTATATATAAAATACACAAATAGCATTTTAATTTTGTGATTCACTGCACACGTATTAGGTCTTAGGTCTTAGGATTACAATATTAAAATACTATTCTTTCACGCAAGATCAAAATATAAAATTTAGAGTATAAATTTTATCATATTATTTTTCTGACAAGTTAAGTTTTGTATGTTAAAATAATTTATTCTGGTGCTAGCTACTTCTCTCCTACTTGGATGGTTAGGGCACCAATTTATTCCAACCCTTTTGGAGTGTGAATCAATAAAGTAGATTATTAAATAAAGTCACATAATACAAACAAGGAATTCCACCTCCCGTGCGTACTCTCTATATCTTTGGCGCAACTTAACTTCAAAGCTTTCCCAATCAAAAATATTTAATTTTACACGTAAGTTTTACCTTTTATTTTATAGATTATATAATATTTATCCTAAAACAAATTCCATTTTTTTTGTAAAATGATCACATATTTTTATTTTCTATAAAAATTGATCTTAGATTTTATATATATATATATATATATATATATATATATATATATATATATATATATATATATATATAAACTCGCTCCTTATTTGACACGGCATTTTTTATTTCAGCCCCACGTAGTCAAAAAAAGCCCAGGTCAACTATTTGACCCACCTCCAACAACTTTTCTCGCTCTAACAATCAATCAATCGATCAAAACAGTACAAAATTGCGAACCAGAAAAAGAAATGTGACTGGGTCCACAATGATGAGTCTACATCAAAATCATACAAACAAAAAAAAGTTGGAAAAAAAAAAATTTACTAAAAATCTCCTCAACAATATATATATATATATATATATATATATATATATATATATATATATATATATATATATATATATATATATCTTCTATATTTTTTATTTTATTTTTTATAATTATATGGTATTAAATATTATATCTTGGTTTTTACCCCAACACAACAATTCACCATCCATTTGCCCCAAAGAGGCCAATAACTTGGGTTACGTCACACATACAGGACAAAGGACTAAGACAAAACTTAAAATTCGAGAAAGGGCTAGAAAATAATAATAAAGCAGCCTAGTAAATTTTTATTTTGCCATTTTATTTAATTATTTTATAATTTAGCATATTTTTATGATTTAAACAAATGAAATTAACTATTCTGTGATTATCAAAAAATTTATTTTGCTATTCTATTTAATAATAAAAAATTTTAAATAATAATACAGTTAATTTAAACTTTTTAAATTTCAAAATGGTAATATAAAAATAAGTAATGGTAATATAAAAATAAGTAAAATGATAAAGAGGCAAATTGAAATTTTACCTTACTAATGTTCTAATAAGATAGAGACCCCAAACCCCATTCCCATGCTCAATAATAGAGCAGTAGCAGTCACATGACTTTAACAACCCAACATGAAGCAGAAGCTGCTTTGGATGATGAATTGTTCATTTCACACCATCTTTTCAATTGATAGATGTTCTAAATCACAAATACAAAAAAACTCTGCTACATAGTCCCTTCTCTACTCTCTCTCTCTCTCTCTCTCTCTCTCTAAGTTACCCTTTCTGAAAACACTAGGAGAGTTTTCACTGTGGGTAGTAGCAATTTCATTTTAATAACTAAAAGCACTTGTACTGTTCTTAACAAAAGAACCATAGTAGCTTTTATTCAATCTCTCTATAGCTTTTAGAATGCCCAGAATCTACATGAACTATGCATTTTACTAAAATCTCCCCCCCTGCATATATACATAACCCTTTCAAATGTGCAAATTTAGCATTTGCGCACATACCCCTGAAAGCTGTATCTATTTGCATATTTTGCAGAGAGTGTATGCCCCAAAAAGAATTGATTGAACTCAATGGCTCAGCTGCTTAATCAAGGCTTGTCCACTATTTCACTGTTATCGGATATCCGACCCGATCCGCGGCCCATCTTGAACGAGCCCATGGCCGAGGAGAGGCCCTTGATGCTGCTGCTCCCCTCGCAGCTGAAGTTGCAGGACCGCCTCGACCGCCTCAGCCTGGGGGAATTGGCCCTTTCTCCGTCGTCGTGCGGCTTATCGGTCTTGGCCACGATGAGCCGAGATATATTGCGGCGACAGAAGGGGCAGGTCGGGCTCGGCAAGCATAGGGTCGTCGGGTTGGGCTTGCTGTGGCAGCATAAGGACAACGTGCACGCCGCGCACATTTGGTGGCCGCAATCTTGGACTTGGATGGTGCAGTGCTGGTCGAAGCAGATGCTGCACAGTTCAGCGTCGCTCGCCTGCAACAACAGCATTCTCATACTTGCTCATACACGAAGCTAGTCGAAACAGCCTACTGATGTTTGAGAAAAAAGAATAAATCATCGAAATTCACGTTACGTATCGACCGACCGCTACTGAAAAGGCGAGAGTGAATGAATCTCATTGACTACAATTCATCGAGTTAAAAAATATACATATAAACTACTGGTTGCAGAAAACTGCAGCTATGCAGTTCACTTTTCGTACAAATTTAAACAAAAGATGCAGTAAACTCGGAAGAATACGACACCTAACTAATAAAATATCACTAGCTAGAATCTGCACGAGTTTTATTTCAATTATTATTGGATGGATGATAAGAATTAGTGCCGTATTTTATATGACATAAAAAAGGTTAGTTTTTTCTTTAGTGGGTGTTATGGTATCATTCTCAAACACCCCACACACCCACCACTGAAAAGGGTTGGAGAATTCTCTCTATCACACTTAAGCAAAGTAGTTACGCAAAGTATTACCCTACAGGGCTATTAAAAAAGTTTCGATAAGTTAATTATCTTACTGAAAATGAAATGAAAGAAGAAAACACCGACCTCGGAGATATCGTCGGATCCATCATCCGAATGCGAAGGCGATGGAACGGAATACCTTGTCCCCTTCAGTATCTTCTTCTCCCTCTCCCTATTGGCCTCCATTAAAGCGGCCTCTAACAAAGCCTTTGCGTCCGGATTGAGCTCACTAATGAACTTCAGTGGCGAAGGCCAAACCATAGGCT
Source organism: Tillandsia leiboldiana (assembly GCA_029204045.2). NCBI lineage: Eukaryota > Viridiplantae > Streptophyta > Magnoliopsida > Poales > Bromeliaceae > Tillandsia > Tillandsia leiboldiana. Next base: position 56,508,090 of record CM055061.1, read on the forward strand.
CTGCCGACGATGGGTTCAGCAGAGCGGCGCACGCTCCGTGGCGCCGCTTTAGAGCAACAGCATATGGAATTCTCCTACAAAAAATTACCGAAAAAAGTAATTGAGCAAGACACTTCTTTGACACAACTATGTAAGAAGTTATTATTATGGTACTTGGTAGATGTCATGATCTGTTCGAATTTTAAGCGGGTTGTGGAAAAATCCGCAGAAAAATGTACCAGGTTGCTTAAAATTAGTCTAAAGGACACAAGAAATTTAGAGCAACAGATTCAGTAACGTAACTTTTTATGGATTTAGTACTTTTTAAAGTGTTCCTCCCACTAGTCCCTTGGAACAGGTGGTGAATTTGCTATTTTGAGAAACCAAAAAAGCTCAATTTTAGTAAAAGTTTATGAGAAATGGCAGTGTCGGCGGAACTAAAAAGATAACCTGACACTAGATCAAAGAAGTGCAAATACCAACAATTATGTAAGAAACATTCAAATGAATCAGAATAATAACAATAACAACAACAACAACAAGAACAAGAACATAATGGCAACATAATTTCACTTGAATACTTATTATTCCAAATCAAGGATCCTCACCCAGCTGCATCTCTTTGATGCCGGTCGGCGCCCCACGCGAGCAATTCGCGCACGCAATCTAGCGATCCCCCACGGGCGGCCAAATGCAGCGGCGTACTCCCCGGAAAACTGCGAAAGAGAGAGATATACAAATTCAGAACATCATAGGTACTGATCACAAGCCCCATGCAAACATTTACCAGTATAAGCATTTACCCGTATGCGCCGGTAGAAGAAGAAACAATAGCCCCGTTGTCCAATAGAATGTGGACGCAATCGGACCGTCCCTGCCTCGCCGCGAGGTGCAGCGGCGTCGCCCCGCTGTCATCTCGAACATTTACAAACCGCGCGAATCCCCTGATTTTGAATTGAAATTGCTGTGGAGATCAGAAACAGCAGAGCTATGTAACTTCAAATTGCAGCAAAATAAGAACTCACCAAGAATCGGCGACCGGGGTGGATCGGGCCGCCGATAGAACAGCTTGTAGGCAATCCGAATGGCCGTAGTACGCCGCGTGATGCAAACAAGTTCTTCCATTCAATGAATCAAACATTAAGATCTATATAGCAAGTAGAAATGAACATCCAGATCAATTTGAACATCATAGCTCGAGATCTAGCGAAAAATGAACACTTATTAGGAAATAAAAAAGAAAAAGGAGGGAGCTTTGCTCACATTTGCCCCAGCTTCAAGCAGCTTTTTCGCGCATTCGATTTTCCCGTGCATCGCAGCGAGCATCAGCGGAGTCTTTGCATAAAAAATCACATAAAAATCACACTTTTATTATTATGCATAAAAATTAGTAATATAAACAGGGAAAGAAGCGAAGAACACTACAAAGATCGATTTTTTTTTACCTGTTTGTGGCGATTTACGACATCAGGACGAATAGAGAGATCCAAAATCATCGAAAGAACCTGAAAACACGCCAAAAAAACCAAGTACAACGAATCTCATCAACCCATTAGCCACTAAAAAAAATCCGATTAAAGCATAAAAAATTACCCCCCCCCCCCCCCCCCCCCCCCCCCCAAAAAAAAGAAAAACGAAGAGGACTCATTTGGGATCTTAGGGAGCTCACCCGGAGTCGCCCATTTGCGGCGGCGATGTGGGCGGCGGAGAGGCGGTCGTAGATGGTGGCGCGGCGGAGCAAGGAGGGGTCGGAACACAGCACGTACTCTATGGATTCGAGGTCCCCGCTCTGCACCGCGCTGAAAAACTCGTGCTCGTCGCTGGAGCGGCTACACGCTAGGCTCTGACCCATCTTCTCCGGCGACGTCGCCGCCGCTCCCCGCCGCCGCTGGTGGCGGCGCACCGCCGGAGGAGGAGGAGGAGGACGAGGAGAGCTTTGAGGAGGTTATGGTGGGGAAGAGTGGCGAATAATGAGAAAAAGGAGCAGTGGAGTGGTGGGGGTTCATAATAAGCACACAGGGGGTTTAATTTAATTTTCTTTCAGCGCAAGGGGGAATGTGGTTACTGCCCCGGTGAAGTTACCGTAGTAGCCTTGACTTTCTCATATGAATCCCGCCGACGCGGAACGGTCTCATAAACGTGACAGTGATACTAAATTTATTTAATTCATCATTTATTGGATAACGAATTATTCAATTGTTTTTTTTTAATTTTTGAAATAGTGTTTGATTAATTTTATAGAATAGTAATATATAATTAAAAATATATATATTATTATTGAATTTGATAGAAAATATAATTTAATAAAAATAATTTATTATAATATTTAAATATAAACAATTTGTATTAATACATTATAATTAATAATTTTATAATAAAAACAATTTATTATAATATATAAGCTATTATTATGTCTATATAATTTAATTTTAAATTAATTTATGACTTTAATAAAGTTTAGAATTAAATTTTAGATGAACGCTATTTCATCAAAATGATAAATAGTTTACTTCAAACTATTTCGAAATAACCGTAAATAATAAAATTTGTCCGGAATAATTATTTCTGTTTTATTTTAGAAACAAACAAAATCTAGAATTCACTCATTTTATTTCGATCGATTGAAAACAAAAATTATTATATTTTTTTAAGAAAATAGATGATTTGATGCAACTATAATATATATATATATATATATATATATAAACTAGGCTGCAATACTATCGATAGCACAAGTAATTAGTACTATTAATTTTTTAGCTTTTGGATTAAGAAATGTGTGGTTAGAATGATAGTGATCTCCCAGGATTTAGTGGGTGATTTGTTGAATAGTAAAAATTTTAAGGGACTACTATAATCCCAACTGAATATTCTTTCATCCAAGAGTTAGAAACTTGATAGTACCAATTATTTAGTGCTATCAATGGTATTCCAGGACTCTCTCTCTCTCTCTCTATATATATATATATTTATATATAGAGAGAGATAGTAGAGCTTATATGCTTTTAAAAGTATAAACTCATCCATACTTATGAATTTTTTATCATTGGATTTATATATATATATATATATATATATATATTAGAGCTTATATGCTTTTAAAAATATAAGCCCACTCATACTTGTGAATTTTTTATCATTAAATTTGTATTGATATTTGTATTTTTTTATTTTTTTTTCTCTCTTTTTAGTTGACTTTACAATAGTACAAATCTCAATACAAATCTAATAATAACAAATTTACAAATATAAATTGACTTGTGCTTTTAATAATATATAAGCTCTACTATATATATATATATATATATATATATATATATATATATATATATATATATATATAGTTAGGTGGAAATACTATTAATAGTATCAAGTCACTGGTGCTATTAAGTTTTTAATTCTTAAATTAAAAGATGTGTGGTTGAGATGATAGTGGACTTTTTGGATTTAATAGGTGATTAAAGAAATAGTAAAATTTAATCGGTGAAAATGATCAAAGAAATTGATCTAAAGGTATAAAATTTGATAGCACTAATAACTTGGTACTATTAAAAATATTGTAGCTGAACTATATATTGGTACTATTAATAATATTATAGCTGAACTATATATATATATATATATATATATATATATATATATATATATATATATATAAAAGACCACCTCAATAATAGATAGAATATAAAATATAATAATATATTTAACTTGTTTAGGAGAAAAAAAAAAAAAAGTAAACAGGTGGAGATAAATATATGTTATTTAAGGAAGGAAAATATATTATTTCTTTGTATCAATGATAGAGAAGAATATTATATAACAAAAAATAAATAACAAAATGAATATATATATATAAAAAGTAAAATATGCATTGTCACGAGGAGGTGATGGTAAGCTTAATAGTCCACATGGAGGGCTTCGTCCAAAGAGTGGTATTAACAAAGAGCAATGCTATATGTACACCCCGAAGGGGTGTACATCATACACCTCCACTATTTTAATGATAGCGATACTTTTTACGGGTCACATCAAGTAATCCATCATCACACCCCCACCCTTAGATAGGTGGGGTGTATGATGTACACCCCGAAAGGGGTGTACACATAGCATTTTCCATTAACAAATGGGAACAGGAACTAGGCATCCATCATATATTTTAGGCCCATTTTTGTAATTACGTGCATTCGGTGCATTTGTATTTGTATATTCGTACACTCTTACTTTTTAAGACCATTAGTACTTTTAATTTGAATTTTATCTCTATATAATTTTAAATATGCATTGATTGTATGCAAGTACAATTATTGGTTAAGATTTGATTAGTTTTCATATGTGATCCTAAGTTCAAAGTATAATTATTTTGTATTATTATCTGAGTTTATTTTTTTTAAAAAAAAATAAATGAATTAGATAGCTAGCTTGCTATTTTTTTTCTGAAAAAAAATATATAAAGATATGCTTAAATATATGAATAAGTTATCTGAGAATAATTTATGCACCATGAGAATTTTTTTTATATCGTTGTAATTTAAAAATTAAACTATATATATAGTATCACCCGTGCTTTTGAAAGTACGGTGGCATTCATATTTATAGGTCATGTTCGATAATAAGATATTTAATTTAAGAATCATAATTTATACTATTAAAATTATTTAGAAATTAAATTTTATAACTTTTCAATATTATTTATCAAATGATTAAAGAATCTTAAAAATAACTATTTTAATAATTGATGTGATAAGTTTATAAGTTCAACAGTAAAGAATAATCCAGAATTATATCAAATTTTAATAGAAAATTTTATTTACCATCAAAAATAAGTTTAATAGTTTCGATTTAAAAGTTAAATCTTTTATTACTTTTTATATGAGATTTTTTTTTTTTTTTCTTCTCAGCTAGTTGTTCATTTTGGACTACTCTTCACTGGCTAAACGAAGTCGAAAAATTATAAAATTTAATTTTTAAATAATTCTAACACTATAAATTATATTTAACCGAATTGATCGATAAATTTAAAATCTCATCTTCGAAAATAACTTACAAGTACGAAAATCTTTATACTTTCGAAAGTATAATAATCTAACTCATATTATAAAACAGGAGCAATTAATTGCTTTCATATCTACGTACATACAAAATCACTTTTATATCTACCTCTCAAAAAATTATCGTCTTAAAAATATTTTTTATAAAATTCACAATCTTTCCAAATAGACCTTCAAAAATACTAAAAATAGAGATATATAAGAAATAAACATAATATTATCAAGTGTATATTTGAAATGCTAATATATAAAAAAATTTACAAATTTTCAGGAATATATAAAAAATTATTCCTATAAAAATAATAGTAAAAAAAATATTACTGTGTTGTACTGGAATAAACATAAAAGATTCATCAAATAAGATGTCAACAGTTCACTTAAACAAATCTTAAATGTGTTTCAATATTTTCCTATAAATAAACAAAAAAAAAAAAAAATGATCATCCAACGGATCGAATAAAACGAAGGACGAATACAGATGCAGTGCACGAATATTCGAATATATGCATGGGATGCATGGTGAGATGGAGGGCATTTATGGAAACTCCAACAAAAAGTCCAATGTCTGAATAAAGTAAAAATTAATTAATTAATTATTATTCTCTTATAATAATAATTTTTAATTAATAAATTTAATATAATATGTGGCCATTTTTTTCAGGGTTCCGACGTGTCATGGACTGATTTGTAGTCCTTTTTGTCAGGTTTTTTTGCTTTTGTTAATTTAATATATATTTTTTCAACGCCAAATGAATTTAGATTTGATTTTATACTGTTTCTATTAAACATATCGGATAACTAACTGATATTTTTGTATAAAATTTAATTTTTTATATTTAAGTTTTAAAAACTTTTAAGTTATTCGTATATATCTTCTAGTTTATTACACCTACTTTACTATTTATTTTTTAATAAAATATAAAAAAAATATTAATTCCAACGAGTGAAAAATGTTATATCTATAATTATGTATAATTAATATCTAAAAAGATAAAAAAAATAAATTGATCTGGCTCACTAATCAAAGTTAAATATTTAATTTATGATTAACTATATTTTTTTAATGAATATTAACGATAGAAATATATATTGACAATTTAAAAAAAATTTAAAAATAAATATAAAACTTTAAATTTTATATATATATATATATATATATATATATATATATATATATATATATATATATATTATTTGTTATGTTATTAAAAGGCTGTATGAAATTAACCTAAAATTTTAAATGGGTCACTTTTTTTTTTTTTTTGGTCTAAAAAGTAGAGCGCTAAATCACTCATCTTTTTAAGAGGTATGCGCAAAGCTAAAGAATCAAAATAAATGTCTTATGTAATTCAAAAACTCTTCAAACATTAGTTTCTAATTATTAATTAAACTGAGTTTCTAATTATAATGGCACAAGAGATTATTTATTTTAGAAATGTCACAAAATCATGAATATAAACAAATACAAACAATTAATGACCTAAAAAACACACATACAGGTCAATGATTTTTTTTTTTTTTTTTCTTTTTTTGGTATAACAGATTTTTAATGAATAGTAATAAATACTACCAGTGGAGGTGTTATCTTGGTTAGAATAAACAAGCAAATGATTGCCACTTATTTGGTCACAGGTGATAATTAGGTGTACCCTCTTGTACTCAGAATTAAATAATTACAACATATATATAATTAGTTATGTTCTGAAAATAGATTAAAGATATTAATATAGTTAAATTATTTGACATGTAAAATGTCCTGATTTGCTTACTAATTAATACCTTAAAATCCTCTTAAACTTTATTGAAAAAAGTCAGTGTGTTCTAATTACTATCCATGCTCGTAACTTTCAAATATCATGTAAATTTTCAACTCAAGATTGCAACTTACTCAACAAGCGCATTCAAATATGATAATAAAAGCGATAAAATTTTTAATTTGTCTTCCTCAGCATAAAAAACATATAAATTATTATTGAATCTGATCAAGTATATTATAGGTATGCTAGTTAACTAATATGAGATGAAATCATTGATTTATATAGGAGGACCAAAATAAGAATAATTTAATAATCTGCTACTTTTAAATTTGAAGGATTAAATTAATTTAAAGCTCCATTTGGTTTAATTAATTCATCTTTAATTTATTATCTCGCAAAAATTCACAGCAAATCAAAACATATATATAATAGAAATGCACGTTTTATATTCACGTAGTAATAATATGATAAATTTAATATATTCACTGAGTTTCGAAACATTTCATTTTCATTTAATGGAATGTGCTGCATCATGCATGGTTAATTTACTAACTATATAAAATACATTTTTTTTCTTAAAATTACTTTAATAATATACTGATTAATGTAATGGAACAGAAGATATGATAACTAATGTAAAGATGATTTAAAGGTATGGTGCACATGGCTTGTGCAAGAGAGATCTAAATAATAATGATACCAAATTATGTATTACATAGGATAATATTGATCAGTGACTCCACCACCTTTAAGTTGATACCTTGATCGATTAATGTGTTACGGATCCAATTCGCTTTTCACTGACCAACTTAAGTACATTTTTACACCTTGGATAGGGTTCTTTGATTAGTATACTAACACAACAGGTAACACATCAAGTAAGGTTCAATATTTTAAAAGGATCCATGATAAAACTAAGGAGTGTAGCAGCTGAGAACATTTGTAACTCTTTTAGTTAAATAATTAAACAAGTATAACTTAACTTGCCAATCAAGAAGAACAAAATTACAAAAGTGTGTGGTTTGTGGATGCATGCATGATTTGTTTTTTTGCAAAAGTTTTCGAGAAGCTTGTGTTGAATAACAAGCTTTGCGAAAAGATTGATGCCATTTGTTAAGGAAGTTCACGACACATCGCAGCACATTGATAGGTAGGAAAAAATGACGTAGACCTAATTTATATATGCCTTTTTAACCAAAAAGCCTCGCGTAAATGAGGGGGGAGTTCAAAAGTGCGAGAAGAATCAAAACTCTTTTTCTTTGTTTCATTAATTATACATGGTTAGTGTAATGCACAATTTTCCTTAGTTTTCATAGGTGAGTTTCCATGGGAGCTTTTGCTTCAAACACATGCATGCTTTTTTCTTTGTTCTCTTTTCTTTGTTTTGTCCTTTGAATTATAGGGTTTGTGTTAATATTTCCAAACATTAATGCTCTCTGAGTGGGTCAAATTTATGCACTGTGATACCTACAAACAACAAGAATACATATAATGTCAAACTAACAAATCACACCAAGTTATATATATATATATATATATATATATTCTTAGTTAATAAAAGCTTTACTACTACTACTGGAATAGTAGTCTTTGTTGTTATTCCTCATTATACCATAAAAATTATTTATTAATCTATCATACTCTGACCTAACAAAGAGGATTTATATAGTGTTCACAACTAGCAATAATTATCTACTACAAGAGAAAATATCCTACCTAACACTACCAATTTATTTGGTTGTGACAATATAGTTGCATTCAAGGGAGTTGCTTGTTTAGGTTAAACTAACTAGCTTTTTGGGTCTATTTTAACTTAAATGTATGTATGTCCTATGTCATACATACATAATGTGCAAGGAACTAGTCAAATGTTTGTTAATTTCACCTTACGTATGTCCATTAATTCCTTGCTTGTTTCATATAAAATTAACAAGTAAAAAGAGAAAAACACCAAGTAGCTCTTTAACAGGACGTAATTAATTAGTGTTACAGCATAAACTGGAGCTCTTTTTTGGCCAATTCTATTTTGTCTTTGATCGCATATATCGTACGTAGGCTATATATATATATATATATATATATATATATATGAATCCAGTAAGTGCACTCCTCTGGTGAAAAATTTATTGACCAATGATATATGTCTTTAAAATCTGATCTATTTTTCACCAAAAAAGTTATACTGTTACAACATGAATTGGAGCTCTTTTTTTATTCTATTTTGTCTTTGATCGGATTGTAGGTTATATATGAATTCAGTAAGTGCACTCTGGTGAAAAATTTACTAACTAATGCACGGTAACAAAATTATACTATAACGATATTTTTAAGTGTTCCTAAATTTTTTTAAAAAATATTATTGAAAAAAATACCGATACTTACTATTAGTCGCTATGGTGTATAATAACATATTTCTGTAATGTGTCATAAAATATGTCTCTATAATCTAATTTTGAATATGGATGAAATATAAATTGAACACTTGTAGAAAAGTGTCAAAAAAAAATGCCGCTATAATCTAATTTTGTTGTAGTGCAATGATATATATCTTTAAAATCTGATCACTTTTTTACCAAAAAGTGATAGTGTTACAGCATAAATTGGAGCTCTTTTTTTATTCTATTTTGTCTTTGATTGTATCGTAGGCTATATATGAATCCAATTAGTGCACTCCTCTCGTGAAAAAAATTATTGACCAATGATATATATCTTTAAAATCTGATCTATTTTTCACCAAAAAGTGATGAGATTAATAAACCCTTTAGGGAAAAAAAAAAAAAAACTCAAAATGGGCCGTAGTAATAATATAATCTCATCATCTAGGCCCATATATAATTTCTTGGGTCGGCCCAGTTCTATGACTCACCCATCAAAAGACAAATGGGCCGTTACGGGCCAACTCTTGCAAACTTATCTACTTTTAATTTATTAATTCAATATAAATTTACTTGAATTATTTGAATAAATTTTTTTTTTTTGTTAGATTAATAAGTAATTTTTTTCCCTCCACCACTAAATCAAAATGTCAAACTCCGCGCACCCCTATTTATACCTGTCGATGTGATCGCTAAAAAAAAAAAAAAAAAAAAAAGAAAAAGGAGAGGGGGAGGAGTTGGGTTTAGGGTTAATAAATGAACAGTGGGAGCAGTGGCGTGGTGAAGAAGAAGAGGTTCGGGGGAGGGCGACCACCGACGGGAACCCCCTCGCTCGCGTGGTCCACCGTCGTCGTCGTCGTCTCCCTCCTCTCCGGCGCCTCCCTCGTTCACCGCATCTACAACCCCGATCTCGTACGTATACACTAACCCTAACCCCGATCATCGAGCGTGCACATCTCCTGTTCGACGAATTGCTTCTTAAGCTAAAGGCCCTTCCCCTTCCTCGTAGACGATTCCTCCCGTGGAAGGCGCCGCTGGCTCTGGTGGGATCGCGAAGGAGGAGGAGGAGGAGGCCGTGGCGAAACCCTAGTGCGATCTTGTGGGTGTGTGTTGTAAGAAGTGGCGCCGGTTTTTGTTAGGTATTCGGATGTTGATTTGAGTTAGGGTTTGGAGTAATGCTAGGGTTAGGGGATTTGAGTGGATAGTTAGAAGATCTGTCTACGAATTGTTGTTTGTTATTTATTTGATTATTTCCTTTTGATTTGATGGTACAAGTAGTTGCGTCGGGGAAGAAATTGGTTTAGATCGCCTGGAAGGGATAGGTATTTTGATTGGATGGTGTGAGAAGAAGTGGGATCATTGTTCTCCGGCATCTGGATCTTGATCTGAGCTAGGAGTTTGGAGTAATGGTGGGCTCAGGGTTCCAGAGGCTTCGGAAATCGCCATGGGAGATCCTATCTTCGGCGATCTTTTCTTGTGTCCTTGTTGTGTCGTCTCAGTTGGCACTTGCCATGGTTCCTCGCTTCTTCCCTTCCTTTTCTCTCATCTCCATGCTTCCGATCGCAGGTTCTCTTTCCCCCCTTGTTTGTCTATTGTTGAGAACAGATTAGGTCTTTTCTCGATATCTTGGAGTTAAATTCTCTTCTGCAGGTGTGGTATTTGTTGCAACTGTTGTGATCGGTAGATGGTGTAGGCGGCTCCTTGGCGTACCTGCATCTGCTCCGGCTTTTGTTCTCTTCAATATATTGCTTCTTTGGGGAGTGTACATTTTTATTATTCGGCAAGGTCAAGGTACCTTCTTTTCGCCATTGTCAAATTGATTGCAGATTGATGAAAATATAGACGAAATCACGTGAGAACAGCTCATTTATATTTTCAAACGCTTGTTCTAACGACTATTGTTATCACAACGATGCTGATCTCAATAAACATTCATGTTCATTTGTGTTGCAGCCATTCCTTCTTTGTTGGATGCAATTCTTAATGCCGAGTGCGCTCTGCTATTGTTTGGACTTTATAGGTTACTTCATCCTTATAAGTTTCTGTCTCCTTTTTCATTCATGTAACTTCAATTGACTCCTTTATCTGTCTGAATAAGTGAAGTGTGTGCAGGATTTGTCTGGCATAATATCAAGCATTGCTGTTAACGTACCACGTTGTAATTGCAGGATTTTTTCTAGTGATCCGGGAATGGTTTCATGTGACTCTTCGCGTTCAACCGAAGCCAGTTGCAATGGTTTCTCTGATTTCAGCCAGTATGAGGTTTGAAAGTGTGTCTTACGTATTTATCTGTTGTAGCTTCTTAAATGGATAGTTGTCATGGTAAAAGCATATTGTAGTTTTGTTAGCCATGTGGTATTTCTTGTCCAACAATATGGATTAGCTGTTATGTTGAACTTTTCTGTCATGAGTGCATATTTATTAACCATGCTGTATTCTTTTTTTTTTTTAATCTTTGTTGTAAAAGTTCCTGCACTTTTTAACTACTATTATATTGAGAATATGGAAATTATGAGTTTAGTTGTTAATTTGCCAAACATTTGACAGCTTATGGACAAGCTTTAGTGGTAGTGAAGTGGGTTTATATCAGCCAAATACTAATTTTCTATTCCGACGCTTTTAGTATTGTTGAGAATTAGCTGCTTGTACTAATTTTAGCATTCTTCCATATATATTTTTTCTTCTTTCACTCTTGTTTTGTTATTTGTGCAGAACTCTCCACTGTTTCCAAGGATAAGACACTGCACCAGCTGCAAGACAAATATTAGGGGATTTGATCACCACTGTCCTGCTTTTGGAAATTGCATAGGTACCGCATTATTTTTGTTTCTTATGTGATAGGTTGGTCCTTTTGTTGTTTCACTTGTATACAAAATACACATGTTTTAATTTGTTAAATCATCAACATCATGTGTTTTGCAGGTCAGAAAAATCACCGGCTGTTTATGGTCCTTCTAACTGGATTTGTTATTGCTGAGTCTTCCTATACCATGTGTTCAACACGATGTACGTTATTTAAATCAGTAATTTGGTTGATAGATTGCTGACACTTCGTCAAGCTAACCATTTACATTGGTAGATGCTTTGCAAATGCTTGTTATATATATTTTTATATTTTACTGCCTAATAGTTCTTTTTTGCTTTTCATATTTGTTATGAAACCCTTTTCTTGTTAAAGATTTATTCTAGGAGTTATATGTCAGATATATGTACAAGTCACTAGGGAGCTGATGACCAAATACCAGGGGATTATATTCCAGATCAGAGATAGCATCTAGCTAACTATCTTGATTGTTGTATGAATACTCCATTTTTCAGTTTAGGAATTTATTGAAGAAAATAACCCAGTCTGAAACATCAATTATTGTTACTCTGAAGCAAGGATTTAAGTGCCGTGGCACGGGGTCGTGCCGAAAACTTGCCGGCACGGTACGGCACGGTGCGTGCCGAGCCGTGCCGACGAGTGCCGGTCACAAAAAATACATGCGTGCCGACACATAATGGCATGAAATATTTAATTTCTTTAGCAACAAAATTTTTTAATTGCTTATTATGTATCTTTATCAAATATTTTGAACTTTATTAAGAAAATTATTTAGTAATTTTAAGAAAAAAGGGTTTTGAACTGTATCATCGGCACGGGAGCTGTATCGTGCCGGTATCTTGTTGGCACGGTACGGCACGGTAGATACGGCCCGTGCCGATGGATACTTAAAACCTTGCTCTGAAGTGGCGCATGCATTTGCTTTGTGGTCAGTGGTGATATGAGCTCCATGTACTTCACATAATTTTTATTCTATATTAATTTATATTAGTTAATTCTGGAACAGATATCACAAGATTCCTGAATATTTCAAGAGTAGGATTAGAGGTATGTCTTGCATTTCATTCACCCCCTCTTGTTTGTGTAAACTGATATCTCATTAATGATGCGAATGTTTAAAATGGGAAAATGTATGTAAGTTTATTCACTAGACCCTTTTTTTTTTTTGGCGACTGTTTTCAGTATATTTTTTCCAACATTTTTCCATGCAAGATCCATGCAAGATCGTTCCGTTAGTTTTACAATTGGTGTGGACTGTTTTTAGTATATTGTTTTAGTGCCAAATTTTTAATTTAAATTATAAATGTATATTATGTGCATTGTTGAGTTATTTTTTGAATATTTTGCTTGACAGGCTAACCTCTCTCTTAACATGGTCATCAGCACAATGCTATTCTCTATCCTCCAGGTGCTATGGCAGGTTTGTTCATCCTCGCTTTCCAAGCTCTTTTAGACTGTCCATGTTGTACTGCAGCCCTAAATAATTTAATGGTTGACTTTATTCTACAGCGGGTGATAAGTTTCTTTTGTTTATCTATATAATGATTCTTGCAGTAATTTCAACCAGCAATTAATGATCATCAGCTCAGTTTGCGTTTGAGTTAGGTTAACATGCATCTAATAATAAATCTCGTATGTAACTGGACTGTAAATTTTAAGTATTAATTATGAGAAAAATCACCAATTATTATAATGTTGACTGTCTAGTTTCTACCTAACTGATTTCCTCTATTTTCCTCTCTCTGTTTTATTCCGTGTGTAAATTTTTCACATGCTTCCTCTCTTTGGCTCTCTGTGTAAATTTATCACATGCTTCCTCTCGTTGCTTGTGTTTGGGTAAATTTCTAAGATGTTTGGGCCCTCCAAATTGGTCATCTAATATAAGTTAATTTTCAAATCAGTTCCTCCTATTTGATTCTTTTGTGCATCTGTACATTTCTTTAATGCCGCATCATCTCTTATTCTCTCCAAGTGATCAAGAATGAGACCATTAATTTTGCTTCTCTGGTAGGTGGTTTTCTTGATGTGGCACCTTTATTGCATCTGCTTCAACATCAAAACAGAGGAATGGGTAATTATCCTCTTTTTCGATGATTTGCTTGCCCTTTTCCCTCTGATGTTGCTAATAGCTGAATTTAATGTGCATATTCATTTCAGATAAATTGGCAGAAATATCCGGAATTCCAGCTTAACTTTCAAGCGCAACAAGGTGCTTTTAACAGATTATTCTGAAGGTTATGAAATGCATTTGCCTGTCTCCTTTAATGCTATTATCATTGCATTGTACTTTGTCAGGGAGTGCATTCTCTGAAATCAGGTTTTTTAATCCCTATGATAAAGGTATTATTGGCAACATAAAAGAGTTCTTGAAACCTAGACACTAGATACCGATTTTCAGAACTAGGCCGAGGCCGAAGTGTTATTTGCAAGGGATCTGAGGAGATTTTGTTTTGGTCGGAAAGTTAAAAAGTAAATTCCTTTTTTGTAATTGTACGTAGAATCGAGGTGTGATTTGCAAGAGATCTAAGTTAAAAGTAAATCGGTTTTTTGTAATTGTACGGAGAATCGCTTACTCATGGTGCATATCTACAAGAAAAGTTCATCAGAAAGGAAGGCTGTGGCGTGCGACCTTTCGGACCTACCTCTCCTCTTGAGCCCGAGCAGAACAAAAGCTTTTTCACTCTTGAGCCTGTTTGGTTGTACTCCAGATTTGTGTGGTAATGATTTTTTGTGTTACAGCATTTGTTGTGGCTGAGTCCCAGGTTTGTGAAAAACCCTGGATCTGCTGAGTTGTGTTGTGATCAAAACTACCTTTCAAGAAAACTTCATAATACTAAATAATACTGAATGCTTGGTCCTATTAACAGTATAATAGCTGGACTCAAAATATGGTGTGTAATAGTACCGAAACAAGTAAAACAATAGTAAAGGAATATTTTGAAAAAATAATACCACGCATACATAAATGTAAGTAAAATCGAAGAAAAAATGAATGATTTCTTTTAGCCGTTGAGCTCACTGCACCCATTTTAAACCATCAGAAAAAAGAAGCTTTAAAATCTATTAAATTTTTGTAATTAAATAAAGCATTAAGACAGATGCATCTGAACATGTTTGGACGATCCATTTCCAAACGAGTGTTGTTTGGAAACACATTGACCAACTGCTTTGATGTTTTCGCTCAAATCTTCGATCCCATCTCATAATTTTGTTCTCTCTAAGACGAGAACTGTAGTGCTTCGAAATTCAAGGACCAAACTGAAACTAGACTAAAAGATGGGTGAATGTTAGAGCAAATTTACCAATGGATTAAGCTGCCACAGCTACTCAGCCGAGCCCACTGTAACTATTGACATGTTGTAGAGCTTCCTCTTCTAGCTCAACCAGCATCCGGCAAAAAGCTTCAACATCTTTCGCTTCTTCCTTAAATGAGAACCTGAACTCCTTCCATTGATACTGTTGAGCGCCTCCGCCGCCGGCCACTGTTTCGGGGACCTTCGCAAGAACATCGAATCCCTTACAGTCGACGGAGAGCATCAACGCGTCCTTCGTGAAACATAGTGTCAAAACAAGATGAGATGGCATAAAGTAAGAAGATTATCTGAAATCTGTTATATAATCAATTGGTACAGTAAGTAGAATGAAATGAGGTCATTGTAACTTTACAAGCAAAATGTTATTCTATAATTGGCAAAAATTGGTAACATCCAAACCCGGAACGACGCATCTTAATAGGAATGTCAGTATATATAAGTAATGAAAGAACATTGGTTTTGCAAATATAGAAAATGTAAATCAAAACTTTATGTATGGAGGTCCAAGCAAATATATATATATATCCTTGTAGTAAAATAAGAAGGTGAAAAGCACCTCGACTATGCGTCGATATGCAAAACGATGTAAGGAAAGACATGTAAACGCTCATTTCAGGTCCCAAAGTCATGTTAAATCTCGGCCAATTTAACCGTAACATCTTAAACTTTAAGCATCTTTTGAATTCTTGCATACGAAATCATAGGCGAAGTAGCACAAACATGAAAAGTCGGCACCACATGTGGAAACATGAAAAGTCGGCACCACATGTGGAATCAGATAGACAAACAGAAAGCATTGTCCAAAGAGATGCATATATCGACTGCTGTCGACTTCGCAAGCCAGCTAAGTTTCAAATTAAAATAAAGCGAAAATTCTCTTTGACGATATACAAACTTTCATTACTTACTCGCGGAGTCACATTATGATATTCGAAGCAGAACAGCATCAATGCTCTCCGACGTGTCTGACTCTGGTTGATTCCATCAATCAGCTTTTCAGAGAATGGCACTGTACATAAGACATAGGTCCCTTTAGTTACAACATGCTGAGCGGAAGTCAAATATGCGTAATTTGCACCAGTGGCTCTCTCTATATCTTAACATAATATCAATCTCACCCTTAACGTTTAAATTGTTAGAATTAAAATGCTAACATTTGTAGAATTTACAGGATGAGGAGGACCAAACCGAAACTACACTAAACCTAAAGGAGTCACAGTACAAATTTAACCCAAAATAAAAATGTAGAATGAACAATCTAAGGCCTTATTTGGTCCAGTCGCGGTTTTTCTATTTCTCAAAACACAGATTATATGTGATTAAATGTGCTCGAAGATGGACTTACTCTCTCTTTTTCCTTCTTTGTTTTTTTTTTTTTTATTGTTGTTTAGTTTGCAATGCCCCTTAGCCCGATGTGGAATAACTGATACCTCCTTACACAACTTGCAATATCTCTTCTTTTCGTAAACGCAGAGTTGTGTTTAGAAAGAAACCAAAAAAACTGCAGTAGTACCAAATGAGGCCATATCTTTGGAAAAAATAAGAATAAACAGACATGAAACAGAACCATGTTTTCTAGCATCTCTACACCTAGTCCTCAAGTCAATAAGATCTTACACAATAAATCGGCTGTAGGAGCTTTAAAATTGTCCAGTTCGACATCATAGATGCTTCCACTGCCATCGATATAAGTGCACGAACTACAAATAAGAATCACAATCATATTATAGTTTAGAAGATGATTACACGAGCAAGTCCCATGTTATAAAGGTTCCAATTAAAAGGGCGGTCGCCAACACATAAGAACAAGAAGAATGAACTGAAGATATTTATATAGTTTAAATTAATATCCATGCTCCTTGTTCTTCTCGATGTCAATTAATTATTAAATGCTCTTCAGGAATCTATAGTACAAAATGAGCTTTCCATACCCAATATCGAACTTATAAATATTGTAGGAGCCAATCTCATTTAATATCTCCTGGAAGATTTCGCTCCTCGATCTGCAACTGATACCGGCAGAACTCAGAACGGCAGAAGATGTATAACTGGCTTGACTAGCTACTTTATGTTCTAATAATATAGATTCTTTTATACTGTCGACAACAACCTGGACCTGCAATCAAGGAGAAAAGTAAATATAGAGTTGTTTGGAGGCTCAATCAGTGAGCGGTCAAATTAGTAGAAGAGCATCTTCTCTGCAATGAAAGGCTGCAACATATTTTTTTCAAATAAAAAGCTATAAAATGTCTGAATCTTTTGCCGTGGTAAAAAAATAAAATGAGCTTCCGTGACCTCAAAGTTAAAGCTCCAGTTTGAAGCTGTATTTTGATAGAAAAGCTGTAAGTGCTTCTACAAACTCACTGACAATCTGCTATTAAGGCAACTTATATCTGTTTTTGATAAGTAGAGTAGAGTAGGTTCATCAGATTTATGTAAGGAGTTAACCTTTTTATCTTTCAAGCGTACAACATCACCCGACAGAGCAACCCGAGCCGGCAACTGCATGAAATAAGACAATGATGTAATGCAAATTTTCTATAGGCGCGAGTGTCGCAGTTGCAATTTCCTATAGGCATAAGTGTAGGCAGTTGTCTAAGGTTTCAAATGCAGATATTTACGCGAGAAAGCAAACAGAAAAGCTGTGACAAATAAATCGGACATTGAGATTTGAGAATAATATCCAGTAATCTCATAGTACAATGAATGCATTAGTGTTCACTAGACATCTATTGTGCACCAACCTTTCTTATGGATTTGAGTAAGCCCAAAAGCGGGCCAGGGATTGAGCTGCAGATGGAAAGAGAACCGCGCTCGTCGATAATTGTATTCTGAGAAAATCAAACAAAAATGGTATTAGCTAGATGGAAACTACCATGTCCTGCACATTAAACAAAAATCCAAAACAAGAGCATTACAATTTCTACATAATTTTTACAGTACCACGTTATGCAAATCCCCTTCTCTGATCCATAGGTATGGCCTTCCTTTCTGAAACGCGTAGTGAACCTTCGATGCGTAAATCTCATCCTTGCTATATATCAGGGAAACAAAAAGGAAACCATTATGAGCACCCCTTAAAAAAAAAAGAAAAAAAAAAAAACCCTAAAACAGAGACACTCACCTCCCCTTAGCGTCGGCTTTGATGGTGTTGAGATGAGCTCGCCAATTCGCAGCCAAAATATTCTGCGAAAAAGAGATTGGTTTCAAAATCAAATGAAACACATGTACATATGTTAGGGGTTAGGGATGGAGAAGAAGAGAGAAGGGGAAATTACTCGGCATCGCTCGGCGAAGGAGATGGACGCAGCTCTCGCCTTCATCATCCACGCTAGGTGTTCGATGAAATGGCTCAGAGATAGAGAGTGTTAGAGAGAGAGAGAAAGAGAAAGAGAAAGAGAAAGAGAGATCGCTTGGAGCACTCCAAGTGTTCGATAAAATGTCGCGCTTGGAGCGCTAGTGTCCACCGAGTTGCTTTTATTATGAGACCTTACTCAATCGTTGAAATTTTCTTTTACTGATAATAAATAAGGCTCTTTATCTGTTTTACTGTTTTTTTTTTAATATATATATATATATATATAGCTATATTAACTCTGTAATTTACGCATAAATTATATCCTTTTATAATTTTTTTTTTTTGTTTTTAAGATATGTTCGATATGTTTCTTCAGCAAAGATCGCGATCTGTGATCTTAAAAAGTTCTTCCATCCAATTTGCCCATGCTCAAGAGTGCTGCATACCTGTGGCAGTTATCAATCATCTGTTATAATAATAATAATAATAAAAAAAAAAAAGGAAAACAACAAAATAACAGTGTGTTCAGGAGCAACAATAAAATTTTGGACACCACAAAACAAAAGCTCCACCTTAAAACCTTTGCTAATTAAATCTAAAGCTGATCTTTAGTCAAATTACTAGTACTCTTATTAGGCTCTGAAAATGGATTTAAGGTAAAACTGCATCATCAAATATCAAATTTCCCCAAGAATAAGCTATTATCAAAAGGTTCTAAAGATCGTCAGAAAATGTTTCTGCTTACACTGTCCAAATTACAAAAGGTGACAATTCAGCAACAGGAACATACGAAACATGGTTTATTGTTCTCTTGTGACAGTACAAAACAATATGGAACACAGGAATTACATGTAAATCCATCCCTAAAATGTAAGCTCACAAATATCATCTTCGTCGAGAGAAAGTCGGTTGTCGTAATTAAAAGAACTTGTGTCTGCCAATCCGCTGCAAGTGGTAATTAATGGTCGCTGCCGGATTTTTAGGTTTCCCTTTCTGCAATAAAAACCAGACAGTCATGTATGCAGTGAGAAAAGCTGCAATAGAGAAAGTAAGCTTCTAAATAATGAGAAGACAACAAATTTGCATGCAACACCACATTCACCAGATGTTACCATGCAATTATACGGCAATTACATAATACCCTTGCTGTAAGAATGTTAAATAACTTTTAACTCCGAGTAAAAGAACCATCCTAAGAAAACACCTACAACATTTAACTCACAAATCAGAGACAAGAAAAATTAGGACAATAGCAAACTTTATTCCTAAAAGATAAAAGACCAGCAGAGTACATATATAGTCTTTAGCCTATTGATCTTACAGAAATATTTGTTCTTAACAGCAGAAAACATTGATGATCTATTCCTGATAAAACTATCTCCTGTTAGGTTGCATCCCCGTAAACAATAATAATTATTATATTAAAAGGAGGATTTTTAAAAAAATTATTTAGAATAAATGGCAAATCCAGATCTTCTAAAGGGGGAAAAAAAAAAAAATAATCACCTGAGCATCCACACAAGCAAGTAGGAGATCCTTCTGTCGCACGCACTTTTCGTCGTTGCACTTGTTTAGAGATAAGCACCCGAGAAATGACACCATCTCCTTCATGCATGGCTTCCCAACACCTCCAAACTTCTTGGGATTTATATACAGACCCCCAGCTTTCCGCCCCATGATGCCGATCCAGCCACTAAATTGAAAAATAAAGGTTTCTTCAGCGTCAAACAAAATCCAATTTGAATCGGTACATTAAGGCCTTGTTCGGATGCTTGACCATGTTATTCCAAATAGGATATTTTAGAATTTCTTATCCACGATGATCGCATATCTTATGAATTTGATATCATAGCCTATGTATATTTATATCATTTGTTTGGATAAATAAGGAAGAAGATAATCTAAACAGTTTGAATAACGACCTCATTGGGGGAATCAATAAACAGTAAATCAAGTACCTTAAAAACAACTAATCTATAATTGGCTATAAAGAGAGACGAAGTTAACAGCTTGCTAAATACTAATATAAAAAGATTTTCTTATCAAAGCAAAATACCAAATACCTTAAGAGCAATTTGTCTATAGTCTGCTATAAAGAGTAGTCTAGGTTAAAACAACTTAAGAACAATTTGTCTATAGTTAGCTACAAAGAGAGACGAAGTTAACAGCTTGCTAAATTCTAATATACAAAGGTTTTCTCATTGAAGCAAAACATCAAAAACCTCAAGAGCAACTCATCTATAGTTGGCTACAAAAAGTACTAAGCTAACATACAACAAATTGATATGTTACATGCTAATATTCAAAGGAATTTTCATTAAAACAAAAGATCAAACACCTTAAGAGCAATTTGTCTATAGTTAGCCACAAAAAGAGACGAAGTTAACAGTTTTCTACATTCAAATATACAAAAGCTTTCTGATTGAAGCAAAACATCAAACACCTTAAGAGCAACTTATCTATAGTTGGCTATAAAGAGTACAGAGTTAACATACAACAAATTGGGTATGTTTCACGCCAATATTTAAAGGCTTTTTCACTGATGCGAAATATCAAATACCCTGAGCAACTCTTGAAGAATCAAAATAGAAATAGAGAAGCATGGTATGTAATTCTAGATATTTGATCATATTCCTCATCTACCAAATCCTACAAGTTTATTGAGTAAATCTAAAAGATGTGCCAAACAAGATGCTTATGCATCTAAACAGGGACATAAACAAAATTATTCCAACAGCATTTTACTAAAGTATATCTTGTTATTCCAATTTAAATGCAGTAATCCAAGCCACGCAGCTAAAAATGAAGCTCTCAGAATTTTTTTTTTCTTTTGCACTTTTACATGTTCCTACTACACCAACCCTTAATTGATCAGGCACACTAAAATGTACATTCAAAGAGTAGAAAAAAGCATAAAAAAAAAGGATAAATTCACCAAGCATGTTAAAAATTCTTTGAAAGCCATTATTGGCATAGAACAATAGTCCCAGAAACTATATTAAAAAAAAAAAAAGAAAAAAAGAAACATCAACATAGCGACCGTGTTACCCGATCTAAGAAAAGAAGAAGAGATCTAGAAAACAAATAAGAAGGACCAAATATATATATATATATATATATATATATATATATATATATATATATATATATATATATATATATATATATATATATATATATATTGTTGTTGTTATTAGATTGTATAAGAGCACACCTGTAGGAGTCGAAATCGACCTTCAAAACCCTAGAATCTCCCCAAATTCGCCCCCCGAGAATTTTATCATGCCATAGACGTAGAGAGAGAGAGAGAGAGAGAGAGAGAGAGAGAGAGGAGGAGATGAAATGAAACGAAGTATCTCGAATTGAACTTTAAAACCCGGAACGGGTCCCAATCGGATTGGGCCGGTACCAGTAGTATATTTCTAAACCGGGCCGAACCGGTAAAACAAACAAGTCCGGATCCGAGCTATTTTAGTCCGACATTGCCTAATGGGCCGGATTGGGGCTAGATGGGACCCACTAGCCCATTAGATTCGTGCCGGTTGTGTGTGATTTTTCGTGCTATAAGCATATAATAATTGGTCACATGAAAAACAACATTTGTTATATTTAATTTCCAATATTTTAATAAACTATGTGTATATAACAAGCCTAAGCGCTTAAAACAAGATTCAATTAGAATAAATAATTTCTTATCTTTTTTTTTTTTTTTCCTTTTTTCTGGTTGGGCAAAAAAGGAGAGCTTAAGATACAAAAATATGTATCGCACCCCATCTTTTGCTCTCAATTTTAGAGCCAATTTCAGAACCGGCCCTCACCAAATCCATTTATAAATTTGCCGGATAAGATCTAAAACTAACACAAAAAAAAAAAAAAAAAAAAAAATTCACGATATCGAAGCCGAGTTAATGCCAATGCAATCAATCGACTAAAGCCAACTTGAGATCTGCACAAGATCCCGCGGCGCGCGCCGATCTGAACAAACAAGCAAACCCTCATTTCTTCAAATGTACTCTTCACAAATGCTGCAGGCCTGCAGCACAGTAATCACAAGTAGGAGACCAATATCTAACAAGCACTTTCTAATGAACACAATTACCAACCTTAAAAAGAATATGAGATTTAAAATGTCTCGATAGCCTGTGACAGTTTGATCGCCTCACCTTTCGGAGAGGAAAATATAAAGAATATCCAAACTGGACCAAACTGAGTGATCGCGACATTTTCGTCTACCCCAGAAGCTGCAAAAAACCTGTGAGAAGGAACAGCTTGGCCCAGCCACATCATTGTAGTAAATCAATCGAATTATGATGTACAAAAATTGAATCAAAATTTAGTTGAGTTCTTATTTACATTGTTTTGGCCTGAAATTCTCTGAATCCAAAAGTCTTAATATCAAATTCTCCAACCTTCTCGACGTCTTTGTAGGTCTAATAGCCCCTGGTCTGCCATAAATAGCGCAGGGATCACTACCAATTAAGTTACTACCGACACACCACCCCCCCGGAGTGAACCGCCCTTTGGGTCTCCTCAATAATTCGAGATCTATCCGGTCCAGGACAGGATCGTCCTTTACAAATGCGTGTGCGAAGGGGGCACCACTCTCGATCATCAAATCAAAATGATTGGAAGTTAAATTCATAGGGTGCTGGCGGGGAGGATTATCCCACATCATGAACCGGAGGTCATTGTTAACGGTGGTATTTTGGAAGTCCTGAGAATTGCATATTACAGTGTGGAAGTAGGCTTCGGAGGACGATAGGAAGTTGGTGTAGTACATGAGTAAGGTTCGGGGGAGGTTATCCCACCCCCCAATGCAGAACTCGAGGAAGGGTCTGCTTAGCACCACCCAAGAGGAACCTAGAGGAGAAAGAAAGTGAAATGATGTTATAAATAGAAAAGGCTTAACATTTACAACACTGAAGGTGAAATGGTCTGTTTTAGATCGACCTTAAAGGAATATGCGAACATATTTGACCGACAAGCACAAAATGATACAACCAAAGAAAATTTATTCATTAAAAGCTAGGGAACAGCAGAAGAAGTTGGAAACAAAATTAGACCATTTTTGCATTGCTTCCATCTACCTTTCTTTGCATTACAGACGAGATTGGCATATGCATATCCTTATCTAGTTTCTTTTCCAGACATGATAAGGAAATAGGTACCAAGCGAGCATCATAGGTAAATCTGTGATTTATTAATAAATCTACAGGAAATTTAGATTATGTTAATAAGCATATCAATTCACAAATATATCATTAAAGAACAGCTTTCGCATTGCATGAGCCATTCACATTTGATGGTCTCTCATCTCCAACTCCCTTAAATAAGAACTTTTACGAATCCACATTGGAATGTATATAGGGAGAACAAGCTCAACTCCAAAGGCAAACCTACGCATTCCTTGCTATAAATGCTGATTTTATTACAAGCTCAAAAGTCTATTGCCGATAATGAATAGCCATCGTTCAATAGAGTCTCTGTCTAGACTATATAACTATTTGGAACATCATACAAAATTTTGAGTAAATTTCTGCTCTGTAAACACAACCAGCCACAAGAAATTTTTTCTGAAGAAACAGATAAAAGTATGGCCCTTCAACTTAGCAAGGAAAATAGCTTAAGGTAAAAAGTAGTACCTACAAATATTTTAAAAGAAGAAGGCATGCTTCTTTTCTCCTTTGTCCAAAATACATCAGTTTTACTTGAGATATACAAAGCTGGATCTACAATAATAGGCCTTGCTCTTTGATACCTGCATGTTCCATATTAAAGATGAAGAAACAAAAAAGTGAGATTTAAAATATGCTAAGAAACATCGCAGATATGAAAACTTCATCTTTGTAGCAGCGCAAATATGGCAAAGGGGAAGGAAAAAATGCATACTCTCTCCAACCAATATTGCTTGTGTGATCAATGAAATTTAGATCCCTCGGCAGGTAAGAAAATATATGGAGAATATCTGCCAAATATGGGGGCAAAACAATAGATGAGTGAGTACTCTTAACAAGAGCAGTTGAATACAAAAGAAAATCTATAAAAAGAAACTTCTGAATGCTTCAATGAGCTATATTTTTTTATAAATTCAGAACTACCTTTGACTAGTGTTCTCTAAGGAATAGGCTAAGAAGAGTTTAGAAACTGTCCATACACTAATTTTGCTACCAGAATCCTACTTACTAATACAAAGAGGTCCTAAATTGTCACATCTCTAAACTAATTTGCCCATTGCATTGTTCAATAGATGATTTCCAAATATGAATTCTCAGATAAAATTGTAGAAATCAAAGTTCTCAGCAATTAGATTATCGGTTCAGTAAATAAGTAGTTATCAGCAAGAGATCAATATATTTCTAATCCAATAAGCCATAAAGGGTAAAATCAATTCAACTAAAAGATGCAGAAATTCAGCAACGCAAAAATCTATCAACTCTTTAAGCATTCAACTCAAACATAGCTATAACAGAGATGAGCTAAATGCATAATATAACTTCTGATCTACATTAAAGAGTTTGAAAAGGATCGAAGCCGATACCGTCCTGGGACATGAGGGGGTAATCCGAGGCGCTGAGGTTGATGAGCCAGCTCCAATCCGGGAATTCCCTCAGGAGGATCGCGACGCCATGGAGGGTGCAACCGATCATCGTCGGGCCCTTATACGACACCGGATTCGCGCTCCCCACCACCCGGACGTTCCGGAACTCCCTGAGCGTCGGCTCCGCGCGGACGAGCTCCTCCAGATCCGCCCTCTCGTGCGGCGGCGCGGCGAGGTCGAGGTGGAGGAGGTAGTAGTTCCAGGGGTGGTAGAGAGCGCGGAGGAGCCGCCGCACCCTCGCCCCGTCGCCGGCGGTGCCGGAGATCATGTAAGCGAGTCTCGGTGGCGGCGGAGGGTTACGGCGGCGGCCGGAGATTCCGGCGAGATCCGGGGGCCTACCGGGGCCGAGCGCGGCGAAGATGAGGGAGAGGGTGAGGAGCGGCGCGAGGAGAAGGAGGACGATCGATCGCCGCTTGAGGGGAACTCCATCGACGATGCGATGGGGCCTCCGCATGGTGTGGGAGAGGAGAGGGGATTAGGGTTAGGGCAAAAGTGTTAGGGTTCCGACATGATGCCGCCGAGGTCGTCGGCGGCACGGAGAACTATATATATATATATATATTTTTTTTAGGAAAAGTTTTTTTTTTGAAAAAAAGGAAAAGAAAGAGGGTAGAGAGCGGGTGAAATGATTGGAGGAGGAGAGGAGCATTTCAACCGTTGGATTTAAAACCGTGTTCGGTGTACGAAACTAAGCATTTATTTATGCAGGGGCAAAGTTGTACGAGAATCATCGACGATACGTCATTTTGAATTAAAAAAATGGTGCAAGACTAATTTCCAATTACTTCGCTATAACAAATTTCAAGAAGAATTTAGAGGAGGAATTATAAAAAAAAAAAAAAATCGACACTGTAGAGGAACAGCAGAATCTAACCTAGAATTTTCAATCAAACTAGAGTTGACTTAATTTACGAGACAGCTAAGGAAAAATAAATTCTATGACAAACTAGGGCAAACCAGCATTGGCTAAGAATGAGGATGATAACACTAAATTTTTCATGTGGTGGCTAATGAACAAAAAGATGCCTACACTATCGGTACAAGAAAGGAGAAAGGTCGACAAATAAATAGCAAATTATACCGGAAGTAAGACAAAACATCAATATCTTACGGAGAGTGTTAACCCTCAACCTTCTAATATTACCCTTTCTCTATCGAGGTGGTGAAGAACGCAATATTTCAACGTCTAGGAGGAAATAAGGTGAATGGGCCAGATGAATTCCCGCTTATTTTCTTCCAATTTTTTTGGAAAACCATTTTTCAAAATTTTCATTGACCTTTAGGAGGACCGACTCTTTACCGGTCCGATTGACTATTCATTTGTGTGCCTAATTACTAAAAAAGAAGGTGTTTGTAGGGCCGACGAGTTTTGACCGGTTAGTCTCATAAATGAAATATAAATAAGTAATCTTCAAAGTTCGGACCAACATACTTGCTCACGTGATGCAAAATATAATCGCACCCACACAATCGGCCTTTCTTAAAGATCATCTCATGGCAAACTCCTTCGTCACGACTTGTGAACTCATTGTCTGGTGCTCTAAAATTAGAGTGGAACGTGTAAGCATCAAAGCAGACTTTGAGAAAGTATTCAATAATGCTAGGTGGTCCTTTCTGAAGAATATTATATCATGGCTAGAATTCAGTGATAAATGGTGGATATGGGTCGAACAGTGTATCGGTAATGGCAAAGTGGTCATTCTTAGTAAATAGAACACAGAAAAAGTGGTTGAAAGTAAGGAAAGTTCTTAGACAAGGAGAACTCCTCTCTTTCTTTCTTTTTCTGTTGGTGGTTGATTGTCTTTTGAGACCAAATCTGTCAGGAAAAACAACCTCCTTCGGGGAATAAGTCAGACTAAAGACAGCTAAACTGTTCTTATCCAATACGCTGACGATACAATTTTCTTTTGCTAGTCCAGAAAAAACATCTTGAGAAATCTTCAGTTCATTTGGAAAATTTTCGAGTAGGCTTCGGAACTTGAGATTAACAAGGACAAGGCTAAACTGTACTATTTAGAAAATAACCTACACAAAGCAGCCATACTTGCAAACGTCCAACGTCATCAACTTTATTGATAAGAGAATTAAAGAATATGGCAAGAAATATTTCTTTCTTAATGGGGAAAAGGCATTTTAGTCAATTATATTCTCGCTAGTCTGTCATTACATTATTTCTCCATCTTTAAAGCAACACAGTAAGTATTACAACACATAGAAGTCTTAAGGAATGGTTTCTTTTGGAAAGGAATTTCCAAAATTAATAAGAGGGTACGCCTTGTGAGTTGAAAAATAAATGTAAAAGTAAGAAAGAATAAAAGTTAGGGATTAAGGATATAGAATCGATGAACATAGTGCTCTTAACTAAGTACGGTGGTGTTTCTTCTTCAGTGAACCAAAACTGTACTGAAATAAGTTAGTCATAACTCTTTACTACATCAGAATAATGTTGTTACATGAGGAAAGAGCCTTCGAACTTCATTTGCAGTGGTGGAGGAGCGTGTTGCATTACTGAGGCGTGTTCAAATATGATACAACCTACAAACTAGGAGATTGCGGGAATATTAAGCTTTGATCCGACATTTGGTTAGGTGAGACCTCGTTACGCAAACAATTTTCAAATATTTTTAACAATTTAAGAAATAAGAAAGTTAGAGTGTTTCAGTGCTGAAACTCAAACAGGTGGAGATGGCATTACATCTGCCATGGATTCGTTGCGTCTCAATCAGTAGATAGATATAGACAACTATTGCTACTAAATGACTTGCTTAAGTACGCATGTCCAAACAACAAGTCGAACTCAGTCAAATAGCGTCAGACATCAAACTAACTCTATTTGCTGTCAAATATCTATATAAGTTTCTCACGGACGCAAACTAAGAGATCCGATAAGCCTCTATATTTGAAAATTGAGAATCCCGGTTAAAATAAAAGTCTTTATATGGCTAATACTCCAAAAGATAATTCTTATAGTCAACAAACTACAAAAACATAGTTGGCAAGGAGAGCAACATTGCATTTTATGCGTCATTGACACGGAAAAATATGACCACCTATTTCGTAACTGCGTGCATGTACACTGCTTCTTTGTGCGGAGGGATCAGAAATACTCACAGAGCCCTCAAAGGAAGTCTAAGAACTATAGAGAAGGACACTTAGTTTCAAAGACAATAAAAAGAGACTAAGGGCCCGTTTGGCAATCATAGAAAAATAAGACAGAGTTTTATTTTAGAAGGTATTTAATATCTTAAAAATTCAATACTCTATAAAAATATTACTCTATTTTTACTGTTTGGATTGTGAACTTAAAAAAAAAACTATATTTTAAATTTAAATTTTCAATACAAAAAATTAAATTTAAAAATATAATTTTTTAATTTTTAATTTTAAAATTTTAAAATTAGGATTTAAATTTTAAATTTAAAAATTTCAAAATTGAATTTGAATTTTAAAATTTTAAAATTTGAATGTGAAATTTTAAATTTTAAATTTCAAAATTCAATTTAAATTTTACAATTTTAAAATTTGAATGTTAAATTTTAAATTTCAATTTTTAAATTTTAAATTAAAAAATTTCAAATATAAAATTTAAAACTTTAAAATTTAAATTTAAATTTAAATTTATAATTTAAAATTATAATTTTAAATTTAAAATTTAAAACTTTAAAATTTAAATTTAAATTTAAATTTATAATTTAAAATTATAATTTTAAATTTAAAATTTAAAATTTAAAATTTAAAATTAAATTTTAAAATTAAAATTAAAATTAAAATTAAAATTAAAATTTAAAAAATTAAAAATTAAAATTTAAAATTTAAATTAAAGTTTAAATTGAAAATTAAAAATTAAAAATTAAATTTAAAATTTAAATTTAAATTTAAATTTAAAATTTAAATTTTAAATTTAAAATTTCAAATTTTTAAAAATGGGTGAAATGCGAAAGAGAGCGAGAGAAGTCGTGCACAGAAATAAGGAAATTTGTTTCGCCGATCGGAGCTCTTTTTTTTTTCCCCCAAAAATACTCCAAAACCTCAATAATGCGTTGTTATTTTTTTACGCTGTTACGCCATCCAAACGGGTTGACTAATAAAAAAACAAGACTTTTTAAAAAAACAGAATAAAGTGATTAAAAACTCTGTTTTGAAAGTTTTCCAAACGGATCCTAAAAGGATTGACTTTCTTGTTCACTATCTGATGGGTTGTTTGAACCGAGAAGAATGATGGTTGCCTCGGCATTGGTTGGACGTGAGGTTGACTCGAAGCTTTTGGAGAATTTGTCATTCATACTCAGTCGCTGGAACGTGTCAGACTTCTGGTGATAGCGTGGAATGAACTCCGTTGAATTCTCGATTACTTACTCCTTAACAATCTATAGCTATATATGATTTCTCATGGCTAAATCCGACGTGGCTGTACCTCCTTATTTTGAGGATGGTAGGCCCTTCTCTCTCCTTCCCCTCACACAACCCTTCATCTTCCCCCGCTCTCTCTCCTTTCCTAACCCGTACCGCATAACCCTTCATCTCCCCCCACTCTCTCTCCTTCCCTAACCCCTACCGCATAACCCTTCATCTCCCTCCTCCCCACTCTCTCTCTTCTCTACCTACATGTTCTCTTAGTGCTCCTCTCCTCTCCCTTCTCCTCCCTCCCCATTCCCTTCCCGACATGGCTTTCAGCTTTTAAGTGCTGGTGTTAGGCTGCATCTCAATACCTTAGTGATTTTCCTTCGGAACCACTTCTCGACAGTGATGTAATGTAAGTTAGTTTGTTTAATTATCGTAAATACAAATATATATGGTATTTTCTTATGTTCTATATATATATATATATATATATATATATATATATATATATATATATATATATATATATATATATATATATATATATATATTGGAATTTTTACAGGTCTTTCATGAATTCTGTTTTTGAACTACTTTTGAGAGCCTGAGCAAGTTCACGTGGTCTGAAGGTATAGGCTGCACTACTATTTATTTCCTTAGGTTTGGTTCTTTTGTGTATAAGTTGTTGCTTAGGTAGGCATATGTTGTTTTTATCCAGTCATCAAATGTAAAATAATTTATAACAAGTAGAAATATTGATAATTCTAATTATTTTGCATGTCAATATATGTTTGATATCACTACTTTGTTTTCAAATTATTTACTTATTGCTATCAAAATATCCACTTGGAACTTTTGCAGCTGGATATCTTTAAAAATGGAGTTCTTTTATTCATGCCATGCTATATGTTAGTTCTTCAGCCCGTGTATATTGTATCATATTTTAATATTGGCCTTTTGTGCAAATTCTTTTGATCAGGTACGACTATCTTCTGTTGAGGCTTTAGATTTTCTACTGTTGCTACAAAGTTCTTTAAATTTTATTTTTTTACTTTCAAAATTTATAGTTATTTTTTTTTTATATTTTTTTATTTATTTAATTAATTTATAAATTTTTACTATAATTTTTACCCGCCGCATCGCCCGGGTTCCTACACTAGTCATATTTGTTTTCCTTATTTTTATAGTTTGATTTGCCTAGCTGTACTTTTTTTTTTGGAGGTCTCGACTGCTTACATATGAAGTTTATTCTGCCTGATGAATGAAGTGGAGAGTTTGTTACTTTTTTTTAAAAAAAAAAAAATTATTTTAAAATGAGCAATGCTATTCATACAAAATTATTTGGTGAAATTATAATAGTAAAATTATTGATTAATTTGATAAATTTTTAATTTTGAAAAATAAAAAATTAAAGAGATTTAAATAACAAAAAGTTGAAGTTGAGGAGGCTGTTCCACAATGGCCTATAAGTGAGGGTGATGAATTGGTTTTTCTTTTAAGCTAAAAAATAATAAAATAATTAGGATTATGATTAGCACTTAATATTTATAGTTGGTGATGATGATGATGTTTGTGGACAATGTGATTGGTTCAAACACTAGGTTAGATGCAAGGAGTGTTGCTAATTAGTTAAATTAAACATATGGCCCTCAAATTAATATGTGTCTTGTATAGTTCTCAAAATTTTTATTTATTCATCATTTATTTTTAACTATTTCTGAAATAATAGAGGATACCGTGATAATTCGAAAGCAAATTTAATAAAATAGTACCGAACAACTAAATAAAAATTGCATAATAATTTAAGAATTATCATGAAAAATTAGTTTTTTTTGCATTGGTTGATGCACACAATGTACACTTTTTTTGCCATTTCTGTTGTTTAATTACTTTGCATTAATTGGTTTCAACAATGTGGACAAATATTGTAGTAGAGCAAACAAAATTGTAACCAGTACATGTTATGAGTTTAAAATAGTTAGAAAAGTTAGTCCCCTTTAAATATAGTGCAACTTTAGCTAACAATTGAGAAATTAACAAGCCAATTAAAAGCTTTCGATTGAGTGCATTTGCTCAATATATAAAAGCACTATACTTATCTTGTGATATTATATTTTACAAAGTATTTAGTTTAATTATATGCACATATATATATTCTTACGCACAATTGATCAGTAAATGATACTTATTAGTTGTAACAAGATCATCTACTTTTTGTTTGAGGTGTAAATTCACCTACTTTTTTTTTTATCTTTTTTTAATGCAGTTGGAATGTTGGATCCTCCAAAGAGTTGTTTGTTCATCCAAACCCACCAGCTAACAACCACTATACATGCAAGGACATAAATAGTAAAAGCTTTAATTTGGCCCTCATGATGCCTACGACTAAATTTATTAGTGCATCTTTAATCTTAAGCAAAGCTAAATTTTCAACCAACCCATGATTAATGCGCGAATTCTAATGCTCATGTGATGACAAGTAATATATTCTCATTCTTTAAATAATGGTTTAGTTTTTCTTAAAAAAAAATATTTTAAACATTCCATCCAATGACATATTTGTCACTTATATTTTGTAATTCCAAGTACAGCATTTATAGATATAAATATTATCTAACATACTTTATTTTGTAAATTATACATAGATATAAATATTATCTAACATACTTTATTTTGTAAATTATACGCACACCATAGTAACACTTTATTGTCATGCTAGTAATCTCAGTAAACTAAGTAAAAAAATTAAAATAATAATAGAGATCACAAAGTAATTTAAAAAATTTTAAATCATAGAAAAATAGTAAATGCACGATAATGTAAGTCTAATTTTTTTTTTAATTAATATGTCGAAATTTATCGCTAGAATTCATACGTGGATAATTCAAGTTATCTACCCTTTAGCTAATCCCTTATTCTCTATTTATTTATTTATTTATTTATTTATTTTGCTGTGTTGAAAATTATAAGGAGAGAGATAATAAAGTGTAGATTATCAGGCGGTCCACTGCTGACGTGGTGGACCAAGTCCAGGCCATGGATCCGACCCAAACCACCACCTCAGCCGAAGCACGAACCCGGCCCACTTTAATTGGCTGATCCGACCCTATAAATTGTTATCGGGCCGGAGCCGAATAACCCTTTCGCCATCCAAACCAAACGTGTACAAAACTTTTTATTCTTAATTATTCTCTTTTAAAATCCACTTAAATTTTCTGGTCCGATTCCTGTTGACCGCGTTTGTGGTCTCTCTCTTCTGAGATCGACTTAAATTTGAGTGGCATTTAAAACTTCGTTGCTGCGGTAGTTGATCTACCCACCTAAAACTATCAATGCTTCTCATTTGGTTTAACGCTCTCCTTCTAAAACCCTAGAACGAGGGTGACCTCTCCGCTCTCCTCCCCCTCCTCTCCCCAATCTCCTCCTCTTCGTGTGGTCTCTAATGGCGGGGTTCCTATCAACCCTAAAGCGGATCTACCTCTCCATCTACAACTGGACCGTATTCGTCGGATGGTATGTACCATCTCTTCATCTTTCCCCCACCTTTTTTTTTTCTTTTTTTTTTTGTTGGGGAGTTCTGGATTGTTGCTTGATGATCTCTTTGATTCGATCTAGGTTTCAGGTTTTGTACTTTGCGTTGAAGGCTTTGAGGGAATCGGGGCACACCGCGGTGTACGATGCCGTCGAGAGGCCGCTGCAGCTCGCGCAAACCGCGGCGATCATGGAGGTGACGGGATCTCAGAGTTGCCTTCTTTTTTTGGATTTTTTTAATCTTTTTTTTTTTTTCTGATTTGGTTTTTCTACTTTTCTGATTTTTTGGTGCACAGATTCTCCATGGCCTTGTAGGTGAGAAATATGTTCTACACTCTTGCTATTACTCTAATTCGTTATGATCTGTAGTGATTGTTGTTACTGGATTGTTGTGGGGAAAAAAAAAAAAAAAAAAAAAAAAAGGATTGGTGAGATCTCCAGTATCGGCGACTTTGCCGCAAATTGGGTCGAGGCTGTATGTTACTTGGGGCATCTTGTGGAGTTTCCCTGAGGTATCACTAAGATGCGTTCTATTTCTGGGGAGAATTTTTGTATTTTTTCAGTGTAAAGAAGTAGAATTTTCTGTTAACTGTTGCTATTTCTTGCAGACCAGGACACATATTCTTGTTAGCTCCTTGGTTATCAGCTGGTCGATTACAGAGGTAATAATAAATCTTGTAAAATTGTATAGATCTTCTACTGTTTTTTATTACCAAATTATAATTTGTCTTTTTGACCAAGTGAGCTGATCCTTGTAATGCTCAGAGATGTTTCTTACGCACGATATTCACTGTATATGCAAATCATCATTAGCTTATGATAGAAAGAAAGAAAAGGAATGCAGTTTCAGAAACTGAAAAATAATTGATCCAAAGGAATATGCTTTATAATCAAAACAAGGTGCTGTTTTACCATCTCCCTATGGCTAGTAATTCCCTGAAGAGTAATTTGCAAATACAGTTATGTCAGGTGCTGTTTTACTGGGGTAACTAGGAAAGATTAACTCTCCTATAGTGATTAGCATATAGTGTATATTCCAAAAGCAAGTTCAATTTTTTTACCATCTTGGCTTTTCTGATAAAAATTGATTTTTATTAATTGATTCTGGCAAAAGCAAGCTCTTTCCTTGTCTGCATCTCCAACTATTTTCCTCTTTATGTTTCCTTGTTTGTCTCCCTCCCTGCACACATAGCAGGATACATCAACTGGGTCCATCGGAGTTTTTTTTCTAAAATAATCTTTTAACGGAGCAACTGAACCGTATGCTCTTCTTTTTTAGATTATCAGGTACTCTTTCTTTGGCGTGAAAGAGGCTTTTGGATTTACACCTTCCTGGCTTTTGTGGCTCAGGTAAATATAGTTCTACTGAAGCAGAGTCTATGGACTTACTACATTTTCTACAATTGTGGCACTTGTTTTCCTCTCTCTTTTTTTTTTCTCAATGTAACACTGACAACAATGACTATGCGAATTGAACATTTGCAGGTACAGCACTTTCCTCTTCTTGTATCCAACTGGCATCACCAGTGAGGTTGGCCTAATTTATATTGCCTTGCCATACATTAAGGTAATCGGAGCAAACATGACAATAGATTGATATAAGCCTAGTTACTGAATTTGGTAATTGTGCTATGAATCTCAACCATTCTCCCCCGACGCGTAACTTTTTTTCTTTTATAAATATGACAGGCATCCGAAATATACTGCATTAGGATGCCCAACAAGTGGAACTTCTCCTTCGATTACTTCTATGCGGCAATTGCTACACTTGGAATCTACGTCCCAGGTATCTTTGCTTGCTTTTTCCACGTTGCATCTGGTGGTATTTTTGAAATTTGTTGGATTAGTTGGTTTTATTGTCCGATGAATTGTCACTGCAGGTAGCCCACACATGTACACCTACATGCTCGGGCAGCGGAAGAAGGCGCTCTCAAAGTCTAAAACTGCATAAACCGTAAACAGTTAAACCTGTAGGGCATCATTATTCGATGCTAATCTTGCTGCAGCGCCGAATTTTCTTCTGCTGCAGTCTATCGGAAGAAAGGAGATGCTGAAAAAACTAGGGCTATTAACAACCGTTGCGATTTTGATTTTATCCTGTTTCGCATTCATGTTTTAGTTGTAGAATGGATTGTTCTTGTATGTTCTTTTTGTTTGTTTAATTGTTCTGTTTTGCCATTAAAAAGCTCAATGCTGCGAAGAATCTGCTTCTCATGAGCTCACCTGTCCAGGATAGTTTTGTTTGTATGTTTATCTGAGTAGTTTGTTATATTCTCATTGAGCTCTGGTCTCAAATTGTTCTTTGTGATTTTCTCAGAAATTATATTTGGAACTATGTTTAATTAAGAATCAGCAAGGATGATAGGAAAAATATCAGAAACTTAAATCTGTTCACCCTGGAATATCGCCTACCTGTAGTAATTGGACTCAGAGACACTCAATTGTGCATTTATACAGCTTTCATCAGTTGGACACACCAGGCAGGTTGCGCACAGGCCATTTGAAAAGCTCAGTAGCTGCAAATGATTTCCACCAGTCCACAGTCGAAAACCGAGCCCAGGTTGAGTTTGATTGAACTGATGCAGATAAAAAATTGTTCCAAAGTGTATATGATATTAGAACATCAGATTTCTTTCGTAATCACTTCATTACACATTTTGAAAGATATCCTGATCGAGAATAATCTTACATTGAGGCAGAATTAGTAGCTGTACTTATGGATCACCTTCGGTTCAGGTACAACTACAATGTACATCTATTGTGGACTGGACATATTTTTTTACGCTTTTATCAATATAAACTACAAATAATCCACTAAAAAGAGTATAGGCCAACTTGTTCAGGATCTAATAATGAACAGAAAAGAGCAGCATTTCATCTGTAAAGTATGTATTAAAGTTCATTCTGTGTACATAAACAAATCTGAACAACTCCATAAATTAGCACAATCTCTAACACCACAGACTAATAAAATGATTACATCATTTGAAAGATTGTTATCTCGACAGATTTACTGACATAAGTACATCGACTGTGGAGTCCTGGAATCCAAAGATGTTAATCGGCCGAACAAATGAACTACAAAATTAATAGAACCAGCAAAAAAAGAAGGAAAATTCTCCGCACAGGTCATCATATCGGTCTCTTCGGTTCATCGCCTTGATGTCGAGATTTTGCATCTCCCTTATCTTCCATGACTTGCTTTACCCCTTCCTGATAGCCTTCAATGAAGCTTTTCAACGCATCTCTATAAGCAGAAACGCGCATCATGTAAATTCGCTGCATGGCGGGTCTCAGCGTCTCCATCCCACCTCTCGCTGCCACCGCAAGATCCTCCAAAGCCGACGGTTCATTTCGTTCTGCTGATCTTCCTTTTCCTTTTCCTCTTCGAATCAGATCATCATCATCATCATCATCATCATCATCATCATCATCCCTTTTATAGTCGTTCGGCCTAAGATCTGGGCCGATATCTCTTACCCAGCTAGCAGCATAAAGCCGAGATGCTTCCTTCAAAACATACCAGCGCTCTTTCCAGCTGAGTTCCCTTCGTTTTTTGATATGCGGGGGGTCGGGTAGGGACGACGGAAAAGCAATTTCTTTTAGATCGTAGCGAATATAATCATACATTTTGCGGCAAACGACCTTTAGCTTCATCTTGCTGCTGCTACTGCTGCTAAAATCTTCTGGTTCTCTCTGAATTAGCTATTCAAACTGTGTCAATTAGATACAAGAATCCAAAATTGAAATTCCATAAATCTACCTCTTCTTCACTTTAAAGAAACATAGCATCTTTGAGATCAACAAGTGTTCTACTCACTAATTAGTAACAGCTTAAGCATCAAAATTGCATCTTTGAAAACATAAATAAATTGTAATTTAACTTCAAAGTATCCTGCTCCATTGACAGATCCCAGCAATAGATACAAGAATCCAAAATTGAAATTCCATAAATAGGCTCTCTCTACCTCTTCTTCACTTTAAAAGAAACATAGCATCTTTGAGATCACTTTAAGTGTTCTACTCACTATTTAGTAACAGCTTAAGCATCAAAATTGCATCTTTGAAAACATAAATAAATTGCAATTTAACTTCAAAGTATCCTGCTCCATTGACAGATCCCAGCAATAAATATAAGGTTTTTTTGCTCAAACGATAAATATAACAGGAACAGAAATAAAAGAAAAGGCACTGCATCTTAACATAATAATAATAATAACAAAAAAAAAATAAAGTTAAGAGCACAGAAAGGAAACAAAAACAAAATTAAATCTTAATTAGATACGACTGCATAATTTCTGGAAAAAAAAAAAAAACAAAGAAAAAGCTCAACTAAAAGATACCCAAACAATTGATTTTTTTTTTTTTTTAACAAAAAGAGGCAAAATATAAATTACTCAATAGAAAGAGAGAGAGAGAGTGGAGCATAGTTAATTAATTCAAATTCGGAAAAAAATCGATACGAAATATAATATGAATCAAATTTATATCATAATTTTTACGTAATTTATACAAAAATAATATATTGACTAATTAAAAATTCAAAATGAAAATTTTGACTATTAATTTTTTTAAAAAAATACTATTAGTATAAATAATTATAATTTTTTAAGAATAATTCAATCAACTTGCTTTAGAAATAAACAAATATTCATTCAGAAAACAAAAAAATAATAATAATAATAACACAGTTCTAAGAGATTTCTTGCAAAGAGCAAAAAAAAAAAAAACTTGATCAATGGCTGAAATAGTAGAAAAAAATTAAACAAATTTAAATTAATTAAAAGCAAATATTAATTTCACTCACAAGTAATCAAAACTATAAATTAATACACAAATTTACAAAATCACAACTCACAAACTGGTTGCGGCGAGGAAGATGACGAGCAGCACGCGGCCCGGAGGGTTCCGATCCGATGGCGAGCGGCTTGGGAGGGTTCCGATCCGACGGCCGGGGTTGGAGGAGGCGGGCGTGAGCGGGCGTGAGAACGGAGAAGAGAAGAGAAGAGAAGGTGAGGTGAGGTGAGGTGAGGTGAGGTGGGTGGGCTGGGCCGGGCCGGGACTGTGATGAGAGATTTTTTTTTTTTTTTTTTTTTTGAAAGAGAAAAGTTTATGTGTGGAATTTTTTTTTCCAAAAATTTAGAATTCGTAAATAATTTATAAATAATATTTTTTAAAAAATATATATATAAATTATTTTGATTTTTTTAAAAAATTTAAAAACGACACTTTAATTCGGATTGGCGAATTAACTAGCTAAGGAATGGAGAGGGTTTTAGTATTTTTTTAAAAAAAATTATTGTCTGCACCGGGTGTACCAGTACAATTTTGTACACCGCACTCTTATAAATTAAAATTTATTTTATTTTAAAGTTAATTTCATACCGTTTCATTTAAATATATCGAATATTTCTACAAAGGTTAAAATTTTCATATTTATTCTTTTAAAATATCAATTTTGCACTTCTAAATATCTCTCTCCAAAAATTTCAACTATTGAAAAAATACATCTTACTCATTAATCAAAATTAAATATTATATTTTTTTATAGAATATTAACGGTAGAGATATATATGAACCATCTAAGATTTTTGAAAGAATAAATAAAAAAAAAACTGAACTTTATAGTATAATATATCTGCTATTTGATATATTTATTAAAACGGTATGAAATTAACCAATTATTTTTTGTGCTTTGTAACATGTAAAATGCATGCATTTTATAAAACTATAAATTTTGAATTCACATTTCTCATAGCAAATGACTCTGTCTATATTATTAAGTTTTATAAATATGTAGAAATGTCAGGGCAATTGCATGCATTACATTAAAAAAGAGATAAAACTTTTTAAAAATTATTATTTGTGAATTTTTTTATAAATTATTTAATTTGTATATAATTACACTTATTTAATTCATTCTAAAAATAATAAGAATTATAGTTCATTTATTATTATTTTTTTTCAAAATTTAAATTAACATAAAATTCTTAATTGGCCCACTTCATCCATGGACGGCCCAAATATGGTAAGGATTTTGGGTTTGTCAACTGGACCGGGCCAGCAAGCCCGGTTTTGTGAAAGCTCCTATTTTAAATAGGCCACTCAACTTCCATAATTTTTTAAAAAAATTAAATTTTAAATTATATTATATATATATATATATATATATATATATATATATATAGAGAGAGAGAGAGAGAGAGAGAGAGAGAGAGAGAGAGAGTGAGTGGGGTTATTATGTTTGTACAAATACCAAGTAATTGGTGTTTGTAAGTTTTCTGCCGTTAGATCTACCTTTTTGACTAATTTTATTTCTTAAATCATTCTGTTCTACCAATCACTCATTTAACCCAAAAGGATGACTATCATTCTAATCTTACATTTTTTTTATTTAAGGACTAAAGATCTACAAGTATCAATAATTTAATATTTTTGAAAATATAGAAGCTCAATTATATATATATATATATATATATATATATATATATATATATATATATATATATATATATATATATATATATATATATATATATATATATATATAATTCCTTTATAAATTTTGTTTTCAACATCAAAACAGCTTAAAGTACAAAGTGTGATACAACTAGAACCTGGGCCCTGGGCCCATTTTATTCTAACAACAAAACACAACAATACGTGCACATGTAGTATCACACTAGGGACTGAAAATGATTTTGAAATATTTATCATCTACACCGCTCGTCGTCGTATTGTGATCATGAGAAAAATAGAAGGGATAGATCTCGTAACGCAGCTCACAACTGCTGTAGTGGACCTGGCACCCTACACTGCCCTGACAATAGCCGACAACCTCCTCCGCCGCCGCCGACAAACACTGGGCGCATGCCGATGGCTGCAGATCCTGCGTGCACTGCGCCAGACCGTAGATCGTAGTACTCGCCGTAAACTCCGCCTTCCCATCTGCGAATCCTTCGTTACCTATCGTTGAATATAAAATATTAAAATATTATTATTGTAAATATTATAGTTATAATTTAAAATACATATAGTTGGAATTGAAATAGGTAGATCAAAATTGAAATTTAACCTGTTGGTCAAAGAGAATATTCATCTACAACAACAGCAAATAATTAATACATGCATAACCATTTAGATTAATTAATATAATTCATATAGGGTTTTGGAGTATATCGGTTGTTTCATACCCGGCGTGGTAGCCTCGGCCTGAACCCGCCCAAGCAGCTCCTCCGCCGCAGCGTCGAACGCGGCCGGATCCGTTGCGTTCTCGACGTTGTAGTAAATGAACTCGTACCCGATATCAACTTTGCCTACAAAATTCACGTTGTCGTAGCGCACGAAGCAGTAGTCGTACCATATCCTCCCGTCGGCGTCCCCCGCGCACGTCGTCGGGAGCTTCTTCGCTGCTGTGGCGAGGCAGCTCGAGCAGTCGCCGCTGCCGACGACGTCGCCTCTGCATTGAGCGAGGCCGTAGATCGCACCGCCGTTGCCTCCGCCGAAGGAAGAGACCGCGAAGCCGCTGATCGAAGCTTTCGCGACTAAGTCGGAGAGGACGAGGTTGATGTTGGTTTGAGTTTGGGTGCCTTTGAAGCTCGAGGCACAGTAATGGCCGATAGAGTCGGTGGCCGTAGTCGAGGAGGAGGAGGAGGAGGAGAAAGGGAGGAGTTGGAGGAGGAGGAAGAAGAAGCTAAGGAAGCTGTGGCCTGTCATTGCCATAATAATTATTATAATCTTTTGTGGTGCTTAATTTGCGTACTACCACTCCTTATTATAATAGAAGATGAGGAGAAAATAGTAGCTACTATTCTACCTAAAGGATGTATATAGAAGATTATAGTGTTTTGAAATTGTCGCATATATATATATTTATTACTGTATCAATATATTGCCATATATATATATATATATGAATTTACCAGTTTCCACTAGGTCAAATTGTTGACCGAATCGCTCGTGCGTTGATTTTTTTAGTGGAAACGAAAATGGTGTCCGTAAATTGCGCATGATTTAGTTGACCACACTCGTTCATACAAGTCAACGTACATTGTGGAGCACTAGAAGCTCAGCACAATAATAATGCTTTAAAAATCGTGGTGTCTACACTGTAGTATATGCTTCGCGCCACGCATCACGGCCCCATTCGGTTAGGTACTTATCCATATGCACGTGAACCACATATATTTTATTCATTTTTTTATTTAAATTTTAATTTTAGATAAATATACGCGGTCTTTTAGCAGCATAAATAAAAATTACTAATTTTTAATTTTTTAAGTAGTGTTCATAGATAAATATACGGAGCAAATAAACACAAAACATGATATATATATATATATATATATAAATTTATTTCAACAGGATCTTCAACGTAGTTACGTAGAAGATCTTAATTTTATTTAAAGCTCATAAACACCAATCAAACACCTTGTTATCGTCGATCTCACGGGTACAACATGACCTTTGCGTATTCCCCCACTGCAACATTACTAGTACTGCTACTACTACTGGGATCGAGAGGGAAATAAAAGGGATATATCTCGTAACGCACCATGCAGCTACTATAGAGAACCCTACACCCCTTCCTAAACTCGCAGTAGTTTGGTACCGTCTCCACCGCCGATGCCAAACACTGCGCGCAAACCAACGGCTGGAGGTCGCGCGTGCACTGCGCGAGAGCGTATATCGTGATGTACGGCGTGAACTGCTTCTCCTCCCTCCCGAGCCCTTCGCTCCCCGCCGCAGCTGCGTCGTCCGCCGCCGCCCTTAGCACCTTCCCTGCCGCCTTGTCGAATGCCTCGGGGTCCGTCGCGTTCTCGACGTTGATGAGGATGATCGCGTAGCTCGTGTCTGATTGCCCGATGAAGTTGTCTGTGTCGTAACGGAGGAAGCAGTAGTCGTACCTATGAAACAGCCAATTGCGTATAACTACTTTAACAACTTAAGCCGCTAAAGAACGATATTTTTATATTTTATGTTCAACGATATAATACCAAATCCTGGCGTCCGCGTAGCCCGGGCACGACGTGGGGAGCTGCTTTGCTGCGTCGGAGAGACACGAGGCGCAGTCGGTGTCCGAGACGTCGCCCCGGCACTGAGCGAGGCCGTAAACCTCGTTGTTGCCATTTCCGGAGGAGGAGACAGCGAAGCCGCCGACCGAAGCCCTGACGACGAGGTCGGAGAGGACGGCGTTGATGTTGGTTTGGGTTTTGTTGCCCTTGAAGCTCTTGACGCAGTAGTGGCCAGTGGAATCGTCGGCCGCGGCCAAGGAGGAGAGGGGGAATAGGAGGGAGAGGAGGAAGAGGTGGTGGATGAGTGCCATTGTTAGATGCTAATGGTGGGGAGTGATGTGCACACAAGCTTATTGTTTAATTGGGCTGTGCTAGCTCCTTATTATAAAGGATAAAGGATGCGGAGTACAATAATTTATGGTTTGGTACAAAGATTTTAAAAAATAATTAGAAATCAAGTGTGTACGGGTGCGTCGATCTATTCATTTCAAAGCTCCAATAATTGAAAATATATAATTATTTTATTTAAAACTTATAAATATAATATTTAACAATTTTAGTTATAATTTGATTTAATTAATTTTACGTTCTATCGAATATGAATCGGTTTAATTTGATATTTTATTATTTTAAATGTAACTTGATTTAATCTAATATTTCGTCATATTATATAATACTGGCCTCTTTAAATCAACAAAGTGTTCAACCAATATAGAAAAATAAAATTTTTATTTATATATACTTAATAAAATATTCTGAAGATTTTTTTTTTTTCAATTTTTAATAAAATAGTAAAGTAATGGTGCTGTGTTAATTGCAGTGATTGTTGACCACTCATTGAGCTGGGTTGCATTTTGATGAATGGTGGTGAAGGAGAAAACGACATTAAGATTTGTACAATTGAGTAGGCATAATTTGTTACTCACTAGATTGGGTGCACTACCAGTCAAAGAACTTCTAGATCGAAGGGTCTCAAAATGCATGCATTCCCAGAACCGACGTAGAAACAAATTTCTAAGTCCAACGTTGGCCAGAAAATTTGCAATCTACAACTCAAACTTCTAGAATCCATATGCAATGTCAACATAATTAAGCCCAATTAAGAATATTATATGTTCTAAATTTACTACTCGAATCTAAACATTATTCGTTGTCATTTATTTTTATTTTTTTTTTGAGAGAAAAATAGTATGCTACCCGCTTCGTTTATTTTTAAAATAAACTTAGCTGAAAATGTGAAGCAACTAAGGCTTGGAGAACAAAGTGTGTCTAATCCAGCTGTCAAATACGGGCCAAATCGAAAACTATTTTTAATGTTTTCTTTACTTTACTAGTTTTAAATATTAAGTTTAAAATATTATTTTTGCATACTAATATTTATTTAT
Organism: Tillandsia leiboldiana; assembly: GCA_029204045.2. Taxonomy (NCBI): domain Eukaryota; kingdom Viridiplantae; phylum Streptophyta; class Magnoliopsida; order Poales; family Bromeliaceae; genus Tillandsia; species Tillandsia leiboldiana. Next base: position 56,551,554 of record CM055061.1, read on the forward strand.
TTAGTTTTTAGTCTACATGCTAGTATTTTTTCACTAAATAAGTTATATATATATATATATATATATATATATATATATATATATATATATATCGATTGAGAAAGAAAAATACTTTTTATATACTCCATACGAAATGTATATTTACATTTCATTTATTCTATGATGAAATAAATTTTATTTTTCATTTCGACGCAATGAGTGAAACAGATTTTATCCTTGGACGGGTGTGAAGTATATCGTACATTTCAAATAAAATGTACATATAGCATTATATATATATATATATATATATATATATATATATATATATATATATATATATATATATATATATATATATATATATATATTGATAAAATCTATTTGATAAAAAATACACATAGAGAAGTAGCCGACACTACAAAAAAATTTAATATTTAAGAATATTTTTTTATATTTAATAATACTTAAAAGCATGTCAATATAATGTGACGTTATATTTGAAAGCTAAAACTCCAGCAAATGAAGAATCGTCATGTATATACTGATTCAAACATCGGTAAATATATTTTAATATTTTAAAGTGTCAGAATTTTTTAAAATTATGTCACTTTAAAAAGACAAAAATTTAAAATAATAATAAAATTTATTATTTAATAAATTAGTTTAATATAATAAAAAATTCATATGATGATATTTTTTTAAGCGTTAGTATTTGCTATATTGTAGAAACAATTGAGGACACTTTTTCAAAATGTCGTCTAAAAAACGTCATTATATTAAGATTTGTTTTATACTGGGAGACTCTGCATCCCTGTTTAATACAAGTTATATAGTTTTTTCAATGAAAATTTACTTAAATTTTATAAAATTTAATTAAAATTGAGGATAACCGCGCACGACGACGATGTCGGATCCATGTGGGTCTCAGCGAGCACGACGACGATGTCGGCATCGGAGCAGTCTCCTACGACCTCTTTGATGGATCGGATGGCGCTTCGCACTGGGGAGGAGATTGATCGGGCGCCGCAATCCACCGACGAATCCGAGACCATGGCTTCAGGAGAGATCGAGCGGGAGGTTATGGGCGGCATAACCCTAGCTAGGGTTATGTGGATAGAGGGGAAGCAGAGGAGGAGAGGGGAAGGAGAGAGAGAGAGAGAGAGAGAGAGAGTTTGGGGAATGCGAGGGTTTTGTGATAGTTTTGAAAAAGTTTATGGGCCGTGGGCCGGGTTTTTGACCCGCTAATAAGGTTAAAATGTGAACAGAGATCATTCAACTAGGTATAAGATTGGATTTAGATATAAATGGACATTAAAATTTTTAAATTTTTAATTTGAGAGTTTTAAAATTTGATTTTAAAAATCAAAATCACTTCTTAAATGCTCTATTGAGCCAAAAAAAAAAAAAAATTATTTTTGCCCAAAATTACTTTTCAAATAATAGTCAAACACCCACATATTTAATATAAAATTATTTGTCGGTAAAAATATTTATAATAATTGCCGAGTATAATTAGATATTATTTAATAGCGGTAATTTTATAATTGCCGCTATTAAATTACCACAAAAAAATCTATTTTGTTGTAGTGCGTAGTTACATAGAAGATGCATTTCCTTTCAAAATTGCTAGGTGGTTCTTTAGATGCATTTCTTTCTCTTTGGTAGAAGCAAGGAAATGTTCTTCTAGACATTTCCATATTTGCCGTACATTGTTGCATCCAATAACAAAGCCAAGAACTTCCTCTGTCATAGTTCATAAGAGCCAACTGACAAGGAGTCCATCATTATTAATCCAGATTGTATATTCTGGATTTTCCACCTCCTTATTTTCTTTTAAAATCATCTTCGTAGGTGCATCTTATTCTATGTGATGAAGAAGATGTGTACTACGAATAAGGGGATAAATTTGTGATTTCGACGATAAAAAATTAGAGCAGGAGAGTTTAACTGATACCAGACTTGTCATGTGATGAAAGCTCTGAATCGTCAACTCAGACTTGTTCTTCTCAATGCTTGAGAAAATGCTTCGGTCTTAAATGCAGAGGTTCTGTTCTGATACCAACTGTGACGCCCCACTTCGAGGGTCACCCATCCTAGAACTACTCTAGCTCTAGCACGCTTAACTCTCATAACCTCTTGGATCTTGCAAAATAATAGAACTATTAGTTCCAAAAGCTCGAACTATTAGAAATACGCAACCAATTCACTTAAAGCGTACAGACACAGCGCCCACGGGTCTTGACCGGACTCAACCCACCTGGACGTTGGGTCTATTGTTGGGCCTCTTGCCGTTAGGTCTATTGTGGACCGCAGCCCTACTCAACTTATTGGGCTCACCCAACTCAACTTATTAGTCTTCTGTGTCTATTGTCACGGACAGGAGTTGGACCTATTTTTAACCCATAAATAAATAGCCAACAATCCCCCCAACACTGCACTGTGTGGGAATCGAACCCGTGCCACTGGCTCTGATATCATAAAGAAGCAAAATAATAGAAGTGAAATTAAAGAGAAAATTCTAGAACATTACCTGCTTTAGATCTTTACATGTATATATATAAAGACAAATATGCAAAGATAAGGAATGTACAATTAGGATAGATTGTACAATAATTGATGCTAGAATTGTGTAATTAGATTTTCTCTAATTATGAAATAGTATCAATCGATTCCTTTGATTAGGTCATAATTGATGCTAGAATCTTATCAATCGATTCCTTTGATTAGTTCAAAGCAGATTTTGCTCTATCAAAATATAGGGAGCAAATAAACACAAAACATGATATTATATATATATATATATATATATATTTATTTATTTATTTATTTCAACAGGATCTTCAACGTAGTTACGTTGAAGATGTTAATTGTATTTAAAGCTCATAAACACCAATCAAACACCTTGTTATCGTCGATCTCACGGGTCCAACACGACCTTTGCGTATTCCCCCACTGCAACATTACTATTACTGCTACTACTACTGGGATCGAGAGGGAAATAAAAGGGATATATCTCGTAACGCACCATGCAGCTACTATAGAGAACCCTACACCCCTTCCTAAACGCGCAGTAGTTTGGTACCGTCTCCACCGCCGATGCCAAACACTGCGCGCAAACCAACGGCTGGAGGTCGCGCGTGCACTGCGCGAGAGCGTATAACGTGATGTACGGCGTGAACTGCGTCTCCTCCCTCCCGAGCCCTTCGCTCCCCGCCGCAGCTGCGTCGTCCGCCGCCGCGCTTAGAACCGTCCCTGCCGCGTTGTAGAATGCCTCGGGGTCCGTCGCGTTCTCGACGTTGATGAGGATGATCGCGTAGCTCGTGTCTGATTGCCCGATGAAGTTGTCTGTGTCGTAACGGAGGAAGCAGTAGTCGTACCTATGAAACAGCCAATTCCGTAGAACTACTTTAACGACTTAAGCCGCTAAAGAACAGTATTTTTATATTTTATGTTCAACGATATAATACCAAATCCTGGCGTCCGCGTAGCCCGGGCACGACGTGGGGAGCTGCTTTGCTGCGTCGGAGAGACACGAGGTGCAGTCAGTGTCCGAGACATCGCCCCGGCACTGCGCGAGGCCGTAAACCTCTTTGTTGCCATTTCCGGAGGAGGAGACAGCGAAGCCGCCGACCGAAGCCCTGACGACGAGGTCGGAGAGGACGTCGTTGATGTTGGTTTGGGTTTTGTTGCCCCTGAAGCACTTGCCGCAGTAGTGGCCAGTGGAATCGTCGGCCGCGGCCAAGGAGGAGAGGGGGAGTAGGAGGGAGAGGAGGAAGAGGTGGTGGATGAGTGACATTGTTAGATGCTAATGGTGGGGAGTGATGTGCACACAAGCTTATTGTTTGGGCTGTGCTAGCTCCTTATTATAAAGGATAGAGGATGAGGAGTAAAATAATGGGAAAATCTAAGTGTACACCCTCAAGGAAGTGTATAGATAGCCATGATAGCAATGCCCGTAAAATAATTTATGATTTGGTACAAAGATTAAAAAACTTAATTAGAAATAAGTGTGTACGGGTGCTATCGATCTATATATTCATTTCAAAGCTCCAATAATGAAAATATATAATTATTTTATTTAAAACTTATAAATATAATATTTAACAATTTTAGTTATAATTTGATTTAATTAATTTTACGTCGTATCGAATATGAATCTGTTCAATCTGATATTTTATTATTTTAAATGTAATTTGATCTAATCTAATATTTGGTCATATTATATAATACTGACGCTCTTTAAATTAATAAAGTGTTCAACCAATATAGAAAAATAAAATTTTTATTTGTATATACTTAATAAAATATTCTGAAGATTTTTTTTTTTTTCAATTTTTAATAAAATAGTAAAGTAATGGTGCTGTGTTAATTGCAGTCATTGTTGACCACTCATTGAGCTGGGTTGCATTTTGATGAAGAGCAATGGTGGTGAAGGAGAAAACGACATTAAGATTTGTACAATTGAGTAGGCAATCTACAACTCAAACTTCCATATGCAATGTCAACATAATTAAGCCCAGTTAAGAATATTCTATGTTCTAAATGTACTACTCGAATCTAAACATCGGTCGTTGTCATTTCCAAGTCAACTTCGAGAACAAAGTGTGTCTAATCCAGCTGTCAAATACGGGCCAAACCGAAAACTATTTTTTAATAATTTTTTTAGTTTTAAATTTTAAATTTAAAATATTATTTTTGCATACTAATATTTATTTATTTATTTTTTAATCTACATGCTAGTATTTTTTCTCCAAATAAGTTATATATATATATATATATATATAGAGAGAGAGAGAGAGAGATAGAGAGAGAGAGAGTCTCCATAGACGCACGTACAATTATATATATATATATATCGATTGAAAAAAAAAAATATTTTTGTATATTTCATACGAAATGTATATTTACATCCCATTTATTTTAGGATAAAATAAATTTTACTTATCATTTCGACGCGATGGAAAAGACTTCATCCTTTGACGGATGTGAAGTATATCTTATACTTCAAATAAAATGTACAGATAACATTACTTATATATATATATATATATATATATATATATATATATATATATATATATATATATATATATATATATATATATATATATATTGATAAAATTTATTTGATAAAAAATACACATAGAGAAGTAGCTGACACTACAAAAAAAAATTGAATATTTAAGAATATTTTTTTATATTTAATAATACTTAAAAGTGTGTCAATATTATGGGACGTTATATTTGAAAACTAAAGCGCCAGCAAATGAAGAATCATTATGTATATACTGATTCAAGTATCGGTAAAATATATTTTAATATTTTAAAGCGTCATAATTTTTTAAAATTATGACACTTTAAAGAGACGAAAAATTTAAAATAATAATAAAATTTATTATTTAATAAATTAGTTTAATACAATAAAAGATTCATATGATGATATTATTTTAAGCGTTAATATTTGCTATATTATAGAAACAATTGAGGACACTTTTTCAAAATGTCGTCTAAAAAACGTTTTTATATTAAGATTTTTTTTATACTGGGAGGCTCTGCATCCCTGTTTAATACAAGTTATATAGTTTTTTCAATGAAAATTTACTTAAAATTTATATAATTTTAATTAAAATTGAGAATAATCGCGCACTGCGCCGTGCCGGGCCGCAGACCGGGCCGCATCTTAGTATGGCCCGAATCCGTTATGGTCCGACCCGGCCTATAGGCCGCTTGCATGGCAATGGGCCCTATTTTATTTGATTTCATTATTATTATTATTATTATTATTATTATTATTATTATTATTACTACTACTACTTATGAAAAAATCTTATCGTTTCAAAATGTCGATATAGTTGAGGGGTCTCCATGCATTTTTACTTCGGGAGTGGCGAGACGACACCGCGCTACGCCGCTCCATTTCGATCGGGAATCGGAGCTTGATCTCGAGTTCCTCTTCGATCGTTGGTAAGGATTTGGGATCTAGGGTTTACTATTTGCTTGCTCTCCTAGAACCCTAGCTCGATTGATTTGAATATAGTAGACGCGTACACTTTGATTTGATCCGAAACCCCCCAAATGATTTGTTGTTCCCGGTGAAATGGATTTTATTTTGTTCTTATTAATTATATGGAAACAATTACAATCAGAGGTATGTTCTATACTTTGATGCCAAAAATCTGAAGAAATTTGCTAGTTTATAATTTTATTTTAAAATTTGTTATCAGTTTTAATGAGTAAATCCAAGTTCCATGTTCTCGTTACAGTATTTATGTAGCTGAATCGAAACCATGTTTAGTAGTTGATTGGATATAGGCGACTTTAGAAGGTGATCGATTTCACTACGTTGGTAATCTGTGTAATTCCTGCTTTATTTTATGTAGAAGCACTGCAATGTATTCGTAGTGATCAGTGAAACTGCTGCTTGTTTTCGTAGTTCTAATTCTCTGCATTGTGGACGATGTACAAAAAGGATGATTGTTAAATAGTAGTTGATGCCTCAAATTCTTTTCTTTGTTTTTCCTTTTTTTAATTCGGTGGAGTGTTCATTTGAATTTTAATTTGGTGAGGAAGGTGGACAAATTGGGGTGCATCAGTTTTTGGTACTCTTGCGCTGTTGATTCTGACAAAAATTTTCTGTTTTTTCGTCAATTTAATTTCTTCTGTAGGTTTAAACAGTAAATTCAAGTTTTACATTCCTTTTAGAGCAGTCATTTATATATAGATTCAATCAAATTTCGTAATGTTCAGATCCATACTATATAAGTTGATCAGTTTCGCCACATTATTCATCTCTGTAAGCCCTGCTTGATTTAGTTTAGAAACATCTCAATTTCTACATACTGCAAACAGACCTACGCAAAGAATTATTATGTTATGTTGTTGATGATTTTAAAATAGTAAAATATTTTTATTTCATTGGATAGAGTATTCAACTTTAATTGGTGAGGGGGGGGAGGAAAGCACACAGAATGGGGAGCATGACGGAGGAGAAGTTCAGATTCTGCATCGACAGGGGCGGCACTTTCACAGACGTATATGCAGAAATACCTGGTCATTCGGACGGCTATGTAATGAAGCTCTTATCTGTGGACCCGTCAAACTACGATGATGCTCCGATCGAAGGGATCAGAAGGATTCTCGAAGAGTTCACTGGAGAGAAAATCCCCCGATCTTTGAAGATCCCAACTGATAAGATCGAGTGGATTCGAATGGGCACCACGGTGGCAACCAATGCTCTTTTAGAGAGGAAAGGTGAGAGGATCGCCCTCTTCGTAACTAAAGGCTTTAGAGATTTGCTACAGATTGGAAACCAAGCCCGGCCAAACATCTTCGATCTAAAGGTCACGAAGCCCTCAAACCTATACGAGGAGGTTATAGAGGTTGATGAGAGGATCGAGCTTGTTCTTGATAAAGAAAAGGATCCTTCTTCCTCAATCGAAGGGGTATCGGGGGAGTTAATTAGAGTTGCAAAGCCTCTAAATGAAGAAGCACTAAAGCCGTTGTTGAAAGGTCTGCTCGTTAAAGGAATTAACTGTTTGGCAGTTGTTTTGATGCATTCGTACACCTACCCACATCACGAACTCTTGGTCGAGAAGTTGGCTTTGAGCATGGGCTTCAGGCATGTCTCTTTGTCTTCATCTTTGACTCCAATGGTTCGTGCTGTGCCCCGTGGACTAACTGCAAGCGTAGACGCTTACCTTACTCCAGTAATTAAGGAATACTTATCAGGGTTCTTGTCTAGGTTCGAAGGGGGTTCAGAAAAGGTAAATGTATTGTTTATGCAATCAGATGGAGGTCTCGCACCAGAACAAAGATTTTCCGGGCATAAAGCTGTATTGTCTGGTCCCGCCGGAGGGGTTGTTGGTTACTCACAAACTCTATTTGGGCTCGAGACATCAAAACCACTGATTGGTTTTGATATGGGTGGTACTTCTACTGATGTGAGCCGTTACAGTGGAAACTACGAGCAGGTTCTTGAGACTCAGATTGCCGGGGCAATGATTCAAGCACCTCAGTTGGACATCAACACAGTGGCTGCCGGTGGTGGATCCAAGCTTAAGTTTCAATTTGGGTCCTTCAGGGTGGGACCTGATTCAGTAGGGGCGCACCCTGGCCCTGTGTGTTACAGGAAAGGCGGGGAATTAGCAGTCACCGATGCTAATTTGATCTTAGGAACGGTTATTCCTGACTATTTCCCATCAATATTTGGTCCTAATGAAGATCAACCTTTGGATATTGAAGCTACAAGAAAAGCATTCGAGAAGCTAGCGAGTGAAATAAACTCTTACAGGAAGAGTCAGGAGCCATCGGTGAAGGATATGACCGTTGAGGAGATTGCCCTAGGGTTTGTAAATGTTGCAAATGAAACTATGTGTCGGCCTATTCGCCAATTGACAGAAATGAAAGGGCATGAAACACGAACCCATGCACTTGCGTGCTTTGGTGGCGCGGGCCCACAGCATGCATGTGCTATAGCAAGGTCCTTAGGCATGTCCGAGGTCCTAATTCATCGGTATTGCGGGATATTGAGTGCTTATGGAATGGGTCTAGCTGATGTTGTTGAAGAGGTTCAGGAGCCATATTCCTCTGTTTACGATGCTGATTCTGTTGCTGAGGCCTCTCGAAGAGAGGGCCTTTTAATAGAAAAGGTAAAACAAAAGCTTTCAGAACAGGGATTTAGTGATGAAAGCATTTGTACCGAGTCTTATTTGAACTTGAGGTACGAGGGCACTGATACAGCCATTATGGTTAAAAGACCGGGAGGAGAAAATGCTAATGATTATGCTGCGGAGTTTCTTAGGATATTCCGACAAGAGTATGGCTTTAAACTGCAAAACAGGAAGATACTCATATGTGATGTTAGGGTTCGTGGTATTGGCATCACAAGCATCTTGAAACCACGGGAGCTTGAGCCAGTGTTGACAAATCCTATACCGGAAGGTTCTTACAAGATTTATTTTGATAAAGAGTGGTACGAGACTCCGCTATTCAAGCTTGAAAATTTGGGTTGTGGCCATGTTTTACAAGGACCTGCAATTATAATGAATGGAAACAGTACAGTGATCGTAGAACCAAATTGTAAAGCTGTTATCTCTAAGTATGGTAACATAAAAATTGAGATTAATTCACCCACAAGCGATGTAAACATCGATGGAAAGGTGGCAGATGTAGTACAACTTTCCATCTTCAACAATCGGTTTATGGGCATTGCCGAGCAAATGGGCCGGACCCTTCAAAGAACCTCGATATCCACAAACATCAAAGAACGGCTTGATTTCTCTTGTGCTCTCTTTGGGCCGGATGGAGGGCTTGTTGCAAACGCTCCGCATGTACCTGTGCATTTGGGAGCTATGTCTAGTACCGTTTGTTGGCAACTTAATTACTGGGGTGGTAATCTTAACGAAGGCGATGTTCTTGTCACCAATCATCCTTCTGCAGGAGGAAGCCATCTTCCAGATATAACAGTTATCACACCAGTTTTTGATAATAACAAAATAGTATTTTTTGTGGCTAGTAGAGGACACCATGCAGAGATTGGTGGAATTACTCCAGGAAGCATGCCGCCTTTCTCGAAGTCTATTTGGGAAGAAGGCGCGGCGATTAAAGCATTCAAACTTGTAGAGAAAGGTGTTTTCCAAGAAGAAGGTATAGTTCGCTTACTTCGGTCGCCTTGTTTGGATGAAAATTCAGCTAAAAGAGTCCCTGGGACCCGCAGGATTGAAGATAACTTGTCGGATCTCAGGGCCCAGGTGGCGGCAAACCAGAGAGGGATAACGCTCATCAAAGAGCTCATCAATCAGTACGGTTTGGCTACCGTTCAATCTTACATGACCCATGTTCAAAACAATGCTGAAGAAGCTGTGAGGCAAATGCTAAAACAAGTTGCTTCTAGAGTTAAAAAAGAGAAGGGGACTTCTATTATTGAAGAAGAGGACTATATGGATGATGGTTCTGTAATCCATTTGAAGCTCAGCATCGATTCGAGTAAAGGCGAAGCTATTTTTGACTTTGAAGGTACAAGTTCGGAGGTTTACGGGAATTGGAATGCGCCTGAGGCGGTAACAGCAGCGGCTGTTATATACTGCTTGCGATGTTTGGTTAATGTTGATATCCCATTGAATCAAGGGTGCTTAGCCCCTGTGAAAATCTTTATTCCGGACGGCTCTTTCCTTTCTCCGAGCGATAAAGCTGCTGTTGTGGGTGGCAACGTGCTCACTTCTCAAAGGGTGACAGACGTAATTTTGACTGCATTTCAAGCGTGTGCGTGCTCTCAAGGCTGCATGAATAATTTAACATTTGGGGACGACACTTTCGGCTACTACGAAACCATCGGAGGTGGGTGTGGAGCGGGGCCCACCTGGGATGGGACCAGTGCCGTTCAATGCCACATGACCAATACCAGGATGACCGATCCAGAAATATTCGAGCAGCGGTATCCTGTTATTCTGCATGGGTTTGGAATTCGAGAGAATAGCGGTGGGGCCGGATTTCATAGAGGGGGTGACGGGATTGTTAGGGAAATAGAGTTTCGGCGCCCCGTGGTGGTGAGCATACTTTCTGAGAGGCGAGTTCACGCGCCGAGAGGATTGAAGGGAGGAAACGATGGGGCCCGAGGTGCAAATTATCTGATCAGGAAGGATAAGCGGAGGGTTTATCTCGGCGGGAAAAACACTGTCGAGGTTGATGCAGGTGAGATTCTTCAGATTTTTACTCCCGGGGGTGGTGGCTTCGGCTCCCCTCCTTGATTCTCCTTACTTTTGTCTTGTGAGATTCTTATTCCTACTTGGAGTTTTCTCTGGAATAAAAGTAATTCTCTTGTATCAAGCACTAAGTGCAAACTATGAATCTGGGCTCAAAAAGGGTATACACTGTATTCAGAGGTTGATCCCTCTATATCAGAGCAATAGTTGTAATAGCAGTTACGTAATTGAATTGGAATTACCAATAAACATGTGGCACATTAAGATGGAACTAATTTAGTTTAGCTTGTGTTATCTGTTGATTTAATGGTTAAGCTGGTTGATCTTGGTTGTTGTATTTGATCTGTTTCCTTCCTTATACAGTTGGTGACATACTGTATCAAGCATAGATGTTTAAAATACTTATCTAGTTTTTTTTTGTTGTGATGTATTTGAATGCTTTTATGGTATGGAAGGAACAGATGACTTGTTTGCTGGGTATTTTCGATTTCAGGTGAATTTTGGTAGTTTCGTAATGTTTTTCTGTTCTAACCAAAACTGGCTCTTAAGATTTTATTTTACTTTATTTTGTTTGCATTTGATCATAATGTGTTACTAATTCATATCTAGAATGAGGTGCTGTTAGTAGTACAAACACTTCATCTTTTTGCGAGCAGTTGGAGAAGAACTGGGTTTTTTTTTTGGATTGATATTTTTTATTAAGTTGTTTTCATCAACCAAATAATTTTTTTTTAGGTTTAACAATGCTCAAGTAAAATCAATTTTTTAAAAAACACATTTTCAGTTGTTAGAACAGTGATGATAGTTTATAGAGCAGTAAACATCAATGTATTTTAAATTTAATAAAGAGAAATAATTCAAATTAAAATACATTAATGGGCTGGATCTGGACCATTTAGAACTCTTCTTTCTGTTCTCTTGAGTAGATTGGGCTCTCTTGTTTCTTTTGGTTTTTTTTAAAAAAAAACAGCGATTTAGCTATGAATTTTTTTAAAAAAATTTAAGAGAATTCCGCCCCAGTGTTTGTTTTTCTTTCCATCCAAAGAAAAAAATTTAGTACTGTGTAAAGATGGGCGAACATTCTGTGACGCCCCACTTCCCAAGAAGTCATCCATCCTAAAACTACTCTAGCTCTAGCACGCTTAACTCTCATAACCTCTTGGATCTTATTACCATCCAAAATGCTATAGCCAGGTTAAAAAATTTAGTCCTATTATATCATTTATATATAAGATTAATCCAAATTCCGGAGGTGTCACATTCTTTTCCCTTTCCGGAGGTGTCACATTCTTTCCCCTCAAGCACACTCACAAGCACCAGGCGCACCAGGCGATGTGAGACTCGTCTCGCTAGTCTTAGCCGACCTTGTGGGGAGCTGCACTCCACCCACAACGATCATTAGCCGTGGAGCCTCGCTCTACTCGCTATATAACCCTGGCTCAGCCGAAATTCATCTCACATTTTCGGCTGGCAAATTTCTCTGATACCAACTGTGACGCCCCACTTCTCAGGGAATCATCCATCCTAAAACTACTCTAGCTCTAGCACGCTTAACTCTCATAACCTCTTGGATCTTACTACCATCCAAAATACTATAGCCGGATTAAGAAATTTAGTCCTATTATATCATTTATATATAAAACTAATCTAAATTCCGGGATGTCACACATTCTCCGACAACATTAGAGTATAGAAATGATCTCATCATCCATCTTACACATCTTCACAATCTATGCATATTTCAATAGTAACCTAATGAACATCATCATGAAGGAAAACTATTACATTTTATAGTAGCAGAGTATTAGCAAAATTAAGAAACGAAAATTATAATTGTTAGATCTGCACCCAGTAAAAGCATTCTCGTTACCTATAATTCAAAACATGCATGAACAAAAGTATAGTACTATGAAGAGAACAATCGTATTTTGACGTAATTTGAACCTAGATGAGAACCCGAAAGATTAAAAATCTACTGTACGCGTGCATTAAAAATACCTTCAAAATATTGCACGTACTGCAGTTTTGATAATAATCTGCAAAATATACTAAACATATGCTAGATAACTAACAAAATATACTTGTTTCACAACCTTTGAAAGATCCAAAAAAGACAACAGAACCAAAAAAAGTCTTGAGCTGATGTGTGAACATCATCTCCTTAAAATTGTTGAGAAAATCATGCCACATTCTTGCAACCAATCTTCATAAATTTAAGTAGGATAAACTTCTAATCAAGCCCAAAAGTGTAAAATCCATACCATATTGCATCAGATAATTCGAAATGTTCGGAACGCCAGAAATAAGATTTAGAGGAGAAAAAAAAAATTGGTCCAATAATTCAATGGCCTTTATTTTCAAGCACTTAGCATAATATGTAGAGGTCTAACAGCAGCTCAATTTGTTGAAATAATATGACGATAGGCCATCCGCATCAGAGTACGAAGACCACCCGGCAACAAAAGCAACCATCAGAAGTTCACCTGAAAAAAAGAAAACCGAGCAAACATTAAGTCTCCATGCACATGATTGATTAAAGAGAAAACATACATCATGCATAATGTTAGATCATATAGATTAGAAAAAAAATAAAATAAAGTGGGATTTTGTAAAGCATTATTTGTTCAATTCACTCAATCCCTTTCTCAAACAGAGTTATAAGGAAGATTTGTTTTTTCTTTTTAAGATGGAAGCCAAAATATTTAAATATCTAGAAATGACCATATGGTCAATCATCATAATAGAACTGCAAAAGCACGATAAAAATCTTATAGCATGACTCATAATGATATGACTGTAGACATATGGCAGGTTTTTCCCTAATTCACCAACCACCCTATTTTGATCTGGTTATATTCAATTACACCTGGTTGGAGAATCAACAAGGTATCAAAACTTTCATCAATTAAAAAGTAAAAAAGAAACAGAAAGTGAACAGGCACTGTTGTCATATTTTTTGTCCACCTATTCTAATGTTTTCTTTAGTATCTGTACTCTTGCAGTAGTGAAGCAGTATGCAACCCTCTTCCAGTTGATTCTAGCTCTTCACCTAATCATTTTTTCATTCTAAATTCTTCGTTTAATCTAAAATTGCTTTAGACGTAAACCTGAACCTATAGCAAATCAGATTTATATGCCCATTGTGGTCACAAAAAAATCGAGATAATGCACTTAGAATTGATTTTATCGTCACAATCAAATATTAAAGCACCCCAACTTAGCAATTATGATGCCAAAGCTAACCTAGATTCCTAAGGCTTCGTTTGATTGTGAGATAAGTGAGAATTAGTTGTACCGGGAATAAGTATAAATGTAGAAACTAGCTGGAACTATTGTAAAAATGTGTTTAGTATGATAATAGGAAATAAGAGAAATACAGAGTAGTAATTATATGAAATGACAAAATTACCCTTAACTATAATAGTTTTTTAAAACAAATAAAAATTTTACTTGTATAATTTTAAATATTTAATTTAAGATATTTATTAAAAAAAATTATTAAAATTATATTTTACTGTATATAAAAAAAATTATTAACAACTTTTAAAATTTTAAATTTTATAAATTCTTTTTAAAATAAATTTTAAATTTTATAAATTTAAATATCTTCAGATTAAAATTTTTTAATTAAATAATAATAACAAGTGGGGATGGGTTAGGTGTGGGGGGCCGCTGTTCCTCCCTTTAAACCCCAAACCAAACAAAGCCTAACTAACTTGAGATCATTGCATGACTCCATGAATCAGATTCAGAATACAACCATGTTAGGTTCACAAAAAAGAGACTTTAGAGTGAGAAAGGAAAATACTTTCCTCATAAACAATACACTTTCACTTGAATGCACATCCTTAATATATGAATTCTTAAAAAAATTGTCTACAAAAGATTAACAGTGTTAGGGATGTCAGATGGGTACAGATACTCGAAATTTTATCCGAATCCGAATCCGAACTGAATGGATTTATCCGATGTTAAACGGATATGGATTCCGATATGGATATAAAAATTGAAAATCCGACGGATTTGGATTTGGATATGAATTTTGATTGTACTCGATCCGAACCCGAACCCGAATCCGACCTGAACCCGAATTGATTTTATGTTATATATATATATATATAAATATTTGATATTATGTTTAAATTTATATTTTAAAATTTTAAATTTAATATAATATTTTTTGAAATATGGTAAAGAGAAAAAAAAATAATTGTTTCGGGTTTGGATTTTCGGGTTCGAATTTTGGATTTTTGATCGGGTTCGGATTTGGATGTGGATTTTTAAAATCCGTCGGATTCGGGTTCGGATTAGGGTTCGGTAGTCGGGTTCGGGTTCGGGTTCGAGTTTTTGAAAATCTGTCCAGAATCCGACCCGTTGACATCCCTAACTAGTATCCTTAGACGGGTGGAAGATGCATGTCTGATAAATGTAGCCGGTCCTCACCATATACCCACTGAAGATGCTTAAGGCAAATCAACTCATCAAGTAGATTGATTTTCTTAGTGAAATTGGCTTCTATTAAATATTGTCTCAGCAAAAACTACCTGAATCAGAAAAATTGGCTCCTTGGATGCAGCAACTACTACTTTGTAACAATGTTCGACAGTTAGTAGATAAGATATGTTTCTACTTCAATCAAATAATGCACTTCTCAGATGAAACAACGAAGGAGATTTGGTTAAACACTTCCCAACATATTAGAGAATAGCCAGCAGAAAATTTGTCGTATTAGAGTGCAGAATTGATGGAAGTAAAATAAAACACATGATTTGATTTTCATTTCCTCAAAACATATTTTACTCTAACAAGTCCGTCCAGGCCACAGATTTCCACCAAACAATATAAAAATAAGGGCATACATAAGAATTATAGGATTCTAAACTTGAATATGATAGCATAGATATTCTTTCCAAAGCACCTTCAAAAACCAGCAATATATCATATCATCACTACAGATAAACAACCTTAGATTAGCTAGTAATATCCTTTCAGTGAAATGGTTAACAGATCCCACAATAATATCCTAATAATACCCTTTAATTGAAATTGCGATCGCATTCCATCTAAACACGGAATGCAAATCAAAATCAAATCAAACAATGTAGTTATATTCATTAATTGAATTTGTGAATAGATTCCAGGTAAATCAAGAAAATAGATGGGTAAAAAATCAAAACACGCGACGTGATATTATCCTTTAATTAAAATTGCATATGGATTCGATCAAAAAAATCAGTTGATAGAGACCAAAATCAAAACGAATGGCCAAGCAATATCCAGTAATTGAAATTGCAAACAGATACCATATTCAAATCAAATAAATCCTCACGCAGCACCGAAAAAAGACGAAGAAACAAAACTAGGGTTTAGAGATCACCTCTTGTGCTCCTGCACGAAGCGGGAGTTCTTCGCGTCCTCCTCTGCAGAAATCGAAAGCGACCGAGATCAAGAGTGAACGAGAACAACAACAACAACAAAAACAACAACAACAACAACTGAAGAAGGATCGATCGATCTAGGGTTAGTGTTAGTGTTAGGGTTAGGGTTACCTGTGAGGGAGGCGGTGAGCTTGGTGATGAGGGCGCCGGTAATGGCGAAGCCGGCGATGAAAGGCCAGTTGCGGTTCCACTCCCTCTTGAAGAACACCGGCCATGGATCGAACTTCCTCATCTCTTCTCTCTTTCTCTCTCTCTTTCTCTCTAGATCTCACGCTCACAACGAAGAGGCCTCGGGTTTAAATGGACGGGGAAAAGTGTAAGGAGACTCCTCAACTATAGCCTATATTGAACAACGCCCCTAAACTTTATTTCACTTTTTAAATTAAAAAGTTTTAAACAAATTAGTTCGAAATTTTATAAAGTTTAGTGATGATTTCATACAAAATTCAATAATTTTTGTGAATAAAACTAGAAATACTACCAATTTATTAAATAACTTAAATTTTTTTAAAAAAATTGCAGATACAAATTAAAAAATTGACTGGGATTAGAATTCGTGATCCCAGTTTGGGTTGGGCTTTGATTTGGGCTAAGTCTTGTACTTTTGTCAACCAAATATAAACTGGCTCAATTTCTCGTATTATCATAAATGAGCCCAATTTAGCATAAATAAAGTACTTCTTTGTAACGTTTGATTATTATTATTATTATTTAAAGAGAAAGAGAGAGGAAACAAGAAAGAAAAAAAAAATCATGCTAGGCAGGATTTTTTTTTTAAACAAAAAATAACTCTTACAAATTTTATAATTTAATAAATAATTTTATTAAAATTATATTTGACTAAATATATATATATATATATTTTTTTTTGCTGACTCTGCCTGGGGTGCGATGAAAAAAATAAATAAAAATATAGGTGTGAATTAAATTTTTAAAATATTTAGATTGTTATTATTTATTAACTAATATAATATAAAAGAAAAAAGAGAAAACAAATATTTTTAAAAAATTTAGATGGTTATTGTTTGTTAACTAATATAAGATAAAGGGAAAAAAATATAAGAGATTTTTTTAAAAAAAAAATTAGATAAAAAAAAAAGATAAAACTGAATACAGTACGAATCAGATGTTTAAGCGATTTAGATTATTATTCCTAATATAAAAGAGAAAATATAAAAGAAATAAGAAATATAAGAGACAATAGAGGGCAAAATGAAAATATAGATACAGATTATCTAAAAATAATAATAATTTTTAAATATAATTGTAGTAGATTTATTTGTTTGATTATAAAATTTTTAAAAATTATTTGGAAAAAGGTCCCATTCTATGGGCCCAAGAGTCCAAGACACGTCTATATGTCCACGGATGTCGACACTCTAGTCAATTCCGTGAATCTTTTCAAATAAATTTAATCAATTTGTGGAATTTATGTACCACTCACATTATTTTTTTAAAAAAAATGATATATGAATAGCATTTCTTTTTAAATTTGAATAAATAGGAGAGTTAATTCTGATGAGATGAATTTTATTAGTAATTTTAAAATAATTAGTAAAAAAAATATATTTTATTCAAGTGCTTATTATAATTTATTTTTTTCAATTAAATCACTGATCATTCTTAATTTTATTTAATTATTATTTTTAATAATTTTTTGTATATATATGATCATTTCGATCTCGTACGAAGTATATAATATGTTTTTCTAACGGTCTGATAATAAATTTAAAAATTAGCGACCTATTTATGGTTCAATTTACAAAAAAAAAAAAAAAAAAAAAAAAAAAAAAAAAATCTGAGAAAATTATTGTATACTATTTACTTTTTTTTTAAAAAAAATAATAAATTTAGTTAAAAAAAAAATTTAAAAATTTAGATATTAATTATTATGCGCGCTGCTGCGCTGGAAAGGGTAGGATAGGTAATTCACAAACATTTTGTGGTTAAAAAGTGGTTCATTTGGGGTGGCGCCACTTGGCGCGACAAAGAGGCGAAGGAGACAGCCCCTGACAGGAGTTGCGCCACACCCTCATTAATAAACTCACCATTTCCACCGTCATCAGAGCCGACCCCCGCCAATCGTACGGTCATGATTGGGCGTCTTCCTCTGGGGCCCCATCCTCGCTGCGTCTAACGGCCGCAATTTCGCCACGTGGCAGCCTAACTTTGGGTGTATCCTGATGACGTGGCCCTGCCATGTCGGCGGGAGCCCCTCAAGTATGGCGACGGTATGAAATAGACCCCTCGACTTTTATCTTTTTTGATCTATTTTAACTCCTAATCTTTATTAAAATTGAAGAAAATTTATCAGTTAAAATAAATACTCAATAGATTTATTAGATATAAAAATAAAAATAAAAATTATTATTTAGGAAAATAATAGGTTAAAAACAGAATTTGTGGGTGTGTTTTCATAAACGCCTATAGTTGAGGGGTCTCCATGCATTTTCCGACTCCTATCTCATATACGACACGGCGAGAGAGAGAGATGTTTAGAGAGAGGGATATGCATCGCCGGACGGGGATCTAAGCGAGGACGAGAATCTTTGGGGAATATTCCGTTTCCCGGGGAGGGAATATTCCGCTATTTTACCCCGCCGTTGGGATGCCGCAGGGGACAACGGGGGCCGTAGGATCGGGATCGGACGGCGCAGGGATCGGGGCGGCGAGCGAGGACGCGGTGGTGGTTGAGTTGGGGAAGCGGGGAGGGGAGCCGAGCGTGATCACCGTCAACTGCCCCGATCAACCGGGTCTCGGATGCGATCTCTGCCGTACGATCCTCGAGTTCGGCCTCTGCATTACCCGCGGAGGTGAGTTCTCTCGAACCATCTCCCTGCTTCTACACAAACGCCCCCCCATCCCCAAAAAAAAAAAAAAAACACTTCATTTAATGGTATTATTTATTTTTAATTTGGAAATTGTATCCTGTTTCCAGTTAAGTAGTACACACATATTTCAAGTTCTAATTATTGTATTTTTTTTGGGGGGGAGTGCCAAAGTTGAAGATAATGATTGTGTGGTGAATTGAGTTTTGATCCAACTTAATCCAAATCTGTGGTGTTGTTCCTACCTCCTGTATTGTATTGAAGATGTCTCAACCGACGGGCAATGGTGCTACGTCGTGTTCTGGGTCGTGCCGTGCTCGGCTTCTTTGAACATCCACTGGACGAGCTTGAAGAACCGGCTTTTATCGGTGTGTCCGACATGGTCTATTCCGTTCTACGTCGACTCGAATCGGCCTGCAGCAGCTTCTCAAGTTTACCTTTTGAAGCTCTTCGCCGCCGATCGCAACGGATTGTTGCACGGTGATCTGATCATCCCGCTTCATTCAATTAGGAACTGAATTTAGCTACAAAATATAGTGACTGATAGTTAAAAGTGTGTTGGTGTGATGCAGATGTTACTCAAGTACTTTGCGAGCTCGAGCTGTTGATTCATAGGGTGAAGGTCTCGACGACTCCCGACGGTCGAGTTGTCGACCTCTTCTTTATTACAGATGGCATGTGAGTTTGTTATCTAATCTTAATGCTTGTTCTGTATTCTTGATTGTTGCTTGCAAATTTGTTCTTAGTTATCCTAGTTTTGCTATTGATTTGGCTAAATTAGAGAGTATTGAATGCCCAGCCACTTTATGAATGTCACCAATTTTATTGCCTTTGTATTTGATGTTTCGATTTCTTAGGGAACTACTGCACACTAAAAAGAGACAGGACGAGACATGCAAACTGCTAAATGCCGCCGTAGGCCCTTCCGTGAGCTGCGAGATTCTGCTAGCGGAAGGTTTTCAGCAGGGATTCTCTTCTCTCTCATCGGCAGCAGCCGAAGAACTATTCAGGCCGGAATTCTCAGACAGCGAGACTTATTCGCAGTCGCTTAGTCTAGATCTGAAGAAGCTGAACAAGGCCAGTGTTAGCTTTGATAACTCGCTGAGCCCCGCGCACACTCTGCTCCAGATTCATTGTGTTGACCAGAAGGGGCTCCTTTACGACATAATGAGGACATTGAAGGACTGTAACATTCAGGTATTCTGCGGATTGATTTATAGTTTAAGCTTACTTGTATTGCTTTACGATATTGTGTGCTTAGTCAAAGAAATTGTCGTTGGATCGTAATACTTTAGATAAACTACGGGCGGTTCCTGTCAGATAGGAAAGGATTCAGAGAGGTCGACCTTTTTATTCAGCAAACTGATGGGAAGAAGATATTAGATCCTCAGAAACAGGAAGTTCTCAGTTCTCGTCTAAGGTCGGAAATGCTCCATCCTCTACGGGTTATGATCGTCAGTCGTGGCCCTGACACCGAACTCTTAGTTGCGAATCCAGTCGAATTATCTGGAAAAGGGCGGCCTCGTGTGTTCTATGATGCAACGCGCGCATTAAAAACGCTCGGCGTCTGCATTTTCTCGGTAAGAATACATAATTCTGAATCATTTTCTGCTGTTTGTTCATGCATTATGAATTAAAAGAGTTCTTCTTTTCTTGCATTTTTAGGCTGAAATTGGGAGGCAAACAGCATCAGAGAGGCAATGGGAGGTGTACAGATTCCTCTTGGACGAGAGCGGAGAGTTTCCTCTGGCGAATTCCCGCAGTAATAGAAATCAGGTTGTGGATAGAGTTAGGAGAACACTAATGGGTTGGTGATAAGTTCGACTCGCGCCAACTCGCCTCAATTCCCAGTAGTAAGGCCCTGGAAGGGGTTAGATAATTCCAGGCTCTCGAAAAATAGTGTGAGGGAGTTGTAATAGGCTTTTCCAGTATTTTCCTGATGTATCTGACTGGTAGTTGTTATAGGTCATGCAGTGTTCAACTGTACAGTGCATTCATAATCTGGTAGTAACTATCTTTCTCAGTTATTATAGCTAGTTTGTTGCAACAAATATATACAAGTCACTTTCTCTCCTTTTAAAAGTTTCAGATCTGTCAGTTTCCTCGTGATTATTCACACCTTGTTAGTTGTTTTCTCTGACTGATGCAAACACCATCATCAGCTGATAGACAACTAGATTGATGATGATTCTGGGCATCTCAGTATTGTTTCTGGATTCTCTGATCGATCTGACTGCAGGCCATTAATTCTAAGCAACTTTATTTTTTCTCGGTTTAAATTTTGTTTACTCAGGGGGCGTTTGGATCGAGAGAGACGTGAGAAAAGGAGATAGAATGATCTCCTGTTTAGGATTTGAAAGTACTCGAGGGTAAAATTATTATTTTACATTAACTACAACATTATCCGCTTCCACATTACCCGTTTTCAGTAATACAACCTACATTCTTCTCCCAGTAATATTTTAGGGTTAATTCTGTACCTTTCGGAATTTTACCGAACATATTACAGAACAGTAATCCTGACAAAATTATTCGTAATTCTACGGATAATTCTTCTAAGATAATCCAGTAATCCTGACAGAATTATCCGTAATTCTGTCAAAATAACTCGATCCAAACGCCCCTGATGTTAATTCTCAAAGCAGTGACTTAGTTAAAAAAGAATAAAAAAAAAAAAAAGAAATCTGTGCCACAAATATTGGTCGGATAGGATGAGACACGGAGGAAATAATTGATCACTGCAGTCCATTTCGTTTGGTTTGGTGTGGGGCCCTGATCTGACGCGGCTCCCTGTTTTTTTCTGCGCCTGCGTGTTTAATGTTGTCGCTCTCCGCCTGAGTAAGCAAAATTGAAGTTGCCAAATGAGGCCATGCCCCCTCCTCTGGACAAAGGCTAGACTTTTTGTTTATACTGATACACCTCTTTGACTGTCAGAGGTCAAGATCTAGATACCTTCTTATTATAATAATCGTAGTATATTAAGCTAAACTTAAAAGAATGAATAGAGGAAAATATGTCTTTTTCTCTAGTTTAAAATTTATATTTTATTATTATATAATTTTACTTTAGTGGTGAATTGTAAACTACAGAAAATTGGACGTGCTCAATCTAAACATCCAATCATAAGAGAAACTAACTTACTTTATATGATTTTTCATAATTAAAGATGATCAATTTGCATAAAAAATTTAGTAGTTTTACATATCAGCGGCAAAAGTGGATAAATAATTGATCAAAATATTATTATTTTTTTTATTTTTCAATTTTTTTTGTTCTGCTCGAGACTCATCTTTCTTTCCTTCTTCTTTTCGAGCCTGTCGTCGCGGACTTCGCCGGAGCGGCGTTCCTCTACGCCGCGCTCGTGCCCACGCCCACGCCCACGCCAAAGCATCATGAGAGAGAATTGGGCCTACACTGATGCACGTCAACTCCTTTTTTTTTTTTTTTTTTTTTTTTTTTTTTTTTTTTTTTTTTTTTGTAGTTATGTAGAGAGGCATGAATCATTATCATTGGCAATTATTTAACAAAATATCCAAGGTTTTCTATGGCCTACAAATGTACGTACACTATATATAACCTAGAAAGAAGTTAACGTGGATTCTAAAAATAATAAAATTGTTAGACTATTGTATGTATATGTATATAAATATATACCTCTATGATTTAATTTTGAAAACTTTGATTTTTAAATCAGAGCGGTGGTGTAGAAGAAACCGTACTCGATACATCTATAATATATATAGTGTTATCGATCAAATTTATTGAGTGTACATAATCATGTGTACAAACCATTTAGGATGCAGGTTTTTAAAAAGCATGCATGTCCTGCATATATGAGACCTATATATATATATATATATATATATATATATATTATCATTTAAGACGATAACTAAATTAGAATATTTAAAATTTATAATTTTTCCTAAATTTTTAAATTTTATAATATTTACAAATTTTTTTTTAAATAAAAATAAAATTACTTAATTATCCATGAATTAAAAAACTAAAATAATTTTATTTTGGGGTACTTGATAACTGGTACCTCTCTCAAAATGACCTGCTATTGCAGGTCACAACTTAAAAATAATTAAATCTGAGCCGCTGAACAGATATGAATGGATAGTAATTAAAAAAAAAAATACATGAGTATGACTCTCTCTCTCTCTCTATCTATATATATATATATATATATATATATATGAGCAATGCTACATGTACACCCCGAAGGGGTGTACATCATACATCTCCATTATTTTAATGGTGGCGATATTTTTTACGGGTCACATCAAGTGACCCATCATCACACCCCCACCCTTAGATGGGTGGGGGTGTGAGATGTACACCCCTTACGGGTGTACACATAGCATTTTCCTATATATATATATATATATATATATATATATATATTGGCAATGTGATTATTTGTGCTATGATAATATCTGTATGTTTCTTTTGTCGTTAAAAAAGAAATCAAAAACCTAATTTTACAAGTTTGAGAAAAATAAAGTGTTTTTATATTTTCACCGATTTTCGATAAAAAAATGTAAACTTAAGCTACGTATCATTTTTTTTCACTAAACTATATAAATTTAATAAATATTGATGGAAATATATTTTTTTCCCCTACAAACCAAATACTACAAGACTTAAATTTTTTTTCTACCAATTTTTATTTTTTTATTATTTTTTTTTTTACAGTTTCCTAATTGTATAATATTATTGAAGCTTACTAAAAATGACAAGATAAATAATTTTTCTTCTAAAATTGAGGTTGATTCATTTGATCAGCAGCATTCAACAAGCAATAATAGTTAAGCCAACAATTGCAAGTAAACTTTACCCACAAGTGAGTAAATGAGAGAGCAAACAACAAATAAGTATTCATTTCACTTTTAACCAATAACAACATAAGTAGCTTTTTAACTTCCTTTTCTATACCTTTTGTTCACCCATTTTCTCCCTAAAATTATGTAAAAAATTGGCACCATTACCATCTACGTACTACACCCCCCACTCCCAAAAAAAGAAAAAGAAAAAAAAAAAAAAAAACTCTACATGTGGCGTGCAAATAGATAGTTGTGAGTGGGAACATCACTTTCCTAATGAATGCTTAATAGTAGAATTGCTGCACCAACTTGTTCCGTATGAATAAGGACACTCGGATTTGGTGGAAAGGAAAACAACATGGCATTAAAAAATTTACAATTAATGCATCTGATGCTGTTTTTATTTCTCTTTGAATCTAAATCAATATAAGTATCTGAGTGAGAAAAGTGTTCGGATGCCTAAATTTGCTTTATGTTGCATGCATGTTTTAAAATGAGAAACAAAAATGAGAAATATAACTTGAGAAAAAAGAAATTTAAAGACAAATATATTTTTAAAACAAAAGCACATTAAATATCAACGTCGCTTTTGCCTCACTCATCGCAATTATAGTGCTAAGCTATATAAGGTCACATCATTTATAAATAATAGTGTGGAAACGTGGCAACTAAGCACTAATTTTCATCTAAAAAATAATAGTTTTAACATATTCCGAACTGTAGAATGTAAGTACAAAAATTAAAAGCACAATGACGTCCTAAATAGAAGATTAGGTTCATATTTATCTCGCGTATGTTACCAGCGCCTTGGATAATCACGAGCAATGTTTATAACCATCACATAATAATTTGTATAATTTTTTATTCAGATTCTAAGATCAGTAGTGGGCCAAGGCCAGCAACACTCTCGCTGGATAAATATAACGAGGAAAATAATGTGGTCGAGTAAAAATCTATGCCCTGTAAAAGGGTCACTTTACTGCATGGGATTTTGCTACCAAAAAAAAAAAAAAAAAAAAAAAAAAAAACATTGGATTGGTAACAGCTTCGCTGTAAAATAATAATAATAAAAAAGAATTTCGAAAGCTCTCAATCCGACGGATCCGGTTCTCCTCCGACGGATCTGATGAAGAGACGAACGGCTCGGATCGAGCCTTCAAATTTTTATTCCGCGTAGCGGCCCTGCACCTGCGAGAGAGCGAGAGAGAAAGAGAGAGAGAGGGGGGGAGGGGGGGGGGGGGAGGGAGGAGAGAGAGAGAGAGAGAGAGGGAGTGAGAGAGGGGATCTCGAAGGGGAGGAGAGGGGCGGCGCGTAGTATAGAGATGCCTCTCGAGGAGCCGTTGCCGGGGTCGAAGAGGGCGCTAGGGTTCAGCCCCTCGCGGAGCCCCGCGAGCGCGAGCTCGAGGCTCTACGGCGCGGCGGCGCCGCTGCACGCGGCGGCGGCGCGGCCGCAGAGGCCGTCGCCGGCAGCCGTAGCAGCTGCGAGGAAGCCGCCGGAGCCGCTGCGGAGGGCCGTCGCCGATTGCCTCTCCCCGCCCGCGTCGCACCCCCATGGGAGCACCAACCCTTCATCCGCCGCCTCCGAGGCGTCGAAGACCCTTCGGGTGAGCCATGGCTACTGCTGCTACTTCTTCTAAGCTCTTTCATCTCTCCGATCCCTACTTTGAGCTTCTATTAGGGTTGATCGCAAATGGACATGTAGATGTCCTCAGTGGGGAAGTCGCTATCGATCGCTTTGTGTTCTGGTGCGATCCCAGGGTTTTGGCTGCTCCCTTTGCCTGATTTGCTTCGCTCTTTCTCAATTTTGATCCAGCTTCGGAGTTGAGCTTTTGAATTTGCTATTTCTATCTCGGATGCTCATCTACGCACTTCGTATGCTGCGATATAGTTACCATTCCCGATTAGTTTATCTGTTAAGCCATTGCAAGTGTAAAATCATCTCTTTCAATTACATCAAGTTCTTAGTCTTATAGCTGCAAAAAAATGTCGAGTGGGAAATGTTGGATTACGAGACTGTATCTAGTTGACATTGTCTTAATGGGTGATTAGATGTTTGAATTGTCACCTAATAGCTGGTATTATTGCTTAAAATCCGAATCATGTACTGTTTGATCAGTCTTTAATTGGTTGATTGGTCATTGATCTCTATTTCATCTATATCAGTTGTTGATCATTGCAGAAGCTTGGTTAGGGTTTGAACGTTATCAATTTCTTTTCTTATATACATTAATACTATACTTCTATCTGAAATTACGCATCAACCTACAAGTCTTAAGATGCTTAGGGGCAGAGGACGAGAGTGTATGTGTGCTTATTTTTTTGTTTTTTTTGTTCTACCATTTATTGCCTTCTAATCTTCAAAAATCATTTATTGTTGTCTAAAATCTTCTATTGGTGGCTTAATTTGTGCGGTAGTCATGAGTACCTATATTTATGAAATTTAGGAATATTACGTAATCAGCTGAGTACAAATGGTCATATTCACGTGGTGAACTGTGGAATGGACACATAAACCCCAACGATCTAGAAGAAACTACTAAAGCACCTCTTCTTTGAATTTCTCATGTCCAGAGTTGTTTTCCAAGTTATCTTAGAAAAGTTCTACTAGTTTCATTCTGTTATAGCGCAAACTATCGTTTCCTTCTCTCCGCAATCTCTTATTATATATCAAGAGTAACAAAAATAATACTTTTGAGAATGTCCCGCCTCCCCTGCCCCTGCCTGGCTCTCCCTAGGCCATGCACTTGCAGCAGGCTACCCAACCCTCCCTCGCTTGGCGCCCCCTCCCTTCATCCTGGTCGGACATCTCGTCCGCCGTGGAACGGGGGTGTCCGACCTCGGCTCTCTTACAAGGAGGCGGTCCTAGCTCCTCCACCTGTCGCTCCTGCCTACGCCCGCCCCGAGCCCATTCCCAGGCAGCCCACGGCCTACCTGTCGAACCCTGCTTTGCCTGCTCTACCACCCAAATACCTTCGCAATCCTTCACTGCGCGGGAGGTGTTTCCGGTGCTTCGCGAGAGGGCATCGCGCGGCGCTGTGCAGGGAGCCGCGACGTTACCTTCTTTGCATGAGGACCGGCCACCAGGCCACTCGGTGCGCCTACATCCGCCGGCCCCAACCCGCGGAGGCCAAGCTGGTTGGCCCCCAAGGCGTGGTCGTTTCTGATACCAGACGTCCCGCATCGATGGCCTCTTTCCTTCCTTCCCTGTCTCCTACGTTGGATGGGCGCCCTGTTCTGACAGGCCGGGTGGCGAGGGTGGACACGGCCGGCTACGAGATCCAGGCTTTGACGGAATCGCTCCCCGCGAAGCTTGCAGGTTTCTTTGGGGGAGTCGAGAGCGATTTTAAGGTGGCGACGTTCCAGGCGGACTCCTTGGCCGTCATCTTCCCAAATTGGGTGACCAGGGAGTCGGCCATCGGGCGGAGTCCGATTCGGCTGGGGGACTCATCGTACTCGTTCTCGAACTGGTCGGAACCGGGGGAAGTAGAGCGGGGCCACCTCCGCCACAAAGCTTGGATTCGCCTCGCCAACTGGCCGCTCCTGTGCTGGAGCGAGGAGGCCGTGAGGGCGGCGGTCAGTGGCTTTGGCGAGCTTTGGGAAGTTGATGAAGCAAGCTCTGGTGGGGACAACTTCTCTTTCTTCAGGGCCCGCGTCCGATGCCAGGACGCCGCCTTGATCCCGGAATCCCTGGCGCTCATGGTGGAGGACCGGCGCTTCCGGATACCGATTGAGGTGGAGGGCTGGGAAGAAGCGGACCCCATCTTGTTGGGAGAGGACCTCGACCAACGTCTTGGCCTCAACTCGCTGGAAGCCCAGAGGGCGTTCGTCGAGACCACGGGGTTCTCGTCCGCCCCGGCCTCCCGCGCGACGGGTCCCTCACGGTTGGCGGGCCAAGTTTCTACGGCGGACGGCCCCCGGGGTTCTCAGGGGTGCGGCCGCGCCAGGTTGGACCGACGGCCCACCGGCGGCGATTTTTCAAATTCTCTGCCCTCGATTCCCACGCAGCTCCCCCAGTACGAGCATACTTCCCTTCTCGGCAAGACAGGCAAAGGCTGCGATGCGGGTGGACAGCAGAGCTTTCCCATTTCGTGCTCCACATCTGGCCAGGGGGAGTTTCCGGTTTCATGTTGCTTGGCTGGCCTGGGGGGCGGAGCCTGCGAGTCGGCTCTTCCTTCTTTGGGGAAGTCAACAATCAACCGAGCTACAGAGCCTTCACCCTTGGACGATGGGGGTTTAGTGGAGATAGGGTTCTCTGAAGTTGGCGTCCGCGGAACAGGCCGGGTCGAGTCGGGACGGTCACAAGCGGGCCCCATCGCTGCGGGCCCCGGTTCGGTACTAGTTGGGGGGCCCTCCACCGCTTCTGGCCGGGCCCCCAAGCTTGGCCCGTTAACCTTGGTGGACACTTGTTTGGCTAGCTCCCGACTTGGTGAAGTGGGCCACCATGTCTCTGGACCGTCTTCATCGTGCAGAAGGAGCTCAAGGCTAGCGGCGAAACATAAAGGCAGACATTTCTCTTCGCTGCTCCGAGCTCAGGCCTTGACGCGTACGAAACTCTCGTCGGGGCGGCAACACCACAGTGCTGGCACGCAGGTTGTTCTCGCCTTAGACGCGCCTCCGACCACCCCGGATCACCTGGTTTCACCTAGGGCTGAATCAGCGCCCTCGTCTTCTCGGCTCCCTGGCTTGACGAAAGTTGATTCGCTTCCGACCAATAGAGAGCTTCGGACGCCCCTCTCGGCGGCCGAGATCCGGAACATTAAAGAATGCTGCGGGATATTAGTGGAGGTCGGGGGCGATCCGTCTGGCCCGGCGGCGCTCGAACGCGAGGAAATGGAGGGTTGATCGCTGCTTGATCTGCAACTGAGGTCAGTCCGTGTGGTTTTCCTTTTGTAATGCCTCGAAATCGTACTTTTAGATTCCTTTCGTGGAATGTGAGAGGTCTTAACGGGAGGGATAAATGCTCCCTTGTGCGGAGCTTTCTTAGAAATTGCAGGTGCGGAGTGGTTTGCCTTCAAGAAACCAAATTGGCAACCACCTCCACACCCAAATTCTTCTCCTTCTGTGGCGGCCATCTTCGCGATTTCCGTATCCTTGATGCTGCGGGCACCAGGGGAGGCTTGCTGACAGCCTGGAACCCCTCTCTTTTCGACTGTACCTTGGATTGGGTCGGACAGTACTCGCTTAACACCGTGTTGAGAAGGAAGATCGACGGAGCGTTATTCATGATCTCTAATATCTATGGGCCCACATGCTCAACACTCAGGGGGGGCTTCTTCCGCGAGCTTCACTCCATTGGCTCGAGAGCTGTGGGCGCGTGGGTCATGCTGGGAGATTTTAACATCATTTTGTCCGTTAATGATAGGAATGGCCCACCCACTCACCTTGCAGACATGTTGGCCTTCAGGGACGTCATCAATCGGCTTGGCCTCTTCGACCTCCCCATCATCAACAAATCCTATACTTGGTCGAACGGAAGGCGCACCCCAACGTTAGAGCGGCTTGATCGGGCCCTCATCTCGCCGGATTGGCAGACCTCCTTTCCCAGATCTTCTCTTCGAGCACTACCGCGACCTACGTCTGACCATACGCCCCTTGTGCTCTCGGCGTACTCTTTTATTCCTGCCCCGCGCATCTTTAGATTCGAGACTTTCTGGTTGCGACATCCGGCAGTTGCTGATGTCATCTCCAATGCCTGGGACACGGGTTTGGCAGGTGTCGTACACGCCGACGGCTTCGCCTCTAAAATCAGGCGAGTGACTTCGGCCATAAAAGTGTGGAGCACAGGACTGTCCTCGACTGTAAAGCTACAAGCCGACTCGTGTCTACAATGGATCAACTGGATTGATAGGGCCGAAGAATTCAGGGTGCTCCTGACGAGAGAGTGCTTGCTGAGAGTCAGACTCAAGGAGCGATTCGAGGAGCTTAGTATACAAGAAGAGCTTAAATGGAAACAACGTTCGAGGGTCCAATGGTTGAGGGCGGGGGACGCGAACACCAAGTTCTTCCATCTGTGTGCCAATGGCCGCAGGAGCAAGAATTTCATCACCCGGTTGACCGACGGGTCCTCCACACACTCGGGGCATACTGGAATGGCTAATCTCCTTTTTTCTTTCTTCTCAGACCATCTTGGGACCGATTACAACTGCTTTCTAGGGATTGACCTATCTTTTCTCTACGCTAACATCTCCGTGGACCTAGGGAGCTTACAGGACCCCTTCTCAGCTAGGGAAATCAAGGGCGCCGTCTTCTCCTGCGCGCCCGAAAAGGCTCCAGGGCCAGACGGGCTTTCTCTTCTCTTTTACCAGCGCTTTTGGGGGGTTTTAAAGAATGACTTGGTGGAGGTTTTTCACAAGCTGCACGAGGGACGTCTGGACCTTCATGATATCAACAAAGGCTGGATCTGCCTTATTCCGAAAAAACCGGGGGCGACGGATGTGCGGGAATTTCGGCCTATTTGTTTGATTAATGGATTGACCAAAATTATTTCGAAGGTGTTAGCGACTAGATTACAGCGGTTTATGGAGGCGCTCATCAACCCTTTTCAAACGGCTTTCATTAAAGGGCGTTCGATCCTCGACAACTTCTTCACGGCGCACATCCTAACCCACCATCTCTTTTCCACCTCTCAGAAGGCGGCGTTATTCAAGATCGACTTCGAGCGCGCTTTTGATCATATTAGCTGGTCTTTTCTGGACGATCTCCTGCTGGCGAGGGGCTTTGGTGTCAGATGGATTAGCTGGATTAAAGCGACACTGCAATCCTCTTCTAACGCGGTCCTACTCAACGGAACCCCGGGGGCCTTTTTTCACTGTAAGCGAGGGATTCGCCAGGGGGATCCCCTCTCCCCCTTAATCTTCATTCTCTGCATCGATGTATTGTACAGGATGCTGCATGCGGCGGTTTCTAACTCGCTGTTGCCGTCGTTTGGTTTTAATGATGTCGCTATACACACTCTACAATTCGCCGACGATCTCCTTCTCTTCTTCGACGGAAACTTGAAGTCGGCTGAGGTGATCAAGATTGTGCTCGAGGCTTTTTTCGGCGGCATCGGGGCTTCGGATTAATTTTGCTAAGAGCCGCATTATACCTGTCCACCTGGAGCTTTCCCGGGCTACTAACTTGGCTTCATACTTCGGGTGCACCGTTGACGGGTTCCCGTTTAAGTACCTGGGACTCCCCCTATCACCTAAACCGCTGTGTAAACCCGACTACCTCCCACTCATCGAAAAAATCGATAAACGTTTGGCGGGTTGGAAAGGCCGGTTTCTCTCGAGAGCGGGACGCTTGATCCTAACCAATTCGGTGCTTACGAGCGTTCCCACCTTCTTCTGTTCCGCCTTCAGGATCCCGGTTTGGGCGCTTACAGCTATCGACAAAATTAGGAGGGGCTTTTTTTGGAAAGGCAAGGTCAACACTAGCGGATTTCATTGCTCGGTCAACTGGAATCAGGTGTGCCGCCCTAAGGCGGTTGGAGGCCTCGGAATCAGAAATCTCAAAGCGGCTAATTCAGCTTTACTTATGAAGAGCCTTTGGAATTTCTATAGGGCTAAAAATCTGCCTTGGGTTCGGTTCTTACACAATAAACACTACAGGCGCAGGCTGCCTTGTGCGGGCGGAGCAACCCCCACGAAATGCGCACCTCTATGGAAGGGCGTCCTCAGCACCTCAGCACCCTTCCACACCTCTGTTTCCTTCAAGCTCGGGGACGGAGCGTCAACTCCCTTTTGGCACGCGAGATGGACGGGGGTCAAACTGCTGCGCAACCGTTTTCCGACATTGTTTAAGCTTTCTTCAACTAGACACATCTCGGTGAAACGATGGCTGCAACGTTTCGGCAACAAGGACAACATGGGCTTTTGCAATTTTGTGGACCAAGATAGCGCCGGCCTCAGCGAACTTTCGTCTCTGTCCAACTTAATCCAGAACACCACACTACTACCCAATGCGGACGTCTTGGTGTGGAGATGGAATCCCCATGGTAGGTTCTGTGCTCGGAGTGCGTATAATTTTCTGGTCTTCGATGGCGTCGACGATCGCAGAGTTCCTCAACTATGGAGCCTGAAGGTACCTCTTCGCATCAAAATCTTTCTCTGGTTGGCGGCAAGGAACAGACTGTTGACTGCGGACCGGTTGACCAGACGAGGGTGGTGTGGACCGTCCATTTGTGTCTGTTGTTCCAGCGCGGAAGAAAGCCTGGAACATCTCCTCTTCCAGTGCCGCTTCGCACAATCGGTCTGGAGCAGGATATTTCAGGGCAATCAACCTTGGCTGGTTACACTGTTGCAAGATCAAGGGGATTTACCGACCAGATGGAAGTTGATTAAATCGATCGCCGGACGGAACAATCAGGGTCACCTCGACGCGTGCGTCGCAGCCACTTGCTGGGAACTATGGATGGAGCGTAACCATAGGATATTTGACAATCGGATCTCCACAACCGGGGCTTGCAGCAGGAGCATTTGTAGCACGCTAGCAGCATGGAGAGCGGCACTGAGAGGTTAGCTAAGTGGATGAAGCGGGGAGCCAGGCGACGGGTGCGACTAAGAAGACTGGAGCTCGGCTGACCAATCTGTGTGGCAACCAAAAAATGCAAGCTGTGGCGAGAACCTTTGTGGATGTGCTGGTGGATTACCTCTCTACTGTTGCTGTGTCTGCTAGTTTGCTATTGCTTTGGTTCTGTTTTGGGTTAGTGAGTTATTGTTTTAGTGAGAGTGGTTTGTAGCGAACTTTTCGTTGCTTTGCTCTGGGGCGGTATGCCCCCTCGCGAGGGGGGGACTTACCTTGTCTGTACTTCCAAATAGGGTTTAACCCTGTTTAATCAAAAAAAAAAAAAAAATATATCAAGAGTAACAAGAAGCAACAATTTGTTGTAATCTTTACATAATTTAATATGGAGTTGAAGTCATACTAGTTAGTCTAACTATGACTTTCGCATCCTGTTAGAAGAATCCATGTTACACTTTGGACGCACATTGCTCCTTCTGTTTGAATTTTGGTTGCTGGTTGAAAGTTAAAATCTTCCTTCAATAAATGCAGAGCTGTAAGTGGACTTAAACTCCAGAGGAATTTGTAATAATGGTAATGTCGCCTAGCGGCTATCCGGGCAACCATACAGGAACGTGCATCTCTCAGTATTCACAAGCAATCCCTTTGAATAAACATCATTCAAATGTGCTCCCTCTGTAGCGCAGAAATTAAATAACTCAAGTTGATGCATAAGGCAACCTTAAATGTTTAGTTTTCAAAAAGTAAAGATGAGTGAAATATTATTATGATTACTTGTCTTTATGGTAAGTAAACACGTGGTATCTTCTGCTTATTCTAAGGAAACACATGGAATCTTCTATCGATCTCATTTTTAATGATGTGAAATTTGTTCTTGTCCGGTTGTTGGGTTACTTAATTTACATAGAGACAATCTTTCTTCAGAAAAATTCTTTTGATTCATTTTTTTTGGTAATTTTTTTGGTTCCTTTCCCCATTTATTTTACAGCGGACGGACATTTATTTCAACTATGGCTTCCATTTTATTGGTAGACCTCGATTACTTATCTTGACAAGGATTGGTTTTGCTTTGTTGTGCTTTTAGAAAATCTTGCTTTTGTTTTTATTTTGTTCCCTAGAAATTTGTGGTGATATGTTCTTCTTCCCTATTTGTACTGTCAGAGAGCTAGGAAAGTTGAAAACTAGCAATCAACTTTCAGGAATTCATATAAGTTTGCCTTCAATAATTAACTAAACTATTAACCTTGCTTGCAAAATATGTAACGCATATATCTAGCATTAAAGTAATGTTATTCTGGCAGGATTTCATTGCAAACCCATCAACTATTGATATGGCTTATACTGTACTTGTGGAACATGCTCTTGCAGAGAGAGATCGCAGGTACTTCACTTTCTATTGACTTTTTTTTCACTGTCTTCCACTAATATTAGCTATTGGTCTACTGATTTGTCTGGCTGCTTCAAAGTGTTAAGTTCTAACAAGATGGAAATGATAATTTCTTTTGCCATTGGAAAATGGTTTTTTGCATGACATATTGAGATCGTTCCTTATGCTAAATAGAACCAATGCTTGTAATTTTGATTGGAAGAAAGTTTTTATCTGGTCTTTTGTTACAATTTCATCTTCAAATATCTAATACCTTATATGTCTTCACATCTTTACCACTGTACAGTCATATAAACTGTTGGAAAAGAAAAAAAAAACCTATTTATTCACTACAAACAACATTTTAGGAACTTGGAAGTATGTAACAAACCCGGATGTCGTCATTTTATATTAGACATCAATTGAGAGCTTTCTGTTACTATCAGAGGCACCAATGCTAATTCTTTAATGTAATACAATGCCGGTTTAGCTTGCTTAATGTCTCTAAGCTGCTTTTGACTTGAGGGTGCCACTTGACCTTTAATTGGATGGTTCAATATTACCAATCAGAGGGAGAGAAAACTGAAAATAATGAAAGACATTGATGAGATCGATAAATGTAAATTTTAGTCGGTCTTACTGTTATTTTGGTAGATTATTAACCACATCATTTCTGCAGGCCGTTAAAGTTTCTAGAGTGTTTTTTATTATTTTCCCTAATGCAAGCTTTTTTGTTGAACCAGCCCAGCGGTAGTTCCCAGATGCATAGCATTATTAAAACGGTATCTTCTTCGGTAAGCTACTTATTACTCTTCATCATTAGTACTGTCATTTCATTTTGTGCTATTTTAAAAAGTAGGCAGAAAGGAAGACCTGTAAAGGAGAAACTAATGCTTGGACCTGGCCGCTATGTCATCTGTGGACTGCTTAGCTGATTTGCCTTCCATTATATTTCTGTTTGCATTTACATTCTTCAATCACCCAGCTAGTGGCCGCCTTACCCAGGTTTAACTTTATTTTTATTAAAAATAGTGGAAATTGAAAGTAGAGATGGTATGTAGGGTAAATCATTGGGTGGTCGACTGCTAACATGGTGGCCAAGGCTTGGACAATAAGTTCTTTGCAAGTAGAGTTGTTGTTCTATTCCTGATGACCGTATCAATGTTATTCTGTAGCAGATATATACCGAAGGTGCAAACTCTGAGACAGATTGATCAATTTTGTGTAAATTCAATTGCGAAGTGTGAATCTGTGGAAAACCCAAGGACATCATTGCGGTCTGTACCATCAGCAATAGCATCAAACACTTATCTTTCTTCACTCTCACCTTCTGCATCTGCATCGCTTGTGAAATCCTTAAACTATGTCCGCTCCCTGGTGGCAAGGCATATTCCGAAGTTATCCTTCCAGCCAATATCTCAATCTGGTGCCTCAGCTTCTGCAAAACAATCTCTTCCAACTCTATCATCTTTGCTGAGTAGGTCTTTTACTTCTCAGTTAAATCCAGAAGTTGGTAGCAGCAGTGACTCTCTAGAATTAAAAGAAGGAACTAGTTCGTCTGCATTAAAAATATCAGCTAATGAAAATGTTGATTTGGGAGAAAGTAATATGTATCTATTCTTTGACATCCTAAAATGGCGATGGCGTGGGGATGGAGCAAACCGAACATCTATACAAGAGAGGTAACTAATTGTTTAGTTTTTTTTTATTATTATTATTAATATCTTCTTGAAGTTGATCCTCAATTTTCTTCTTCTTCTTTGTTTTTTTTTTCTCATATCCTAGTGATGACATTATGAGGCTCCGAGATTTCCATATGCATGGTTTCTTTGAGGTTGGTGCTGCAGCTCTTTTAGTTGGGGATATGGAGGCAAAGATGAAGGACCGACCCTGGAAATATTCTGTTGTTCAAGACTTCCCTGATATTGATTTACTGCAACCTTCAACAGCAACCTCAGCCGCTAATTTTGCATCGGCTCATGGCCATTTGAAAGCTATAACTGCCTCAAAAAGAATGAAACCAGGCCCTCATCAAGTTTGGTATGCATATTTTCTTACCTTTATTTAATGTTAGTGTTTCTTTGTTGTTTTTTATTTACTGTGCTGAAATTAGTTACTCGTTTGATATTTCCTGTCGTTACCTTTTGAACATACCTCAGCAAGTTTGGTATGCATATTTTCTTACCTTTATTTAATGTTTTGTTGTTTTTTATCTACCGTGTTGAATTTAGTTGCGTGTTTGATATTTCCTGTCGTTACCTTTTGAACGTATTGGACTTGTTATATCTTCCTTTCTGTTGCACAACAGTTAGTTTAATCTTGTTAGGCTTTCTATCTGTTGAAATTTACAACTCAGTGGCTGTTTTGAGCTATAATGCACAATCATCTGACACACACACCCACACCCACACACACTCACTCACACCCGCCCACCCACACACACACTTTGTTCTTTCCACATCTCATAGTTTGGAAGTTGTTGATAGGGATAATTGATCCTGAGAAATCTTGCGCAGTCACTAATCTCTTGCTTTTCTTTAGGGTGAATGTACCTGCAAGCACATACCATCCTCGAGCACGCACCCTCTTCCAGTATAGACACTACAGGTACTTCAATTAAGCCATTCACAGTTTTGCAAGTTATTGCTTTGGCAAAGATGATAATTAAACATATTGGTTCATCAGTGCGTTGTGGAACAGGAATTCTATACTTTATTATTCTTATTAGTTGAAGAATTATTACACCATAATAAATGTAGCCACAGTTCTCCAATGAGTATGTCTGTAACTTTATGATTCTCCAGTTGTGAAGAAGAAAAATTGCTTTGAAATACTTTAGCATGTTATGTGTGAATTTAATGTACTTCTAGTTCTGGTTGAATTATGAACCTATTTGCATTAGCATTATGTGTTTGTCATGAAAGTCATGAACAACCTTTCAATCACTACAATTTAATCATCTGATTTGTTATTTTAT
This sequence comes from Tillandsia leiboldiana, assembly GCA_029204045.2. Lineage (NCBI taxonomy): Eukaryota > Viridiplantae > Streptophyta > Magnoliopsida > Poales > Bromeliaceae > Tillandsia > Tillandsia leiboldiana. The sequence goes on from CM055061.1 coordinate 56,588,179, forward strand.
TGGGAATGAGAAGTTGTTCAGCACTTAAAATTCTAGCTATACCTTATAGTCTTCATGCTTATATGAGTTTGCAAGAGAAAAATTCCCCTTTGAGCTACTTTCTAATTTCTTTGAAATAATGCTGTCTGGTGAGTTGACAACTCTCATTCTCCTCTTATTATCATCTTTATTTCTATCAGCGAGCAGCAACCTTTAAAGCTGAACCCTGCTGAGATCAGTGAAGTCATAGCTGAGGTTTGCTCAGAATCATCCTCGCCAAATGTAACTCAGTTGAGCACGTCTTCAAGATTGAATAACCATGCCAGGCAGCCTTCTCAAGATGTTGCTTTCAGTGTCCTCATCAAACTTGTCATTGATATGTATGTTCAAGTGAATTTTATGCCTTTTACGACTTATTTTCTTCTGGCACTCACCTATTTTATTATAATGTTTGATAAACTATTTATTCAATTCTGATCCCTCATACTGCATAAATACAAGTTTACTTGATTGCCTTCACGGTTCCTTGCTTCAGAAAAATTATTCAATATATTGAATGTTATCAGATAGGTAATAGGTGCTATATTTTTCTTCTCAAAATTTTCATTTCTTTTTGCTTCAGAAAATTATATATAAAATAGAGAGAGCCATTTGTGTTAAACTTATGGAGTGATGCTTATTTGCATGCTTGTTGAGCAAATCAGAGTTTAAGCTTACTATATTAGCATTTTGTTATCTCGTATATTTTGTTGCAAACTCGACTCATTAATAGTAAGTTATAACTGGTTATCTGAGATATGATCACCACACTAATTTTTGAAATAATGATCTGGCATCTAAATATTTTTTCTTAATCACATGTTGGTCTAATTATGATTGTGCTACATCAATTCTCTATGTAATTTGGTATCCTTAGTTGGGAAAAAAGGCATCTGTTTAGTCTCCTTTAATTACTAGTGATCCTACCACCTAAAAAGATGTCAGGCTATTTGTTTTACCGATTTGAAGCCTTGATGGTTTGTTAGCTTTGATCTTTTTCAACCAAGAAGAATAGTTTATCATACTTCTAAGGAAAAAAGAAATAGCCGTACGCATCTGTTTGCTCCATTTACTGGATACTACTAATTAATTGTTAAACAAAATAAGACTTCCTTTCTCGAAATAAATTTGATTTTCTTTAGAGAGTGATTAGACTCATCACCTTCTCATAGTGTAGTGATGTTCTTTTTCTTCCTTTTTGTATATTTTTTTATTTAATTGAGAGTTCATGAATGTGTGTTTCTGATGCTTTGCTTAACTGTGCTTGGAATAGATTTTTTAATAGTATCTTCTCCTTATGTAGGTATATGATGGACTCTGGGTCTGCTGCTCCTCTCACTCTCTACTTGCTAGAGGTGCCGTACTGTGCATCATGAGTTCCCTGAAGGAAAATAAAGTGTGGATTTCTTACTCTTTTGTATGTATTTCAGGGTATGCTTAGCTCTCAAAGAGTGGCTTCTAGAACCCGGGCTTTTGATTTAATTCTGAACCTTGGTGTCCATGCACATTTGCTGGAACCTATGTTACCTGAAGATACTCCCATAACTGAAGAAGGCGAAACTTTGCAAGAGCCTTATTTGAACAGCGATGAGCAATTTGGAACACTGCAAAAGAGAAATAAAGAGCTTGGGATGAAGCAGAAGACAAGTTCAGCTATTGATAATTTTGAGTCATGGATTTTGGTCATGCTATTTGAGATTCTTCTTCTTCTGGTTCAGGTGATTCCATTAGATGTTTCACTTCGATTTTTTAAGATCTATGGGAGGTTTTCCGGACCTCATGAGAAATTCTTTCAGCACTTTTTGCTTTGATATCTAGGATGCTATATGAATCATATTGGCTTCTTCCTGTATGATACGTTGGTCATTCTATAGTAGATTCAAGAGTAGTACTAATTCACACTAAACCTTTTCTGATTAACATGTCCCTTTGGCAGCAGAACTTCTGTTCTTTTCAGAGAGATTAAGGATTTGGGGTAGAATTAATAAATTGCTAGTTATGGCTTCTGCACTTAGTTTAATTTGTCTGACAGTATGAGTTTATCCTCTATGTTTTCTGCCTTCTACAACTTTGAAAGATGATTCACTGCTGACCATGGGCATTTTCCAAATATTTTCTATAATTCATTTATTGCATGTAGAGTTTTGTACTGGGTCTTAAGGTTATATGCTACTGGCTTTACAGATGGAAGAGCGGGAAGAAATTGTATGGGCATCGGCTCTAAGCTGTCTATTCTACTTTGTTTGTGATAGAGGGAGAATACTAAGGAGCAGACTCCAAGGTCTTGATATAAGGGTATGCACCAGATATTTTGCATGTTTCTTAACTTTTATACGGGTTCATCATGTGAAACATCACAAGTTTCTTTTAAAAGTACTAATATTCCTTCCAGATTTTGTTGATATGCACCTTGACTTTATTACCATCTATCAAACTACTCCTAGTTAAGAAAATGTCATGTTCAATATCAGGTTAAAATTACTGACTAGCAAATTTACTTTACATAGTACTTTCACTCTTAAAAAAAAAAAAAGCAAAAAAAAAACGGATGTTTCGATGTCGAATTTTTTGGGAAGGAAAGTGCATATTGATTTCGTACACACAGTTTGAACAACATACAATTTCCTGTTCTGCCCCAGCTGAATTAGTTGTACGATATTATTTTTTTTCTTTTAAAAGGCACAAACTACTTTAAAACTTCAGCCATTCTCCTCTTCTCGTTGAATTACAGACAGAATCTTGGCCTTATTGTAGTATTTGATCACCGATCTTTTGGCAAGTGAATCGGATTACTTGCTTGCTGATGGATTCTTTTTGTTAATGAGCTTCACATACAGCTTATTTCCATACACATTTGTTTGCTTCCAGGTTATTAAGACTCTTCTTGAGATTAGCAGCGAGCATTCATGGGCTGAAGTCGTGCACTGCAAGCTCATCTGCATGTTGACGAACATGTTCTATCAAATACCAGATGGAGCTGCTGAACCTGTCTCAGATACTCCTATATTTCTTGTTGAACAGGTTGATCTTCTAGGTGGGATTGACTTCATCTGCCTTGAGGTGGGTGAAAAAATATTGCATTTATACTTGTTCAAAATCTTAAATGGTCTCCTCTGTGTGTGTAATACGGGCTTAAGTCCTCATCAAAATCGGTGCTTGAGCATTTGAATTGAACAACCGATGCCATTAAATATGTTTTAGTGTATTTGAAGCTTCTAGGAACCGAACTTGATTTGAATTTGAGAAAAAGCAGTTTAACCACACTGAGCCTTGGCTTCTTGCTTCACTTTCACAGCAGCCATCTAACTTATCTCCTATTTCTTTGCAGTATTCACGGGCTAACTCAAGGGAAGAAAAGTGTGATCTTTTTCTCATCCTTTTCGACTATGAAGTGCACCTAATAAATGAAGCATGCTTGGCCGGCGGTGTTTCCACCTATGCCTTTGAGGAAATTCAACCCATCGCTTCCCTCCTTACTTTTGCAGATGCACCCGAGGCTTTTTACATTACCGTGAAGCACGGCGTTGGAGGAGTTGGGGATATTTTAAGAACCTCTGTCTCTGCTGCATTATCGCAATCACCAGACTATGAGCGCCTAAATTTGGTAAATTTGCTCTTTAGATAGGTCAAAGGATTTTCTTGGTAGCTGATACATCATTATGGTTTTGGCATACAGCTTAAAAGGTTGAATGAATGGATAGTCCCTGTATTGTCCCAAGATTCTGACTTTGTAGCTGAACTTTTCACTTGCACTTTTGTCTCGGAACTTTCTCATGTAATTGGATTTCATCCCTGGCTGTTAAAAAATGATGACATCCATTACAATGAATCTTTTAACCCTGTTTCAAGTGAAGTGAAACTGGAATCATTTTACAGAAGGGGTAGAATAGCTGTTTTATAGAAGAATTAGATTTTTAGTCAGGAAAGGATGACTTGCAATCTAAGAAAATTCAGGGACTAAAGTGTTGGAGTGAAAGGTGTAGGGGCAAAGTTCCAATGTCAGGATCCTAAGGGACTATCCATACAGTTTACCCAGGTAGAAGATATGCTGTGAACATTGCACTATTGAAATCTTATCAAACTTTTCTTTACATGCAGCTCTCGGACAAGATCACAAGAAAACTCGATTCTACTATTAGCACATTTATTCGGTTGGATTACGAGTTCTCTTACATGATTCAGATCACTAAAGACTACAAGTCTTTTAGTAGTATAGAGGACGGAAGTGAAGACATTGATATTACCCAGAGAGCCCGAATTTCCTGGGCAACTTTGCATTCCCTTCTCCATTCGGATATATCAGCTTATCGTCATCATGGGTATATTTGGTTGGTTGAATTGCTTCTTTCAGAAATTAGTGAAGACACTAAGAGCAGTGTATGGACTAATATCAAAAGATTGCAACAGCAAATCGGCATTGCTGGGAGTCAAGATTTTCCTTCTTGTTCAGTAGTTCCATTGCCCATTTCTATACTTTGTGGGCTTTTGAAGTCAAAACATAATTTCATTAGATGGGGCTTTCTCTTTGTTTTAGAGAAGTTTCTAATGCGCTGCAAATTATTGTTGGATGAAAGTGAGATGCAACAAACAAACCATGAAGCTGCAGTTGAGAACCGTCTGGACAAGGCAACTGCAGTTATCGACATAATGAGTAGTGCTTTATCACTGGTGGTTCAAATAAATGAGACCGACCATATCAACATTCTGAAGGTATGTGTGTTATATATTTCTAGGTTTTGACTGTATGCTCCCATGATAGCTTTTACCTAGAAACATATTAGGACGAGGAGGAATGAACTGCAACCTGTTATTTGTTTTTTTCTTTTTTCCTTCTATCTCCGTGAAAATTCTATGTCACCTTTTGTGAATCTTGATCTTCGTTTTCTGACTTGGCAATATTCTTAATTTTCTGAAGTTACATTCTAAACATATATCCTTTTCATGCACCAAGCAATATATGTAATCTCAGAAGAACGTCTCAAAAAGAAGTTCATAAATGCACTTCCACCTCTTTTCATTATTCAGTATCTCTGATTTTAGATGCCATTTTGCAGATGTGTGACATGTTATTTTCACAATTGTGTCTAAGGCTTCCTTCGACAACTCATAAGCCTCTCGGGGATCTTAAAAGCCTTCGCCATCTTTTCGGCTGTTCGATTAAGAACCCTGATGGTGATTCAGAAGCTCTTGCATCACAAAAGAAAGTACAAAATAAAAATATTGACAAAAATGAGCTGCCACAAAAATCTGAAAGCAATCAATCTGCACAGCAAACCCTAATTTATGAGACAACATCAATGGCTGCGCTACTTTTGAGAGGATGTGCTATAGCTCCCATGCAGCTCGTGGCCCGTGTGCCAACCTCATTATTATACTGGCCGTTAATACAGCTTGCTGGTGCAGCAACTGACGATATTGCGCTAGGTGTTGCTGTGGGAAGTACGGGAAGAGGAAATCTACCTGGTGCCACTTCAGATATCCGAGCAGCTCTTCTCTTGCTTCTGATTGGGAAATGCACAGCTGATCAAGAAGCATTTTTGGAAGTCGAAGGCAACGAGTTTTTCAGGTAATTTTTGTACAACCTAAGCACTGCATTTAGACATAGGGCATGTTTGTTTTACCGAAAGTGGAGTGGGGTGAATTTATTTTCGGCCGTAAATGCTCACTTCCGTTGTTTGGTACACCGTAAATTAAATTCGCACATTACTCTACTTTTCCAAAACACCTTAATTGACTTTGCCCTAGGTGGTGCCCAAAGTCAGTTCTGGGAGAGAAAGAGGCAAGGAAAAAAAAAGAAAAGAAATTGTAACTTTTTTTTCATTTTCGTATGTGCTAGTGTGAATACTTTCAATAAAATAAACCAAAAAAAAAAGGATAATTACATTTCCAAAGCCATTGACTTCCTATCATACAACTAGTGGTGAAAAATATTTTTTCACTTAACTTCAGTTAAACTAAAAGTTATTTTTAACTTGAAAATTATTTACGGGCAAACAAACTAGCCGATAGTGCCTCTTTTCAAAAGCAGTAGCAATTAGGCGTTTGGCAAATAAAAAAGGTACGAAGCATTTGCTATAATGGAAAGTTGTTTTGAACTTACTGGCCCCCAAGAGAGAGCTCAAATTTGAAGTGCTTCTGGTGTAGCTTGGAGCTGTTAGGTGGTTTAAATTAAAAATCTACTAGAGCTTTTCCAAAGAGCTTTACTCAGAAAGCACTTTTGCAAGTGCTTCAGCTGAGCCAAAGGAGGTCCATAGTGAATTTAACCATGATTAACTTTGTTTTCCATTTAAATGTGGACAGGGGGCTTCTAGATGATACAGACTCCAGGGTAGCATATTACTCTGCTGCTTTTCTTTTGAAGGTACTTAAAATACTTTGGCCTTAATTGCCAATTTCTTGTTGTTGATTTTATTGCACGAATTGTTGATAAACCTTTATTTCCACAGAGAATGATGACTGAAGAACCTGAGAACTACCAGCGCATGCTTCAGAATCTCATTTCCAAAGCGCAACAGGTTGTAGTTCTCTCGCTAGCTGATTGAATTCATTTATCAGATAGAACGCGCACGCGCGCTCGCGCACACACACACACACACACACACAAAAGAAAGAAAAAGACTCACATTTGCTGCTTAGTGTAGCTGTTACTAACATGTTATTGGTTTATAAATAGAGCAACAACGAAAAACTTCTGGAGAATCCTTACCTTCAAATGCGTGGGATACTACTGCTCTCAAATGATCTTGGAGCTCAATGAATCTTTGCATCAAATTTGGTTCTTATCTGAAAGGAACTTGTCATGAAGGCCTGCTGGGGTTTGATGCTTGTTAACCTCGTGTTTGAACAAGATTCAAGTTAGTACTTCTGGTCTGGATTTGGCTCCCTCTATATCAGAAGGTGCTTTATCATCTTGAACACATTTTTCGTATTGCATTGCAAATAAATCTTCAATAAGCAATGATACGATATTTAGTAGCATTTTTATTATCATTTGCACAATGCGCCTGAATTGTTTGAATAAGTATTTGAAACTTTACCTTTCCTTTACTACATAGTATCTAAATATATCAATACATATATGTTAATTGATGTATTTTCTGCCAATCCCTTCAACAGGTGTTTGAGGAAGACTTGTAAATTAGTGCTTCGGCTGGAGAATCATAACAGTTGAAGAAAGTAGTGTACAGGTGACCTGCCGGTTTGCTTTATTTATTTGATTGATTTAAATTATTTTCATTCTTCCGCTCTCCATCAGAGAAGAATGTTTCTCCTTCAAGTTCAGGTACCACCTGTCCCCCCCCTACTTTTGCTGATCCAATAGTTCAGTTTTGTGGGTATTTAAGAATTTGCATCCCCTTTCATATTGGAATCAGCAACTTAATTTGTGTAATTACCGATAGACTGTCGCCGGCATAGAGAGGTGGTCTCTGCAATATGAGAACAACTTTCTCGCCATAAAATTTTGTAATCATACTCGTCAATCCGAGGTTTGTGCAGTTTTTTTTGTGGCGCATCCTTGGGTAATAAGGTTTTTGTGTGTGTGTATGTTTGTTCCTCCTCTATTGAATAACCAATGTGTTGATCTTGTAGATTATTTCTATCAGAAAGCAAAGTCGTAACCCCTCTTCATACCGCAGTCATAATTTTTTTGTCTGTGATGTCTTAATCTTTTTTCCGTGCCTGTAAATGTGTAATGCACAAATGTGTTTTGATTCAACAATTTCTTCCTGCAATTTTAAGTCCTTATCTGCAGGAGCAGATAAGGACTTAAAATTGATTCAACAATGTCTCTCCTTGTGTGTTGCATAATGCACCTGTTTGTCTTTCATTTATGGGTTCTCTCTCTTTTCGGTCAGAGCTATTTATTTACTCAAAACTGTTTGCATTGATAACATAGAGAAGGGAATATCCTCTTTTCTGTTATCTTTTTTAAATTAGACGATACTGATTAAATAATTAAGGTTAGGACTACCTATACAACAAGATTTCCAGCCTTGTTTTTCAAGTACTGTTTTTTTGAAACATTTATCTGCATGTTGAAACAAATCTCTCTGTGTTGACCCTGATGGAGATGATATAATGTTGATTTGCGAGCCCCTGTTGTGTACTAGTCTTTTCCCTCATTAATGAATCAACTTGCAGTCGAAAACTAGTTTTTGTTGATTGCGCCTTTGAGGACACAAACTATTAAGGCGACGCAATTGGTGTTTGCATCTTAGGACAAGGAGACTAATTTATAAAAAATAGATAGTAAATACTATTTTTTTTTTTTTTTTTTTTTTTTTTTTGTTTAAACTATGAATAGTATTCTAGTTTTTCTTCCTATCAAATAGCTTTTCATTAGAAAAGAGAAAACCATAAATAGTTTCTGTTATCAACAGAGATGTGAGCAGTGTCTTTTAGGCCTAAAAAATTTTCCCATATAAATATTTTACCGCGCTCTTCTAAAATAAATAAGTCTCATGATTATCACATGTTGGGTTTTCTCCTTTTTCTCCTCCTTTCCTCATCTACAGCACGAGGGCCACAGAAAAGCGAGAAAAGCTCGGTCCTCTCTCTAATTGCAAGAGGTAAACGGATGATAACACGTGAGCGCAATTTCCACGAAGCAACCATTTGCTTCTTAAAATATCACACTCTCTCCACTTATATTTTTATTATTGTTTAAGGGTGATCAAAGTGAAAATTCTAACGGCTAGTCCGTGACGTGAGGCTAATAGAGCGACTCAAGTTGAAAAAAGTGTCATTCAAAGTATATACTATTGTATACCAATTAGTGATCATAATTCACCTCGGATCGAGAAGCCTATGTATGGACTTCGCGTTCTGAACATATCCAGAACATTAATTTCATACGTTATCATCCCCTAATTAAGTTGCTCCAAATAGCATATATAATTGCAAAGCATACCACTATATATATATATATATATATATATATATATATATATCGCGCATTACACAATTAAAGCTCTGTCAACATATGTATAGATTCAACATTCTATTCTATAGAAAGAACCTTCAATCAGCCAGTAAGAAGCCACGTAATTAAAGCGAGCACGTAGTACAACCACAACTTGTTTCAGAGGTGAGGCGCAAGATCCTTTGAATCGAACCTGGAAAAAGTGGCCACTATTTTGAATACATGTATAACACCTTTATCGAGTGTTCGCTGTGACGGATCACGGGATTGTTCCGATGCGAAACGGACGGGTGAGATCTCCGCAAGTAATTTTGTATCCGGTGGTTCCCTTTTTCTTTTGACGGTGGTAATCGTAATAAATGAATCGAACGTACGTAGCAGCAAGAGGTGGCGACGAACACCGCCCCCTACCGTTGGAACTGATGACGTGTCACCTCTTAGAGATTCTGACGGAGTCTGAGAGTAGCTTAAAGCGTCATCAAAGCTAATTTTATATATTCTCTTTGCTTCTGTACAAAAATATTAGACGATAGTGTGATAAAATTTATTATTATGTATAATAAAATGTAGAAAAATAACGCTCCAAAAATAAACTTACACTCTTGTACTAGTCCCATGTCTCTCACTCAAAATTAGCTAAGCTATTTAGTTAGCTTATTATATTCGCTATAGACACGCTGAATCAAAAACAGAGTCATATTTAGTTAGCTTATTATATTCGCTATAGACACGCTGAATCAAAAACAGAGTCAAAATTGTCCGTTCTTTAAAAAATATCTTATTTAGTCGGTAGCTACAAGAGAATAATATCTGGCCCCTAACTTAATATGTTTGCAGTTCTAAAACTATACAACTTGTCCAAAGCGCTTGCTCAGCTGGTATGCTTTGGGCCTTTAACTTAACCTTACTGCCATGTAAGCTTAATTATATATATATATATATATAAAAAAAAAATTAAACTCCTATGCTTCTAAAAATATAAATTATTTATATTTATAAATTTTTAATTTTTAAATAACAAGATGTGCGGTTAAAATAATAGTAGATTTCTTAAATTTAATAATTAATTAGTAGAATAGTATAATCTAATTAAAAAGTGAAATTAATCAAATAAATAAATTTAATATTTATCAGCATCAATTTTTAATATTTTTATAAATTTAATTATCAGTCTCTCCAAAGAGGAGATTGCATGCAGTACACCTGCATGTCTTCTGCATCCTTTCGTGTTTATCCGTCGCCTTATTTCATAGGAAAATTTAAGCGTACACCCCAAAGCATATGTACACTCAAGCATATATATAGGGGCCAAATCTCTTATCTTAAGATAAACTATTAAACATTAAATACATTACCATTAAACTATAATAAGTGAATCATAAAAGATACTGTTTTTTTTTTCTCTCACAAATCCCAGGAAACACGTGCCCCACCCTCACCACCTCCACTTCCACGCCCCTCTCTCTCTCTCACCCAACTATAAAAACCAAACACACACAGACTCTCCAACACTCACCTCCCATCTCTATATATAAATGTCTCCGTGAACCATTCCAACCCTTCTTCTTCCTCTTCTTCCCCTCCCACAGAGTCCACAAGAGAGTTTACCAATAATTTAACCAAGCTTTAGCTTATTGATATATATATATATATATACATATATATGTCGGCGCCGGTGAACATATCGTCGATAAAGACGTCGTCGAATGGCGTGTGGCAGGGCGACGACCCGCTCCACTTCGCCTTCCCCCTCCTCATCCTCCAAACCATCCTCATCCTCCTCGTCAGCCGCCTCCTCTCCTTCCTCCTCAAGCCCCTCCGCCAACCCAACGTCATCGCCGAGATCATCGTCCGATATCTCTCGACACTCATGACTGTCTGTCTGTCTGTCGTCTGTTTTCTACCTGATCGATTTTATAATGATTATTGATTTTCAGGGCGGGATCATACTGGGGCCGTCGGCGCTGGGGCGGAACAAGACGTACCTCCATGCGGTGTTCCCGACGTGGAGCACGCCGATCCTGGAGTCGGCGGCGAGCATCGGGCTGCTCTTCTTCCTCTTCCTCGTCGGGCTCGAGCTCGACCTCCGCTCCATCCGCCGCAGCGGGAAGCGCGCCTTCGCCATCGCGGCGGCGGGGATCTCGCTCCCCTTCGCCTGCGGCGTAGGCATCGCCTTCGTGCTCCGTCGCGCGGTGCCCGGCGCAGCCGCGTCGGAGGGGGGCTATGCGGCATTCCTGGTGTTCATGGGCGTGGCGCTGTCCATCACGGCGTTCCCGGTGCTGGCGCGCATCCTGGCGGAGCTGAAGCTGCTGACGGCGCCGCTCGGGGAGGTGGCGATGGCGGCGGCGGCGTTCAACGACGTGGCGGCGTGGGTGCTGCTGGCGCTGGCGGTGGCGGTGTCGGGGGACCGCAGCAGCCCGGCGGTGTCGGCGTACGTACTGCTGTCCGGGGTGGCGTTCGTGGCGGCGGAGATGGTGGCGGTGAGGCCGGCGATGGCGTGGGTGGCGCGGCGCGCGGCGGAGGGAGGGGAGGGCGCCGAGGCCCTCTGGATCTCCCTGACCCTCGCCGGCGTGCTCGTGTCCGGATTCGTCACCGACCTCATCGGCATCCACTCCATCTTCGGCGCCTTCGTCTTCGGACTCACCGTCCCCAAGCACGGCCCCTTCGCCGAGAGGCTGACGGAGCGGATCGAGGACTTCGTGTCGGGGCTGCTGCTGCCGCTCTACTTCGCGTCGAGCGGGCTGAAGACGAACGTCGCCAGCATCCGCGGGGGGAAGGCGTGGGCGCTGCTGGCGATGGTGATCGGCACCGCCTGCGCGGGGAAGATCGTCGGCACGTTCGCGGTGGCCATGGCGTGCCGCATGTCCGCCAAGGAGTCGATCACGCTCGGCGTCCTCATGAACACCAAGGGACTCGTCGAACTCATCGTCCTCAACATCGGCAAAGAAAGAAAGGTACGCGTGCTTACGTATGTTACTGCTGCATTTACCCTTAATTCTATCTTATCTTATAATAATAATTTGCACTTTTGTTACTTAATTATGTTTTGAAAAGCAAATGCATAAAAAATAAATTAAAATAAAATAAATAAATAAATAAATAAAGATACGGGTAAGTAAAGGTGCTTTTTCCCGTTAGTGTTAAATATACAGAGATTCTCTATAGAATATCCGCACTACTAGCTTAGTTGTACATGAGTTTTTTTTTTTTTTTTTTTTTCTCTTATTATATTTTTAAAATTTTAGAACCAGAAATTTTAAAAAACTAGTTAAATCCTCGGATAAATTGGATATAAAATTTATATCAAACTTTCTAATTGGCATTCTCATGTATGTTTTGAATTAAAGTAGCACCAAAAAATATCAAAAAAAAAAAAAAAAAAAACCAGAACCTAAATTAATGCTGGGCTGTACTAGCACTCCGTAACTAATGACGCAATAGTTTGTGTATTAATTAAAAAACTGTAGCGAAGATGCTCTGTTCTAATGGTTCATCCTAAACTTATAGGCTTTCGTAGCCAACGTCGACTATAATATTAGTGAGTGAGTCGACGAGCGGTTGACTCAGTTGGACATGTCGACCACTGTAAAATGATAATAATATAATTGCTGGAGATGCAGGTGCTGAACGACGAGACGTTCGCCATCCTGGTGCTGATGGCGCTCTTCACCACCTTCATCACCACCCCCACCGTCATGGCCATCTACAAGCCCGCCCGCCGCGGTCCGCACCACCACCGCCGCAAGCTCAGCCGCTCCGCCTCAGCCTCCGCCTCCTCTTCCCCCACCTCCTACGTCGCAGCCGACCCGAAAGAGCTCCGCGTCCTCGCCTGCGTCCGCGGCGACCGCGACCGCGACGTCTCCTCCCTCGTCCGCCTCATCGAGACCCTCCGCGGCAACGTTGCTGCCGGCGACAAGCATCGCTGCTCCCGCTCCCTCAAGCTCTACATCCTCCGCCTCGTCGAGCTCACCGAGCGCTCGTCTTCGATCATCATGGCCCGCGCCGTCCTCCGCAACGGCCTCCCCTTCCTCCCCCGCCGCCGCGCCAGCAGCGACCGCATTGCCGTCGCCTTCGGGGCCTCCGGCCGTGCCCGACCCATGACCGCCGTCTCCTCCCTAGCCACCATGCACGAGGATGTGTGCGCCGTCGCGGAGGATAAGCGCATCACCCTACTCCTCGTCCTCTTCCACAAGCACCACGCAGACTCCGACCACCACCACCACCACCACCACCACAGCGGCAGTGAAGGTGCGTTACAGGTTGTTATTAGCTAAAACTACTTCGACAAGCTCAAAAACATAAACTTAGAGTAGATGACAAAAAAGTCTCATAAAATTTAAATTTTACTCTGGTACCACACATACTAAAGTAGTTATTATTCTGCAAAAGATGGCAGTGACGACGACATGGAGAACATTGGACCGGGGTGGCGGGCCGTGAACCAGAGGATACTTAAAGAAGCGCCGTGCTCGGTGGGGGTGCTCATAGACCGGGGCTTTGGCCGGGAGGAGCAGGTGCGCTCCGCCGACGACGCGGCATATCGGGTGTGTGTTGTGTTCTTCGGTGGGCCTGACGATCGGGAGGCGTTGGAGCTGGCCAGTAGGATGGCGGAAGATCCACAGGTTAGGGTTTCCGTGGTGAGGTTTATTACCTCGGAGAAGACTGGCGAGGAGAAGCAGCCCAGCATCAAGCTCCGGCCATCACGGGGGAAGAGCTCGGAGAAGAGCTACACCTTCTCCACAGCCTCCGTGGACCACAAGCGGGAAAAGGTCTAGATCCTTTTTCAAATTTTCACAAATAAACCCATTCATTTAAGCTATTTGCATTTTCAGCCATTGCCCAGAGCGAAAATGCAAATTTAGTTTTTCCATATTGTTTCCACACTGTATTGATGCACTAATTGCCCCCATGCACTAATTTGCAATGAACATTTTTTCCATTATATTGGGGGTAGGAGCTGGATGAGGTAGCAGTAGCAGAGTTCCAGCAAAAGACGGAGGGAACGGCGGCTCACTACGAGGAGAGGGCTGTCACCGCCGGCAACATAGTGGAGGTGGTGTTAGCAATCGCGCGAAGCAGCAATCACGAGCTCATGGTGGTCGGGAAGGGCCGGTTCCCATCCGCGATGGTCGCAGAGCTCGCTGGCCGGCCTGCGGAGCACCATGAACTGGGCCCCATTGGGGACGCACTTGCGTCCGGCCGCCACGGCATCGTCTCCTCTGTGCTTGTTATCCAGCAGCACAATTTGGTCCGCTCAGAGGAGGCGCCCGTGTCCGTCGAAGATGACGGTGATACCACCGCCACCGCTGATCCCCCCAAGGCCTTGCCTGAGCCGTAGGATCAGTTCTTTACCATCCGAGTTTTCATTAATATGGTAAATTATTGTTATGTATAATCGTTTTCTTTTATTTTTATTATCATGGATTATTGTAGTGCATGTATAGTATAGATGAATTCTAAGGCTTAATAGACTCCATAATATGTGCATAGGTCGTTTCTATTGCATCTGGACTACTCTACCCACCAAACAAGGCAACACAAATAAGATTTAAGCTTTCCAACTATGAGAATACTTTAAATTTATCTCCGTCGCCGTACCCGTATCGTCGGATACGTATCGAATATCGATAAATGTCCGATACGGAAATAAAATATTCGATATTTTTAAAAAATAAAAAAATATCAGATACGACTCGAATACGGGAGGGACACAGGAAATACGGTCAGATTCTCTTTTGGTTTAAAATGATCAAAATTTAAAATTTTTCAAAAAATATGCATCCAAACCCATTGAAAATAAAAAAAAGAAAAAAAGAAAAAAATACAAATCTCCCTTCAATTTATTATTTCTTCTACTTTTTGTACTTGAATAGTTGAAGATGATTCTCACGTTCTATCTCCACTCCACACAGTATTAAACTATAGTTCAGTCTTTTACGGTTTCTTTTTTACTTTTTTTCCATCTAATTTATTAATTTAGAATTAATCAACAAAAGTGGGAATAATTTTTTTCTTCTTCAATTAAATTATTAGCATATATTCTTTTATTACTATTTTATATAATAAAATCTAATAAAACATACATATATGATGAATAACTAATTATCTAATTTGTGCGACTAAATATCTATTGTTATATTTGATCAAATTGGATGATAGTTGATTGATATTTTTTGAATTATTATTTCATATAATTAATTATCTTTCTTTATAAATAAATATAAAATAATTATACAAATTAATATACATCAAAATATATTCCTTAATATAATTCAGATATCCTAATTGTTCTCAATATATTATTATATATAATCAATATATATTTAAATATATTTAAAATAATATTTTATTCAAATATATTCCGCATATCGTATTCTAAAAGTTTTAAAAATTACCGTATCACCGTATCCGTATCGTATCCGTGCAACATAGCTTTCCAATAAAAACTTACATAAAAAAATGGTTTTTTGTCATGTGAATTAACTAAGCTAAAAGCTTAAGCAGAGAGACTAGTGATAGAGACAAGTTTTTCTCTATTGTTTTATATCCAACGTTCCTTGATCGATCACTTCCTATTTAAATTTTGTCCTTATAAGCTAAAAAGCTGGTAAGGACATAGCATAGCAACGATCCATCTGTTTGTTTTATACACTTCGAATGGAGATTGGAGCTCCCAGGTAGCTAGCGATCACGTGCTCGCCTCCTCGTCTTCGTCCTCGTCCTCGCCCTCCCAAATCCCAATAGCTCGTGTGAAGCACACTGCAACAGCAACAACCACAACGGCGAATAACGGAGGGATGAAGACGTCGACGTTGGACCGGTCGAAGAGGTGGGTCGGGACGCAGACCCTCTCCCATGAGGGCCCATCGAGGGGGAGGCCCAGTGGGCTCAGACCCATTGGGCTCAGACCCTCGCATGCTTGCGAGAGCGGCGAGGACGGTGATACGGCCCACACGAACGCAAGCTCCGGAGTGAACGCCGCCACTGCCACCACCGCGGTGACGACGGCCGTCCACGTGGCAGCATAGAGAAGCAGCGCGTGGCGGCTGAGGAGGTCGCCGCGGAGATTCGCAAGGGTGGAGAGGAAGAAAAGTGCCATGGATTTTGTGGCGTGCGCATATTGTGAACTGGGAACTGGTGGTGGATAAATACTAAACGAATGAGAAGTAGGGGTTTGGGTCGAACACGAGGACGGGGTGGGGTTGATATTTTAGGGTTTTAATAAGGGAGCAGGTGAGCAGAGACACTTGAAAGAGAAGAGGAGATATGAACGACCCCTCAATGCTGGTTGGTGCAGTTCACTGGATTAGAGAATGATATTGGGAAATTTTAAAGGTTCAGCAACTAAAGAAACCAAAGCTTACAAGTGGATTAGAATTGTAGCTGATATGGAATTATCAAAGGTTGTGATTAAAAGACCCCAGAGAAAAGCTACAGAAAAGGAAAAAAACAAAAATTGAAATGAGTTTGAAGTACCACATGCCCTAATCCAATTAAGATGGGAGTCAACCAATTGCATCACCTAGGTATAATTACCGAAAAACCAACTCTTCCCAAAAGCCCATATAAGGATATTGACATTGACAGAGCAAAAACGAATAAGCTACTGAGTCTGAGAAGACACTAACTATAGTGCACATTTTATACTGTGTTAGTATCCACAGTGGCATGGAAAGAAGATAATGACCATGACTTATAAAACATCCAGTGTTCATCATATGGTCAGAAAAAAAAAATCATAATACTGTAGCTAAAAGTGCTGATTTTGGAGCTGCATGCATTCCAGGACCTTAGGCCCAGTGTTATTATAGAACGAATTATAGACATTTGAGAGAAAGTCATTCACAGCATTATAGAAATTAAGAAGGAAAGGACTCGAGTAGTTAAATAGGTTAAGAAGATAACGTTTATAGAAATTATCTTAGTTATTGGATTATGCTGAAGCATCAATAAAAACACTAGTAACATACACTTCATTAAAAAGAAAGTACCTGGAATCGCGTCAAGGAGAAAAGTCGCCTACGAGGGCTAATTTTCCAAAGATACCTGCATCTTTTTTTACCAGATGAATACATTACGTTAAAATTAGCAACTGATTGTTGAGAACAACTAAAAAATCATAGTCGGCGATATCAGTATGTGAATGCACCTAAGCAGAGCACAAGCAGGGAGACATCTTCCTCGGAAGTTTTATTACCATCAACAATCCCATCTGCAAGGAACTTAAAAATTAGAACATCTATAAGATTATTATCTGATAAGATGATATCTATGTTTTAAGGCTACAGATGAGGAGAGATTGAAGGCAAACTCATACACACCAGCACTAAAGAAGTTTGGAAAGAAAGGGGACAAGTAGGAAACTGGAGGATAGGGCGGAAGTGTTGGAGCATAACAAAAGTTATCATAAGAACACTGAAATATTGATGAGCATACAAACAACAGTGACATACAAAAAAATGAATAATTGAGAGTATATTGAAAAGGATAGGAGCAAGTAGTGATAGGGGAGGAAAGGCATGCATGAGGAGAAAGCTTCATAGATATCTGCATAATAATTTGCAGCAACAGCTTTAGAAGGGCCGAAATCGGCACCGATTTATTGAAATATGTAACACATCATTAAGCAAAGATATCAGCATATCCATCAACCGAAATGGAACTAACACAGACAAAGACATCAGCAAGCTCCAAAGCGAGTGCCCACATTCCAAACGAAGGCTCCATAAATAAACAGGACATCAAACTAGCTTGATATTAGAAGATTCAAAACACAACAGAAAGAATAGGCAGAAGCCGAAAGCAGGTTTAGTCATTAGTAAATAAGTTTGCACAATATATATAGATATTTCAAAGTGTAATTTCAGATGTAATAGCATTGCACAAAATGTCAAATAAAATCTCAAACATCACCAAGTAGAGGAAAACTCAGAAATCCAAATTCACCAGCAAAACACGAAACTGAACATTTTCTAATGAACAAGAAAGAACACAACCAAAGGAGTGATAATTTCAAAAATAGACATGGTTGATGCAGGAAATTATCAAGAGTGCCATAGATGGAAACCCATTAAATACGTGCAAGGGTAGCCTCACAGCAGAGAACACTCAATTGGCAAAGCAGCTTAACTCCAAAACACATTCAGACAAATTACAGCAGTGAAAATTGTCACATACAATATAATAATAAATATATGAACAATTCAGACTATAACCCTTGAGTTTGATGATCTGATTGCCCCTTAAAATTAGATCGCAAGTTGTTTTAAAACCGCTGAAAACTGATGAAGAGAATGCAATGACAATTACCAGCCTGAGATTAAGGAATTTGAAGGACAATCCACATAGAGGCTAGAGGAAAATATGAGACACCAGATTAAAGAAACCATGGCAAAATCTAAACAACCTGAGATAAAGGATGAAGCATTAAGTTTCACTTAAAAAAAAAAAAGCAACAACAACTGTATTTTACACCAGAAGAGCCATTCATAGATGCATGTACTAAAACCAAAACCTAAAACACAACACCACTACGCCTCCAAATCAGATCAGTTAGAAGCTACCCAACCCAGAACCATAACCGATTAAGAGCTCGTGAACTTGGTGACGGCCTTGGTGCCCTCAGAGACAGCGTGCTTGGCGAGCTCGCCGGGGAGTACGAGGCGCACGGAGGTTTGGATCTCGCGAGAGGTGACGGTGGGCTTCTTGTTGTAGCGGGCGAGGCGAGAGGACTCCTGGGCGAGCTTCTCGAAGATGTCGTTGATGAAGGAGTTCATGATGCTCATGGCCTTGCTGGAGATGCCGATGTCGGGGTGGACCTGCTTCAGCACCTTGAAGATGTAGATCTTGTACGTCTCCGTCCCCTTCTTCGCCTTCTTCTTCTTCTTACCCTTCGCTTCGCCCCCCTCCTTCGACGACGACGAGGGGAGACGCTTCTCCGCCCTCGGCTTCTTCTCCGCGGGGGCCTTCTCCGCCGCCGCCTTCTTCTCCTTCTCCTCCCCGGCCTTATCGGACGCCGCGGGCTTCTTCTCCGCGGGCTTCTTCTCCTTGGGCGCCATGGGAGACGAGATCGAGGTGCGAAGCGAGAGGAGATGCGTGCAGGTGAAGGAGACGAAGATGTAGAAGGGGAAGAGTGTGGGTAACAGCTGGTTGAAAAGAAGGGGACGCTTTGGGACTTATATAGAAGAGGGATTGGATTTGATTGGCTGGAACACGGATGCCTCGGATCGATGACGTGGACCTGACCTGGCCGTTGGTATTGCATCGCGATCGACGGTTCGAAATGATTTTGACGTGGATAGATGACCTGGCGCCGGGTTCGATTTTAACGGACCAGACTCGAATCGGGTCTAGTTTTGGGTCGAATTAATTTTGACTAATTCGGACTCGACCCAATTTCTACTTTAATTATTTTTAGCCCGATCTTGGTTTCAAATAATCAAAATAACGAACAGGGTGGGGATCAGATCGACTTAAATAATCTAAGACTATGCTGGATCGAATGACTCAAATCAAGTAGGTCATGCTTAATTTGCCTGTATCCAAATACAAACAACTTTACTAATATAATTTTATTTCTTCAAAAATCAATCAAGGCCTAATGTTATGGATATAATTAGTATTAGAAGATAGCAAGCACTTATTTATTAATCTATATGAATTCTTAAAATATTTTACCAAATTTTTCTTCACTCTCATCTATATGACTTATCACTTTTTCTCCACCAAACTATCAATATAATTTTTCACTTTATCTCCATTAATCCTTACATATTTTTATTTCAATTTAATTCATCATGTTACTTTTTTTATTTCTTCTCTCTCATTAATACGTGTTTATTTTCTGAGTTGGAGATCAAAAGCGTCGTCAGACTCATTTTCTGCCGCTAATAATAAATTTTTTTAAAATATATATGACAAATAAAATATTTAAAAAATTATTAATTATTTATATAGTTTCTATTCACTGCGAAGCGCGGATTTCTTCACTAGTAATTATAAATATGGATGGATCCTTTTAATCATGGCTGCCTCGGTAGAATGCATCTAAAGAAGGAGAGGCTCAAAATGAAGAGGATTAATAGAGAGAGACTCTGCCTAGCCCGTGCTTCGCGGTATAGACATTATGCTAGAGTTTTACCATTGCATGGATAACACTTGTAAGTTGTGTTTATAATATTTCACAATAATTGAACGTATATTGACTAAAAATTTAATATTTGAAATATTTAAGTTTAAAATCTAATTATTTTATAATTTTAATTATTATTTTTTTAACAAAAAACATGAGATAGCGGTTTGAGCCTCCCATCCAAAGTGTAAGCGGTTAGTTGTTACTATTTTTTTTAAAAAAAATATAGCATACTACTATTTTATTCATTAAAAAATAAATTAAACTACAAAATGAGACAACATGTCCTCCGGAAAAAAAAAAAAAAAAAAAATTCACCCTGTCACAAAAGAAGTTTCATATAGATCTGAGAGAATGCGTCTCTGCCATCAGGAGTTCCAATGGACGATTCTTATTCTGAAAGATTTTTTTATTGCGTTCCAACCAAATAGCTCACAAAGTTGCTGCAATGCACCTACAGCTAGTTAGCGGCTACGCAATTCACAAATAAATGATCGATTATTTCATATTCATTCCTATACATGCTATATTGTCACGTACTAGATTTTGAAAATGAGTATTTTTTTTATTATTTTTTTTTTTTTAGAGTTTCTTCTTTATCTTGGAATGCAACATATCGCTACGTGTATAGGAGACTCTCTGTCCACTGGGACAGAGTCTCTTTTATACACGTATGGCTAAGCGGCTAAATTTATCTACTATAAACATATTGAATTCAAAATATCCACAATAACCAACTCGTAATAGAATTATTACAATAGTTACTCAATTACTTGTTAGACAGCAAATAGAAATGAATTTTAAGCAAAAAATAAAAAACTGATCAGCAACATGGAGAGTTGGGAGGCCTGGTTCTCCGGCTGGGGAGAAGGAGATGGAGTAGGAGTGGCTGCGGCGGTGGGGGGAGTGAGGTGAGGTGGAGGTGAGTTTGTTACAAAACTTGCACATAGGACCTCCAACTCCATTCCTCTTCACTTCAAGACCCTCCACAGCAGCACAAAATGCTGAGAGGATCTTCCACAAGTGAGGCACTCTATTTTCATCCATAAAATATCCTTACTTTAATAGAATTATTGTATTTTTTGTATTTTTTACGCTTTTCGAGATATACGGATCGTCGAATTGAAAAACGGACTTCGTCACGTCGACCGGTTCGACTAGACCTTTCAAGTGATAATTTTACTTTCACGAGTTTCGACCTGGATCGAAATTAATTCCACTTTTTATTGTAAAAAATATAATTTGGCATGTTTTTCGAGACATAGGAGTTGTCAATCTGAAAAACGGACTCCGCCATGATGTCCAGGTCGGCGAAATCTTTCGAATAGTCATCTTGGTTTGTCGAGACAAGATCTAGATATTTTGTAATTTTATCTTTTTTCTACAATAAGACTTACCGTCCAATACGCACTTCAATATTCTAGGCTCGCCGAACGTAAAATCCGACTGCACCATCGTGCTCAGAATGGCGAGACCAGACATCGAAAAAATCGGAAGGTTACTATTCACTTAAGTCATCCCCTATTACGGCTGTATCTCTTTATATAGTTGTCAAATTTCACTGAACCTTTTTCAAACTCGACTTGTTTATTTATTCTGAATTTAAGTTTTACGAACCTTACATACATCCCTTGTCGCCTCTCCATCATCTTTTTAATAGATTGTCTATAATAAGTATATTTTATTTTAACACCACGCATATGAAAAATTTGGAGCTTTTATCTTCTGTAGCCGTATAAATCCTCTATCTCGTAGTCCACCATCCCGTAGACTTGAACCGCAAAACCAAATCTCTCTTAACATGTGAGCTTAGAATAAATTCGGTCAAAATTTAGCATCATTTTGATTCGTTGCCACGGAAATAATCCTTTACTCCGCTTTGTTTTGCCTGCAGGAGATCTTTGATGTCCGATCAAAAACTCACTCTATGTCAGTCCCTGGTCGAATATGTAACCCACACTACTGCTGTAAACAGGAGGGAATTTCGAACCCAATCAAAACATCTATGATTTGAGCTCTCCAAATTTCGAGCCTCCCCCATCCAATGCGCTGGCTTCGTCTTCCTCATCATCTCTCCCGCTACCACCACCACCACCACCATTTTTCTTTCCCCTATCGAACCCTCTCCACACGCCATTTCTCCTCCTCCCCTTCCTCATCATCTTCTTCCGACGAGCGCGACGAGGGCTTCGTCTCCATCCTCCGCTCCATCCTCCGCTCAAACTCCAAGCAAACATGGCGCTCCTCCCTCTCCTCCCCCTTCGTCTCCGCGCGCCTCGCCCCCGCCCACGTCGAGGCCCTCCTCCTCGAAACCCTGGACGACCCTCGCCTCGCCCACCGGTTCTTCAATCATCTCGCCCTCTCCCACCGCTTCCCCCATTCCCCCCTCTCCTTCGCCATCCTTGCCCACGCCTTCCTCCGCCTCGGCCCCAATTGGCTCGCCGCCTCCCTCCTGCAAACCCTAATCTCCACCCCGTTCTCGCCCTCCGAAGTCTTCAATGCCCTAGCGAAGTCCCGCGATCTATGCCGATTCCCCTCTTCTCGCGGGTTCGACTTCTTGATCCAGGCCTACATCAAGGATCGAAGAGCAATAGATGCATTCACGGTCTTTAGGCTTTCGATCGGATTGGGACTTTGTCTCGAGGTGAGGACGATCAGCGACGTGATGTTCTCTCTCGTGAAGATCAGGCGGTTTGGCATGGTAGCCAAGGTGTTCGATGATATCACTGAGCACGGGACTGCTCCCGATGAGTTTATTTACACTGCAGCTATTAGGGCTTTTTGTGAAATGAAGGATTCGAGCAAGGCGAAAGAGTTGGTTTCGCAGATGGAGATGAATGGGGTTCGTTCTAGTGTTGTTCCTTACAATGTGCTGATGTATGGCTTGTGCAAGTGCCGGCGCGTTACGGAGGCTATCGAGATTAACAGCTCTTTAAAAGAAAGGGGATTAGTGGGTGATGAGGTGACTTATCGAACTTTAGTGTATGGACTATGCAAAGTAGAGGAGTTTAACAAGGCTGCAGATATTACCAAAGAAATGCTTAAGTTAAGGTTTGTTCCTTCTGAAGCTAGTTGCTCATCTCTTATTGATGGGCTTAGAAAGAATGGGAAGGTGGAAGAAGCTTTTGAATTGGTGGATCAATTGGGTAAACTGGGTGTGATCCCTAACCTGTTTGCTTACAATGCTTTGATCGATTCTCTATGTAAAAATGGCAGGTTTGAAGAAGCGGAATCTCTGTTTGCTAAGATGAGGGTGAAAGGATTGGCACCGAATGAGGTTACGTATTCTATTCTGATTCATTCCCTGTGTAGGAGAGGAATGATGCCCGACGCACTCCAGATGTTTGGTAGAATGAGAGAAGAAGGTATAGAAGCAGGTATTTATCCGTACAATTCCTTGATCAATGGATACTGTAGGAAGGGTGATTTGAGAGAAGCAAAGGGTATATTGAAGGAAATGATTGATAAAGGTTTAGCACCAAATGCACCAACTTTTGCTTCTTTGATATCTGCTCTTTGCAGGAAAGGGGCTTTGTCTAGTGCTGTGGAGCTCCACAGCCAAATGCGCGAGAAGGGCATCTCATGGAATACTCATACTTTCACAGCACTCATTGGCGGCTTTTGCCAGGCTAGGAAGATGGAGGAAGCAGCTAAGCTGTTTGATGAAATGATTGAAATTAATATCATGCCAAATGAAGTGACTTACAATGTTATGATAGAAGGGTACTGCAAGATAGGAGACACAAAAAGGGCATTCCAACTATACGATCAGATGGTGGATAGGGGGCTTCGACCAGATAATTATACTTTTAGGTCTTTGATTAGTGGTTTGTGCTTGACCGGTAGAGTATCCGAAGCCAAGGAATTTGCTGATGATTTGGCTAAGCAACCTTATGTGCTAAACAAAATAAGCTTCAGTGCACTTCTATATGGGTTTTGCAAAGAAGGAAGAATAACTGAAGCATACAGTGTGTGGAATGAGATGGCAAGAAGAGGGCTGGAATTGGATATTGTCAGCTTTAGTATTCTTATATGTGGAGTTCTAAAGCAGCATAATAAGGTAGAGCTGCATTCACTATTGAGAGAAATTGCCGAGAAGGGTCTCAAGCCAGATAATGTACTGTATACTATTATTATTGATGCATATACTAAACAAGGAAATATAACCGAGGCTTTAGGCATTTGGGATAGGATGGCCAATGATGGCTGTGTTGCAAATGCTGTGACATATACAGTGTTGATAAATAGCTTCTGCAAGGAAGGTCTTTTGACAAAAGCAGAGCTTCTTTGTAAAGAAATGTTAGCCAGCGACTTCCTTCCTAATAAAATTACTTACGGTTGTTTCCTTGACCATCTCTCTAATGAAGGAGATATGGACGGTGCTTTGGGTCTCCATTCAGTTATGCTTAGAGGGCATTTAGCCAATACAGTTACGTTTAATATATTGATCAAGGGTTTTTGTAAGCTCGGCAGAATACAGGATGCTATTGATCTTATGGCTAATATGAATGAAAGTGGTAATTTTCCCGACTGCATCACCTATTCAACACTCATAAATGAGTTTTGCAGGGTGGGTGATATAAAGAAAGCTTTTAGGCTATGGGATGAGATGCTAAGTAAGGGGCTGAAACCTGATATAATAGCGTATAATCTTGTTATACATGGATGTAGTGCTAATGGTGAACATAACAAGGCTTTTGCGCTGTACGATCATATGAGAAAAAATTGGGTGCAGCCGAATTGGGCAACATATAGAGCTCTATTCCATGGGACTTTTCTGATGGGTGCTAAAGGAGGCTTCCCACTGCTCATCGAATAATGTTGCCAGAGATGGCCCGACCTTGTGAACATTGTAATGGTTATGGTGCCATAGAGAAGTTATCATAAAAGAGCTCACAGAAAAATATTCTATCTGTTAATGTGCTTCCAGTATTTTTTGGAGGGAAGAAGGTCAGTTAACAGTTTTATCTGTTTTTGGGTAAAATTATATTTTAGAGTGCCTCAACTATCAGCCATTTTGGAATAGACCTCCAACTTTATTTTTTCTCGCTGACCTCTTCCCCCCCCACAAACCACAATCTTCTAAATACTCAGTTTCATCAGTTGAGTGGGGGTGATTGTCAAGAAAGAGAAGTTGGAGGGACACTTCCAAAATGGCCAATAGTTGACAGAATGACAGGTCTATGTACATCTTTACCATTTTCTTTTTAGCTAAACCATATTGATCAAGAAGATGAATTTTGTGGTTATGTCCCATGTAATTTCGGAAGAATATATTTTCAGATGTATTGAAGAATCGGCCTTGATGAGACTGGAGAGTTGCTTAACTGCTAGCTGGCGGCTGGCCATCATGATCCATAGGTTCAAATCATGGAAACAGTCTCTTCTCAGAGATATGACACTCCAAAATGTGAGATTGGTGGAACTCTGGTTCTGTGAGTTTCTCATTACGTCTTTCAAGGTATGTTATCTATGCGCATCTCACTTCATTTGCAATAACTCCTGGACTCAATTAATGTTCCTTATGCATGCTGATCATAGAATTTACTTGGCAAATAATGTGCTAGATTTTATTAATATTTTATTTCTTTGATTATCCATTTCAGCATAAGATTTGAAATTAGAAGCAGTAATTGTTCAGTTTTTAACGGTGGTAGTTCCAGCATCTTTCATTTTTTCTTATATATTGGTTGCTTTACAAAGAAGCACCTGACACTCTGATTGGGTCCAAAGTAAAACCAATGTTTCCAACAGAATATCTTGTAGCAGAGAAACCCTCCCGCTAATAGCATTCTCGACTCATCTACTATTGTCTTACAGGAAATGAATCTAACTTGGAAACGTCTCATTTTAATGCCAATATATTATCTGCACCGTACTACAAAGAAAGGAGCTTTCAGAATTCAGAAAGAGGTGGCTCTTTCCTCTATTCCTACATTTTTTTTTCTACTTTTTAATGTTTGTTCTCTGTTGCCATCTCCTTTGTTAGAGGACTGAGAACTATCTTTACTTTCACTGATAAGTGGGGTTTGATATTGGGCACTATTTTATGATGGTCGATAGGAATACATGACATGTGGTGCTTATTTCAGTTTATAATGCAGAATTATTGAGGATATTCGATCTGCCTGCAATGGTCAGAGAACTAGGTAAGAGTCAATCTCTCTTCTTAATGTATTTTCTGATTTCTGGTTAAGGACCAATTACTACATTGTTAATTTACTGGGAAAATCATCTACAGGTTCAATGGATGTGCTGTTATTGGCTTCCTACTGATAATTCTGGGAAGTTAAGAAAGCCTGACAAAACTCAAGCTTTTACTATGAAGTAAGGAGCGAAACACTTTCACCAAAGCAAAAAGCTTGGTTTCTTGCTGATATGTTTTAAACTCAATTTCAAATTTGCTGCAGCTTTATTTGATTAAACTATTGACTATATGTCTATGGTGGCGGCTTTAAGTAGATGTGCTATTGGCTTGCTTAACACCTCTTGATCAGCCTATTTTCATCCAAAAAGCCTCCTTATAATACAATATGACTTGCTATTTGCAGTGAAAGTGGTTGGAGAGTTATCACACTCTTAAAAGCAAGTGTGATGCTGAGAAGCGTGTGAAGCAGCTAGTCACGATCAGTCCATCTTACAAACTGATCATTAAGTTCCTCCTGGTCATGCGGAACATGATTGTTTCTTTATCCTTTAACCATTTTCATTTAACTTTTTTATAAGAAAAAGGCATTTAGGAATTATTTATCCAGAGATCAATATGGCAAGAAATATTGTAGACTTGTAATAGTATATCCCTGCTGACCTAATAAGCACTGTTTTCTCCTTTTATTTTTGCAGATAAGATCCGAAGATTTCTGTTCGGATCCATTTATTATGGTGAATTTGAGTATGTTAACGGCCACGGAGATTGTATGATAGTAGTCTGTTAAGTGGGAGAATGTATGAGTGCAGCATCGTTAGTCCCCTCTTTAATATTGGGGTGAAGGAAATTGAGCTACAGATAACAAGGTTGCTTCCCTCGAGACAGGTTTGTAAAAGATTTGACGTGTTGAATAAATTACTGCATGATGAGATGCATCTCTTTATCTTAATTGAAATTTGGCTACAATCTGTAGTCATGGATCATGAAAGAATCCAGGAGAAAAATTGCCTGTTTAGTTCTTGGATCACCAAAAATGGCTTCTAATAGCTGATCATCAAGTGTGCGTTTTTCTGTTCGACTTTCCATCTTGCAGACACCTCAGGTCCTTTTGGTTACATATTTGCAATGAATCTAGACCTGTTTTAATTTCCTGCGGTAGTGTTTTCTTGTTACAGTTCCAACTTTTTCCCTTCTGATTCAACCAAGTGCTGTTACTCAACTTGTTTACTTGTGTTTTGATTCAAGAAGGTGCTGTTACTCAAATTGTCCTGAAGTAAAAACACTTTCATTGTTAAAGTTTTTATGTCAGCTTTATCTTATTCCAGGTATGGTGAATATGGTTATTGCTTATTAGAGAAGTGCTTTTCGTCTATATTATGCTCTAACCAAGTGTTCCAGCTCATGCCTGTGTGATAGTCAAAAGCCCGTTCCCCTCAGCTTAAGCTTTAGAATCGCTGTCCCAGAAAAGGAACGCTAATAAGTTAACAGGTAAAAATTCTCCTACCTTTCGGCTTGGAAGGTACGTGGTATCTATCAAGTGGCTTATTCTTATCAAATAATTCTCTGTCGAATATTGTTAGCTTTAATTGTGGCTTATTCTTATCAAATAATTCTCTGTCGAATATTGTTTGCTTTAATTATAATCAACGGTTGTCGTGACATAATAATTAGTTACTAATAAGATTTTTTTTTTTTTTTTTTTTTTTGGTTTCTTTGTGTGAGTTCGATGGGTACTGCTTCAACATATAGAGAAAGTCAGCTTCGACTTTTTTTATTTTTGGAAAAGAAATATTCTTTCGAACTTTCAAAGCATGATTTTTGTGGGCCATTGGTTTGTTCCTGTTTCTCGATGGTGTATTGCGGAATAAAGGCATGTGCATTGTTGTGGCGGAACATGCATGAGCTAAAAATGGTCGTCCTTGTGTTTTCATTTGATCTGTAAATGCTCTTTTTATCGTGTACTGGAAAATTTTTAATATTTCGCTCAATCATACATTCATTCATTCAAATATGAATGATTTTTGCGTTGTGACCGTGTGATTGAATTGAAACGTGTGAAATATGGAGACTTTAGCATTGGATGGCCTAGAGCAGCTAATAAGTACGAACACTCTTGTATATTGCTCTTTTGCCGTATATTCAAGCAACATTGAATTGTTTTGTGAGTGTATTTTCACGAAATAACCTTATCCCAAGGGAGATTATGTGAATAGTGAAGCCACTCTAAAAAAAAAGTATTTTATTGAAAAAAAAAATAGCATGCTTCTCTAAAATTTTAAATATTTTAAATTCAGAAAGCGTCTGTTGTGTATTTATGCCTTTTACTAATAATTGTTTCTGACTTGCAATGACACTACTTCGCACGTACAGCTCAAAGTTTTCTTTCTTTAGTTGGAGAGAATAATTTTTTCCATGTACGGGGACAAAAGTAATGGTACATAGTTGCTTCTTAACTTTTCTCTAAATAGAATATTTTTAGATAGGACTATAAAAAATGGTTAATACTAGATATACACCTCCATTTGGGGTGTACATCTTACACCCATCCCATCCTGGGTGAAATGAATTTTACTTGTCATATCGATGTGACGAGTGACGAGTGGATGAATATCCACTTTAAGATGGGATAGGTGTAGAATGTACATCTTATTTGGGGTGTACACCTAGTAATGCTCATAAAAAATATATTATAATTAATTTATTATAATATGTAAAATAAAATATTTATACGGATAATTTTTCATCATAGTATTTTATGTAATATAAAATTTTCATAATTACGTGCGGTAATGTACCTCTAAAATGAATAACTGACACCCCCAGCTGTAACCCAGTTTCCCGCTTGGGGCAGTAATTCGGCTCACGGGCCCAGCAAAAATCGAGTGGTAAATTCCGCAATTATCCCAAGAAAGGTGGGCCCGTTTGGCAAATCGACTCGCAACAAACGCCGATCCACCACGAACTCGGGTCACGGTCGATGTACGACGTGGCGAACTCTCAGTGGGCGCAGTTCACCTTATTGTGGGGCCCACCCAATGAACGACCCGTCGCGATGAATATTTATTCGGGATCGTCCATGCGTTAGCGCGCACCGACGTATTATTATCATTTTTCTTTTTCGATCGATCTCGATTTGCGCTTCGCTTCTCTTTTAAAGCCTCTGATCTCGGAGCCCTAATCTCGCCGGAGCCCTAGATTTTCTCCGCCGATCTCTCCCTTCCTCTCTCTCTCTCTCCTCAGTCGCCGCTCTCCCTTTCCCAAAATGGTACTTTCCCTTCTCTACTCCTCTAGCGTTTGTGATTTCTTGTGGATTTTTCACTGGTTTCGTTGATCGATCTGTCCTAGATTGCTTGGGATCCGTAGATATTGCTTAGTTTCTTACGATTTTGATGGATTTTGTAGAGGATATAGCTTCGATCGTTGATTTAGGGTTTGTGGAGGGTATCGACCAAATCTCGTTTATAGATGCTTGTTTACGATCTATGAGATTGATGTTCTCGATGTGTTTTGAAGATTTTGTTCAGATTTAAGAAGACTTTTGTTTAATGTGGTGAAATCCTGCATCAGGGAGAGAAATCTTGGATTAACTGAGATATATATAGGTTTAAGACTTTTCAGAGATCTGTTTGTTCAGTGTAGTTTCTTTCTATGTTTTCTCGTGATTTTATTGACGACTCAGGATTGACCCTCCTATACATGAAGATCATCTGATGTTTCTTCTCAGTCACGAAATTAGACTGAGGCGTCTCTTAGATCTTGAGAGTTCTTTCCTCGGTGATGCAGCTGCACCGTCCTATGTGATATTATCGATTTTACAGGCCAATGCTGCGTCTGGAATGGCTGTGGATGATGATTGCAAGCTGAAATTCTTGGAACTGAAGGCAAAGCGAACCTACCGCTTCATAATTTATAAGATTGAGGATAAGCTGAAGCAGGTCGTGGTGGAGAAGCTCGGCGAGCCGACTCTCGGCTACGATGATTTCACCGCCAGCCTTCCTGCAAATGAATGCAGATACGCCGTTTATGACTTTGATTTCGTGACTGAAGAGAACTGCCAGAAGAGCAAGATCTTCTTCATTGCATGGTATTTTTTTTTGGTCTCGTTTATTTTGGTCAATTACATACAGATTACAGAGAACTTATATCTGAAAAATACTACTATATACTGAAGTGTGTGTATATAAGCTTTAAAAATCCTGCACATTTCATTGATCACATCTTCATAATATAAATTTTCTATTCTGTTATGTGATGTAATACTTCCATAACTTTTTGAGAGAAAGCTAGTTAGTAAAATAAGAAATTGTAGAAATTCAGGTACCCATATGTTTTTATCTCTGTTATAGTTGGTAAATCTCTCTACTCGACTCCTGGATTATAACTATTATTTCCTTCCCCTCGTTGTCTTAAGGTCCCCTGACACCTCGAGAGTGAGAAGTAAGATGCTTTACGCGAGCTCAAAGGACAGGTTCAAGAGGGAGTTGGACGGTATCCAGGTGGAGTTGCAAGCAACCGATCCTACCGAGATGGGCCTTGATGTCATTAGAGGCCGTGCCAACTGAGTATCTTTTGCTTCTGCAGCGGAGGTATTCTCCCTGCACTCTAGTTGCTTCAGTTAATGCTTATATTTCATGGGATGGTGGATTTCGTAGACATAATACGGGCTTGTCGTCGAGTATGTTCAATACTTCTTGCCCGCTTTGACTCGTCTTTACCTTTGGTATATATATTGTGATATGTTATCTCGTGAACGTTATGTGGGGTTGTCTACTTGTAACCTGATATCTGCAAGCTAAGGTTATCTAATAGTTTGTGGATCTAGCCAAGTAGGCAACACTTTTATCGTGTTTCTATGAAGTTGCTTTAGTACTTGCCTATGTTTGATTTGAATTGCTGACATGATGAGTCTCTCTTATATATTTTTTCTCTTCCATGCAAATCTATGCTTCTATATCCCATTTCATCTCTACCATGCAAACTGCATTTATCTCTTTTTAGTTTCAGTACTGGCTTAATGTAAGTATTAGACCTCGGCAATACATTTTCTCATAATACTGCTCCGTGTCTATTATTATTTGCTAGATTCTGCTGGTACTTTCTGGTACATCTCTTCTTCTTCATCTTCTTTTTTTTTTTTTTTTTTTTTTTTTTTTTTTTTTTTTGTGTGTGTGTTCCTGCTTTTCTAGTCCTTTCTGTTTACCATTGTTCATTTTGTGAAACCTCAAGGATCATGTACCCAACGAAAAAGATGACTTATTTAAGTACTTTGTGATCTGATAATGCTGGAACGTATTATTTTATTGATTTGTCTCTATAAGAATTTGGAGGAGCATCTACTTATAGATGGGTTACATGTATGAGTCAGTCAGACAGTCCTAAACGGCGGAGATAGCATTTCGTGCAGCGTTGTTTGTAAGTTAGCAAATCATTTAGAATTATTAGAGGAAATTGTCATGAACATTAGCTCTAGAATATTCTCTAATTTTACTTTCTACCTGTTATAGAGATAGGCCGGTATTCACTTAGTTATGTTACAATATATAATCTTTAGGATTAAGTATTCTCATTGGGTGGTTTCTGCTAAGCTGCCCCCCCCCCCCCCCCAAATTAGTTCTAGCAAGGTCAGTCCTAAATATGTGAACACTTTTTTATCAATATCCTATCGACAATTACACTAAAAGGAGGGTTTAGATTTTACATCTTTCATCTTAGAATTCATAAAATTTTAAATAATTTGATATGTTAAGTAGTAAAATAATGAAT
Organism: Tillandsia leiboldiana; assembly: GCA_029204045.2. NCBI lineage: Eukaryota > Viridiplantae > Streptophyta > Magnoliopsida > Poales > Bromeliaceae > Tillandsia > Tillandsia leiboldiana. The sequence goes on from CM055061.1 coordinate 56,620,162, forward strand.
CATTGAACTGAGTGGATGTAAGATATACACTCTATTCTCGAGTGTATCAGCAGTATTGCTTATTCGCAAACTAATGCATGTTTCAGATTCTTGAAGACTAGCAGCAGTTGCGAAAAGCAAGTAAATGGTAAGGGAAAAGTTTGTAATGAGTTGTCTTGGGCTTATTTTGGTTGGTTCTTAATGTCGAGAACAGTTAGTATTAAATGGTTATATTTCGAGTTTGTTTTGTTATTCTTCGATACAAGATAATTTGCGCGTGGTTTTTGTGACGGTTCAATATAGGATTTAAGTATGGAAGTTACATTATTCTCGACCAAAAAGAGCGCACTCGGAAATGAGGCTACCGAATTATGAAATTTTATCTATATTTTATTCTAGAAATATGATGTGGTATGAATTAAATTTTTTTGCGGGGTTTTTTATCCGTTAAAACGGTGGCTTTGAAAATCAACCTCCCCTCTTAGTTTTTTTTTTTTTTTTTTTTTTTCCTGATAATTTGATTTGGAAATACATGGTTTTGCAGATTTTGTATCTATTCAAATATTTTAAATTACTTACAAGAGATAAATAAGGTTATGAATACTCTAAATTTTAAAATATTTAGATAGTTTTTATATTTATATGATTAATTTTGTGTAAAATTAATATATAATCATTTTTAATATAAAAAGAAGGTATTTTTATAATTTTAATAATAGGTGTTAGATAATTAGTGTTCAACCAATTGAAGCAATAATATATGTTTATGTATTCTTGAATGTTTAATAAATGAAGGTATTCTTACTAAAATAATAGTATTGAAGTATATGCGGTTAAGAGAATAATAATTTTTTAAAATTTAGTAGGTAATTAAAAATATAGTATAATTTAAAAGGTGATAAATAAATAGTATAATCGAAGAGGTGACTATAAAAAATTTTGCTAGGTGCATAATAATCGAACTCATTTTATATATATATATATATATATATATATATATATATATATATATATATATATATATATATAAGAGAGAGAGAGAGAGAGAGAGAGAGAGAGAGAGAGAGAGAGAGAGGGGAGGGGAGGGGAGGGGAGGGGAGGGGAGGGGGAGGGGGAGGGGGAGGGGGAGGGAGGGAGGGTGGGTGGGAGGGAGGGAGGGAGGGAGGGAGGAATATTATTAAAAGAATTAAATTATTGGTAGTATTAAGTTTTTATTTTTTAGATTGAAAAATGTGTGGTTGAGATGATATTGGGTCTTTTGGGATTAATAGGTGGTTGGATAAATAGTAAAATCTAACGGGTGAAAATAATTAAACGGGTTGATTTAAGAGTAGAAAATTTGATACTATTAATAGTATAGTAACCGAAATATATATATATATATATATATATATATATATATATATATATATATATATATATATATATATATATATAGCAATGCTACATGTCCACCCCGAAGGGGTGTACATCATACACCTCCACTATTTTAATGGTGGCGATATTTTTTACGGGTCACATCAAATGATCCATCATCACACCCCCATCCTTGGATCGGTGGGGTGTATGATGTACACCCCGAATGGGGTGTACACATAACATTTTCCATATATATATATATATATATATATATATATATATATATAACAAATAAGTCACACTAAAACGGAAATTCTATTATTAGAGTAGATTGTTCGGAACGATTATACCTTGCTGATATTGTGCAAAGGAAAATAGGCTGATTTTCGTGAACAAAACATGCCCTAACAGATATCGAGCAAGGCAAGCAGGTTGATTTTTTTCATTGTGAAAATAAAATTAACTATTTATAAATTATGATCTCCAATCTAGGCTATAATGTAAAATTTTTAAATTTTTATTTTTAGAAAGTTATTTAATGTAATCATTCGTTCTGAGATTACTTTTGAGGCAGAAAATGTTTTTTTTTTTAAAATAACGAGTTAATTTTAGAAAATTTCTATGTCTCATATCATCTTCGAGCGAGAATAAATTTAGACCCCTTATTATGAAAAATGACATGAAAATTTGGGGAAAAAATTCGTGCCTTTGGAAAGGTATGTTGTTCATCCTCCGGTCTATTTTACCAGAAAAAAAAGGGAAAAAAAAGAAAGAAAGAAAAAAGAGCAAATTTAAGCCAAAGCAAAAAATTTGAAACTTTCCTTTTAAATTAAGTGATTGGGCCGGCAAAAAGCCCATACAGTCGAGTAACCAATAGATTGGGCCCATTTGGAACCATAATGGGCCGGGCGATATTTAGATGGGTATTACAAAAGAAGTAGCTTTGTTTCGCGAATCCGGTCACTCCCCGGTATGCTCACCTCCCATACAGTTTCTCTTTTTTCGATGCAAAATAAATTTTTTCAAGGAGGTTTCATAAAAACAACGGAGGTTATTCTCACCATGCGGTGCACGTACCGCTGAAATAGAGGGCAGTAACCAATATACCCGACCCGCATCGCATCTAAGAGTTTTGGTACCGTATTGGGCCGGGCTATACTTAGATGGGTAGTCCAAAGAACCAGATTTGTTTGGCGAGTCCGGTCACCACCCGGTAAGCTCACCTCCCATACAATTTTATTGTTTTCGTCGCAAAATAATTTTTTTCGCGGAGTTTTCATAAAAAAACTCCGAGGGTATTCTCACCATGCGGTGAGCGTACCGCTGGAATCGAATGCGACGTGGCGCTCCGTTGTTAGGTGTTCTGCAGCTCAGAACGACTCGGTTCGACTCAGCTGAAACCCAAAATAACCATTTTAAAAGGTATTCTAAGCAGGTTGATTTTCTTTCATTGTGAAAATAAAATTAATTATTTATAAATTATGATCTACAGTCTAGGCTATAATTTAATTTTTTTTACTTTTTTTACTTTTTAAAATTTTTTGAAAGTTATTTAAGTTTATCATTCGTCGCGAGATTACTTTTGAGCTAGAAAATGTTTTCTTAAAAATAACAAGATGATTTTAGAAATTTTCTATGCTTCAGATCATCTTTGAGCGACAACGAATTTACACCACCTTTTAAATTGTAAAAAATGGCATGAAAATTTGGGGTAAAATGTTGATTGAAACTTTCCTTTTAAATTAAGTGATTGGGTCGGGTAAAAGCCCATGTATTGATCAATAGATTCGGCCCACATCGCATCTAAATAAGAGTTTTGGACACATACTGGGCCGGGCTATATTTGGATGGGTAGTTCAAACTTCAAAGAAGCAGCTGCTCGTTTGGCGAGTCCGGTCACCACCCGGTAAGATCACCTCCCGCACAGTTTTTACTTTTTCGCCACAAAATAATTTTTTCGTGGGGTTTTCTAATGAAAACTCGGAGGTTATTATTACCGGGCGGTGACCGTATCGCCTGACTCGAGAATGACGTCACAGCACGTTCTCCGTTGTTCGGGTTAACGGTGTTCCCGCTGCTCACAACGGCCCCAAATAGCCATTTTATTTTTAAAAAATTTTAGCCATTTTAATTTTAATTTTTTTTTTTTTTTTTTTTTCTCAAATAGCATGTGCCTTTAAATCAGCAATTTGTCTTGTAATTTTGTTAATTTTGATTAGTACATGATTTTTTTAAAAAAAAAATTAAATGAATTTTATGAGCCATTCTCAAAATATTCTTATTCAAAATTCATATATTTTGTATGTTTTTTCTATTTTAAATAAATTTTTTTATTGCAGCACAAATGTATATATGCAAAATAGATATAATCCTCACCTGTAAATTCCTCATCTTTGATTAGTTGCCATGCCAAAGGAAAAGTAGCGTTCTTCCCAAGTTTTCTTTGGACCATAGTTTTTTCTACGAGAATGATTCAACGTAGTCGACAATTTTGCAATAAATTTACTCCAAATTCACTTTCGCAGTACTTAGACAATTTTGCAAAAGCCGATATCTTCTTTGAAAATGATTCAAAGTAAAGACATTTTTGCAAAAATTTATTCCCAACTCATCCTTCGAAAACGATTTTTTTATTTGAAAGATTTAGGTATAGTTCCGTAATGTTGTGCTAAGAGCACCTATTTTGTACTACAAGACCTCCTAAAATTTCATTAGTGATTCCGATCTTTCCTTTTTCCAAGCATAGAATTACGGTCCCCATATCAAAGGAGGAGAAAACATCATCAGACATAAATAAACCTATGCAAAGATGCATGATTTTCACCTTCATAAATAAGGTGGGCTTTTGTCGCACTTTAGTTTTTGGACTGTACATGCAGAGATTAAACAAACTATGCTCAATTTATTTACAAGTGAGGGAAAACAAAAAAAAAAACAGCATTGTGACAGTTCGGATTGCATATATATATATATATATATATATATATATATATATATATATATATTATTAAAGGAAAATATAAAAAATCTAATGAAAAGGGGCTATCTATACACTGAAAGAAGAGGCGGAGTTAAGATCAGAAGTTCACCACAACTCAGCAAATATGTACAATCTGCGGAACTAAATTGAGTTCCTGAAAAAGAAAAGGACGGTATTAATAAACGTTTAAGATTAAGAGGCTACGACGATGTATACAGAAATTTTGGAAAAGCTCTTTCACATGGGTGATACATATATATAACTGCATTATATGGCAAGAGAGGAAAAGAAAATTAAACATATGTAATAGCTGCAAGAATAACTCCCCATTTATCTGTAGGCAATCTAGGGCACAAGAATCGGCCTTTCAAATGATATCAACAGTAAAATGGCGTATTGCAAATCAGATTTTCCTTTTTTTTAAAAGGAAATTAGCAAATTAATTTCAACATAAACAAAGTCCACTTGGTGCGTAAGAATATTTGGTAGACAAGTACTACTAACTTATCCATTCTTCTTTCACACCCCGCACTCTAAAGATATAAAGAGCATGGAAAATTATAATCTCAGTTTTGGCTCTCTAGCCCGTGTGGTTGTGTTTGATCCCAGGAAGGGCCAGGATGATCTTCAAGAAAAAACTGTGATTCAAATTTCACGAAAATATGAAAAAGAAAGGTGAAACAAGCAACTAGCTAACACACCAAAAAATTCAAATAGTCGACTTACAGGTGAAACAGTAGTTTGCAATATGGCCTTCACAGGCATCTCTCCTTGCAAAAGAAAAGTTCAATCAGAACCATAGAGGCTAATTGTCGTTTGGCGTAACACTTCAGAAGTCCGATCAAGACTATGAGATGCCACCTATCATATGAATAAAATATTAGAAAACGAAATAATAAGAGGACAATCAAACGTACAAAAAATAGCAGAACAAAATACGTGTGAAAAGTAGTCTGCTACTGATGATGATGCTCATATTAATAAGAAGTGTGAAAACAAAAGATGCAAGCTCTTCTCACCAAATATGTAAGAGCTGCATATCGTTCCTCACTCAGATACAAAGGCTTTCCTCTATACATGTCATGATCCTGCGCCAAAAGAAAAAGAAATGGTGAAGGGAATAGATTATTCCATCGTAAATAATACAAAAGAAAAAGAAAAAGTGAATATTTCAACTCTAGAAAAATAATCTATTCGTTTCCCAGTTCAAATAGGTCCACAGTATAACAATTGAGACATATTTAAACACAGAAATGAACTTACGTTAATTGATAATATAAAAAGTATAACTACTACGGCAGTGAGGTGCAGAAATAGATGTCTGAAATATCGTACAAAGCATTTTGCATTTCTTTTCTCTCTTTCCTTTGTTCCTATTTCTTAGCTGCTTGTCACCCAAAAAAAATAAGTGTTTCTCTATAATACCTTGACAACTAGAAAATAAATACATTCAAAATTAAATATGGCACGAGTAGACAACATAATGCTTCAGCTATGTTAGCTTTTCAATTGATGCGAGAATTGAGATAAATGGATTACCTCTTCACCAAAGGCATCCAAGTATGGAGACGGCCAAAAGGCCTGCCGTGCTGCTCTCTGCAGCAGAATTGTTGTTTTCTGCAGTTGTGAATAAGGAAAACAAAGTCATCATTAGCATAAAGCAAAGTTAATGACGCAAAACTAGTTAAATATGAAGCAATGAATGATCGAGAGACATACTCTAACCAACAGAAATACGCCAACACCAGCACCACAGACCACCGCATGATTCAGGCATTTACTAGCCCTACAGAAAGCATAAAGTGAGTGGAACATATTATATGACAAAACAGAAGTATAAAAAGAATGTAAAATTAAGACATTTTCATATATACCCTGTGAACAAACATACATACAAGCCTTAAAAATGTCTGAATTTACAACCTTCAAACACTTGATTACTGACATATACACACTTCACACTTCCAAAAATGCCGCTTTTTAAAGAAATTGTTCTAATACAAAACCAAATTCCCCACGTGAATTGGATGATTCCCCAACTAAAGGTTATTTTTCTAAGAAAATACACTTTCAAGGGGCATAGAGAAAATTTAGAGTTTACAAGAGTCAGGGATACAAATGTAAATAGATATTTTTATAGGGAAATGTTATTTGCATACCTACAGCATGACTTCCAGTTTGGTGAGCACAATTTACCACAAAGCAAGCAGAGTGCAGGTTCATCTGGGACAGACTCACATTCAGAGCAGTGCATTTTCACATATCTGAAAAATAAAGAGATTATTATCAGTTTAAATTCCATAAGATGAATAAAGGTTCCAAAGAAAATTCCGAATTAAAACCACTTCCAGTTCGAAATCAGTAAAAACCTTTGTAAAAGATCCTGGTAAACTAGAGGTAATTGCATCAACTTAAAAGGCACAGCAGGAGTGGAAAACAAAGCTCCTCTATATCTACGAGCTTTGAATTCTTCACAGAAGTGTTGGCACCATTTTAACGCCAAATCACGGACAACAACATCCCTGAGAACAAGTTCCAATGACCGAATCTGAAACAAATCTTCTAATTCCCTTATTCCATTGAGCTCCATCGTGAATCGATCTGATGCATCCTTGCTCAAACGATTTGCTCCTCCCCACATATTAGGGCTGTCATATAGTGGACTTACAGTCGGTGATTGCAGTAACTTCCACATCACTGCACACCTCCTAAGATAAGGAAATGTGAATCTACGTACCATGTCTTTCGGATGGCAAGAGGGATCAATATATTTAGAGGTAAAATACTGTCGAACAAAGCCAGATTCAGCCATAGTAGTACAGATATCATGAAGAACGTGATTGCTAAAGCCTGATGTGTCGAAATTCTCTTGGTTATAACATGTTATCAATGCCTGCGAAGTAAAACACTTAATTTTATACAAAAGAAAACGAAAGTAACAGCCCCAACAAAACAATCAAGAACTTTGTAGGACATCGAAGTAATGGCTATGTACCTGAACTACGCAAACCACATAGAAGAGGTGCACAAGAGGAAAGAAAAAATCACTGGATGAAACAAACGGAAGAGGGAGGCAGAAAAGAACCCACATCAATGATGAGAAAGGATCATGAGCAAGAATAGGATCAGCAGATTGTTTCCAAAACTGGATATCAGGATGAGTTTCTCCCTCATATAAATGTTTTAACAGAGGTGAGAATGTACCTGCAAAAAACAGAACAAGTGAGAATGTTGATCGTCTAAAAGTGTGCTGACCGATGTAATGATGAATCAAGCAAATGTTTTCTATTTAATATGTACCATGATTGTATTTCTGACAAAATCTGACTATTAATAATGGTGTGCGCTTTCAAGCTAAACCGCAGCAGTCATTTTGGTTGATCCAATTTGGTTTGATCATTTTGGTTCAGTTCCCGTAGGTACATAAAGAATCGAATTAACCAAATCAGATGAATATTAAATCCCTTGATACATATTAGCTCTAAAATGATGATTGGACAGTTGCAGCACTTAGCCACTATAGCAGACAAATCAAAAGATTCGACAGACATGATCTATTAATACATATATCATATAAAAGAGAGGTTGGTTTCAAAATTTTCAATCAACACCGGGAAGAATAAAACTAACCAAACCAAAATGAATTATTTCACTACACGGTGTGGTTTAGCTTATGCACATAATTTGGTGCAGTTCAGTTAATAGAAAAGATACAAAAATCAAACCAACCAATCAATGCACACTCCTAAATAGTAAAGGGTCAAATTATTCACTTAAATTATACCTCTTCTCTTAGTTGAGCTCAAGATATCGTCATCCGCAGAGGTGCCACTACAAATAGAACTCATTAACAGTTGAATGCCTTTGAACCTCAGAAGAACCTCAAGACGACTCACACTGCGAGCAGATTGAGCTACACGAAGCAGCAGCGACAGTATGAACCCACTTGAAGAATTGAGCTCGCTGTACAACGAATCTAGACAAGTTTTTGAACTAGCTGAACTCAGGTTCATCCTTCCACGAGCGGCGATCTCTGTAGATATAAGAGAATACCTAAGTGTATCCCAGAGAAACAGGGACTGGCTGAGCCGTTCAGATGCTAAAAAGGAGCCATCGCTGTGAGGATAATATAGAGAACACAGTTTTCTAAGAGAAGGTTCAAGAGATGGCTCTATAGTTTCGTTCATCTCTTCAGAGAAGACCTTCAACAACTTTCCTTGTCCCACCATCTTTGCAGTGCTTACAAGAAGAGACAAGGCAAGAGGTAGACGTAAGGCGCTATTATTTATACTCGATGGGGTTGAAGTGACTTTAAGTGATGTTGAGCTATCATTTGATGGAACTGTTTTAGTCTGAACTTTCTTTGCAAAGTAAGAGGATGCGGGAATAATGGAATTTGCAAATCTGCGACATACTGGACAAAGAAGTTCTCCCTAAAAAACAGAGAAAAAACTAATTATTTATACCAATCAAACCAATCATGAAACGTCAAGCAAAACATGACATAATGTGGAGATGACATTTTACCTGATCTGGATCTATAATATGGCCTCCTTCAAAACCAAGTCTCCTAATGTTTCTGAAATTGTAGAGCACAAGAAAAAACAAAATTAATGTACCTGAAACTTCCAACGACAGGCAATAAAAATGGCAGCTCATATTTTATCTCTTTTTTTTTCCTTATCATTTTTATCTGACTAGGAAAAGGCGAAAGCAAGCATCATAATTGCATACCTCTGCTTCAAGGACGACAAGTAACGATCATGACACTCCTGATGCACAGCATGCCCACAAGATGAAATGTGAATTCCATCACAGTCGCTCGGACTAAATCCATTAGACTTGGTCACTGAAGTGGAAGGTTTCAATACACTTGCAACATGTGGAAGACTGGGAACAGAGTGATGCCGTTTTGAAGTCTCTCTTGGAAGACATTGAATGTACGCTCCAAGAACAGAAGATGTCGTGCTTCTACTTTTCTTTGAACCAACTGTGGTACGAGACAAATCCGAAAGGTCTGTACTAGACTCAGAACAACTTAAATCTCCCAAAACAGACACATAAACAGCATCCTCCAACATCTCAAGAGACAGTTGAGGGTTTGCATTATCACTATGTGCATCTGGTTGTTGGAAGTTTCTAAGATTGGCAAGTCGTTCTTCATTATTACTACGCATATCTGGTAGTTGGAAGTTTCTAAGATTGGCAAGTCGTTCACCGAAGTCAAGAGATGCCTCGACCTGACCCTGCTCAAAATCTAAAGAGGATTCCAAGCCTGTGTTCTGCCCGGACTGCATTGAATTGCTTGAGACACCACCGGACGGATTAATTAGCCCTTCTTTCCTGCCCGAACTAATTCTCTTATCCGATTGGTTACAACTTTCCCATGATGGTGGTCCTCTCTCAACAAAAGTTGCAAGTCGAGATTTCTGTTTATGTGAAAAAAAGACATAGTAAAAGAGAAGTAGCAAGAACTAAGCAGTGATTCACAATGGCATTTAAGAGTAAAGACACTGTCGAAAGCTATTAGTAGGCAGAAGGTTCAACTACAAGTCTTTCTTTGGCAGTACTATAAAAACAATTGGTACAAGAGTAAGAAATCTCTTCAATAATAGATATGGCTACAGACATTTTACCTAGACATTTTGTGAAAGATTACTTTGCCTGGAAAAAGCTAAAGCAGATTATAGAAATGTTTGGATTAATCAATGTTTGGATAGGATTAATCGCTCACCTGGAGAAGAATTAGATAGCACAAAGGACTTTTAGAATCTGAATCGCGGCAAAGGGAGCAAAGCGGCACTGGTTGTTCAGTGATAATTTCTGCCTTGGACTTTCCTGGTGCAGATATTGAATTATCATTTCCGCCATACCCTGAGGTCTTAAGGCTGGCAATGAATTTCGACTGTTCAGTTTTCATTTTCTCCTGAGATATGACAAATAATAAAAGAAGAGAAAAATAAGTAAAACTTGTTTGAACTTGAACAAGCATCTTTTCTTAAAGTTTCCTAGACAGGCAATGAAGAAATTAACAAGATTGGCATAGTTTAAACACCTTTGCACTGGTTCTACCTGAATATTATATGTAAAAACACACAGATTCTTACCTGAACTAACGCACTTAAAAATAGGTACCTAAAATTTAAAAACATTGATTTTACTATCCGACCTTCATTGCATTTGATTTCATAAAATTCCATCAAAGTGCATCAAAAGACAGAAAAGTTAATGGTTTCCATTAAAAAAGTTTCAAAATAATCCTACAAATAACATATCATTTCAATAGATTGCATACTATTTTGTCAAAACATTGCAAATACAATTTTAAGTTCTTGCCAAGAGGTACTTCAACCAAGCAGACTTAAAAGTTTTGGTGGTAAAATAAAATTTTTAAAGCTTCAGGTACCCATTTCATCCGAGCTGTAGTTCAGGTCATGCGTGCATGTTTTTACCAAGCATATATTACGATATAATTACCATTATTGCCGCCTGACGTTCACGCGCTTTTGCTTTCCTCTCAGCAGAATCAGATGCCGTGGCTGAATTTCGTATATCACTGTTGGGCTCCCGGATGCAAGAAACCAATGCTGGCACCATTTGTTTAAGTACTGCCTTGCAATCGCTGCTCAGATTAGCAAACTTCTTCAACAAACCCTCAATCAAAGAGGAAATATTACAATATTTTGTCCCACAATAGCTACTCTCATTGTCCTCCTTGTACTTATGCATTAATAAAACAAGCAGCGACAGCATGCTTTGTTTCATTCCGAAATCAGACTCTGGAACAAATTCTTCTGTAGCGTATGTTAAAAGAGGAAAGAAATCATGGGCATTATGTGAAACAACCACCCACGACTCATCATCATGTTGAAGCACACCAGTACCAAATTGGTCAATATCCATCAAACTCTGACTTTTTGAGTCGCAAATATCCAATCCCAATGCGATTAAATGCAATGCTGTTATAAGAACCCCATCAGGTGCAAGGGATGCTGAAGAAATATCACCATAAACAGCGTAAAACAGAACAGAACGAATTATTTGAAGGATGGCTTTAGAAGTAGCAATTTTTGAAAGATTGTTCAAGGGATCACAGACATCAGTCCATCGAGGTAGCTGAACATTTGGGGCAGAAACTTTACAGAAGCGAAAATATCTCTCCTCTGCGATTTGTAAATCCCTAGAATTCCAACGAGGATGATACAAATCCAACTCTTTCCAGTAAGATTTCCGAAGAGAATATTTGCCCTACAACGAATATAATTATCGGTGACTCAAGGCTAACTCAGGGGAGTAAGGAGTAATGAAAGAATATAATCAAAGGTATAATAATAATGTATGGCTACTACCAGTACTATCCCAACAATGCAGCATACTCCATGAATTTTTCACTTAAACACTTTTAGTCCTTAAACCTTCTGATATATTGCAATTCCGACAGAGGCTGCTAAAAGAATGTGACAGAATATGACTACTACTTAAAATGCCCTTTTTACCCCTGTTTCAAGTAAACTGAAACAAGGAAGTCATTTTGAAGGAATAAAATGATCATTTATAGCAGAAATCAAAATTCTTCTTATGGTCAGGAATGGAATTGCAACATATGAAAAAGTAAAAAGAACTAAAGAGCTAAAGCGAGCAGTTTAAGGACTAACAATATCAGGAAAACACAAAGAATGTACATCACCCTATAATTTAATAACCAGAACCTGCTTCATGCCAGATGGATTCGAGTACGCTGCAAGCGTATCCAAAACTTCTTGAAGCTGATTACTCTTTGCAAGGTGACGAGGAAGAGATTTCAAAAGGTGGCTATGAGTGGCATCACCAATAGCTAGTCTATAAACCAACTCTCTTTTTATGTTGTCGACTGTAGAAAGTCCGCAAAATCGTCTTTCTTTTACTATTTGTATAATAAGAGTAAGCATTTCTTGCACCAGAACTGGTTCATACCTGAAAACAATAAGTTTACCACAATTTCAGTAAACAGTAGTTTAAATGGGTTAATGTTTTCTTGAAAGCTAAAGGAGAAAATAACAAAACTGAAGACAACCCATGTATTCTAAAATAGTAAACCTATAAGAAAAGTCAGCTAGAAATCACAATCTTCATCAGCATCAAAGAAGTCCTTTCTAAGCATGCTTCTAGACAAATATAAAAACGTGTAGAGTTGGAGAACAACAATCAAAACTAGAGATTAAACAGAAAATGAGATATCAGAAAACCAATCTCGCAATCTGAACAACTTAAATAGAAGCCAACTCACAAGTAACATAAGGTTTACGCAAAATGAGATATCAGAAAACCAAAAATATCTCAAAAATTGATTTAGACTGAAATGGCCCTATTCGTCATATGTAACAGGGTTATCTTAAATGGGGTCAAATACAACAAGAAAAGCGTACACATCTGTACCACCGTACTACTTGGACCTTTCATCTATTGAAAGATAAAGGATCTAGGATCTGAAATTTGGAAAGAGGATCAAAAATGAATAAATGGCTGCCGAGATAGCCCCATAATTTCAGTGTTGCTACCTAATTAGATTCAAATTTGTTTAACAATGCAGAAGTGAAACCAAGCCAGGAAAACGATATGAGGAGCTTACTCAGTATGTTCCGCAAAATTAAGAGAAGTATAATTCGATAAACCAAATCGCTCTTGAATTGTCTTGACAAAACATTCCGGAGGAGCTAAAGCAGCACAGCATTGCAACAAAAAGAGATCAGATTCCAGACCTTGTTCAAACCTACAAAAGAAAAGAGAAATTCAGGGCTGTCAGATCGAGACAACCAAATCTAAAATTAAGGCAAGTGATTGCACATTCAAACCAAATTCTTACCATTGCACAGAACGATACCATTCAGCAGTTGATATTGCCGCATCGCCATTCTTACGCCACATTCCAGCAGACACCTGAGCACAAAATACCCTGAGCCTTAACGGATTCTCCATCACAGAGGCAGCAAAACCATTAGGTTGGAAGCCCCCTAAAACCTGCCCAAAAAAGTCAATAGACTTTTCCAGCTTGTCCGTTTCACCGTAGCACGCCTTCATAGCCTTTCGCAGTAGTAAGGAAAGTAATCGATGTAAAGGAATATGAACAGATATTTCTTGAGAGCTAACATCATAAACAATATGAGGCCAATCAACCATGTTCAGTATACCCAGTTCATCCACTTCTTCTTCCCCTGAATCGAAATCCATGAGACAGTTATCCGATGGGTCAGAAAAACTGGCATCCTTTTTTATCTTAAGAAGTTTCTTTCTCAAACTCGAGAAATTACAACAACTGCTGCTAGCATCAATAAGGGAGGATGTGTCACTCTCTAATACCATATTAGGTGCCAACCAACTCTCAATAGCTTTCAGGGATTCATGAATCATCCACACAGTAGGAGAAGGAACTTTTGGGCCATCTCTTTTGCTACAGTCTACCTCACTGAATTCCTGGGAAAGCCTTACTACCTTTGAATCACGCTGACTATCCTTATCCTCCAAGCCTTGATTAGATGGGGAGCATAGAGTAACATCCATTAATTCGTTGGATTCAAAATTAGAAAATGATCCTTCTACCAAAAGGTTATGGACATTGCCAATATACTGCCCTACTACAAAGGGAGCTGGAAGATTTTCATTCTCGTCCTCCGCATGAAGACCCGTTACTCTTTTCAGAGGATCCATACCTTGTACAGTACTTAAAAGGCTCATCCATGTTCTCAATATATCAGGCCTCTCATGAACAACATACATGGAAACCTCATCATGGCTCAAAACATAGCGTGTATCCTCCACTAAACGTACAGTGGTTTCATATATGTTTGCCCACTTGCTTGCCTGACAAAAAGGGAAAAAAAATAAAAAAAGATAAGAAATCAATTCGGAATTTTTTTTTAAAAAAACTGCTCAAGGGTGTAAAGCACTTCAATGAAGTGTCTTTTTGATAGCGCTGTTAGGACAATAAATATTTTCATTCTAAGTCCATCCCAACAGCTTCTCCCTGCAGCAAAAGCCGAAGCTCCAAACACAAGCTTTAGGTTTTGGGCCTCAAAATCTAATTTGTACTCCATGCCAGTAGAAGCTCCATAATTTTCTGCTTGTCAAACAATCCCCGGGAGAGGCCGGAGCAAAAGGCAGAAGGAAAACTGGACCAAGCATCACTAAGTGGTGATTCTTCCTTAGATTTAAAGTTTCAAAACTTGTGTTTTAAACTTTTTGAGGATTAATTTCAATAAGACTTGGAAAAGAAAAACATGTTACCTCTAAATGACCATCTTCACCAATACACGAAAGGAGTAAATTTCTCAGGCATCCCATAAGCACAGCCAACAGATCAACCTCGTGAACAAGTCTGGGAGTTAAGGTAGGTACAGTAAATATTTGAACAGAGAAGGTTGACAAGAGCGGGTAATTCTCAAGCATCGAGTCAACGCACTCTTTAATAATTTCATTCACAGCAAATGGATAATATCCCGTGAAAACTTTGGCAAACTCGTACTTGAATAGCGGTTCCCCAAGCAGTTTCAAAAGCAATTCATGCAGCCTTTTTACAACCTTTTTATGCAAGAACCTCTCTGCCCTCACGAGAACATCCAACAAATCACTACACGCATACATCCTTTTAGATATGAAACTAAGCAAGCTCTCACTACATTTGCAGAAGTCGAGCAACATCCCAACAATTTCGGTAGTCAATTCATCCGCAGCATTACCCTGTGCATGACTACAATCGCCTCTAGCTTTGGCAGGAAGTTCTGCCATGCAAACCTTGTACTTCCAATACCTAAGAAGAGAATCCAACACGGGTCCCACAGAATTTGCTAACCCTTCACATAGAGGTTGGATTTGTTCAGTTCCTTTATGCCTTGAACAGAAACCCTCACGCTTCCATGCAGTGATATCTCCACAGTCACAGCAACCACCACCCGTGTAAATGATTGAAAAATCATGATCTTTATGATTGCCATTCTGAAAGCAAGGAACACATATGGCACAAGTTGAGTCATGTTCACACGTTCTGCAACGGTAGGCCAAATCATTGTGGCCCCAAACGGCACCACACACAGCCCGTTGGCCCACTGATTTTCGGGCCAAATCCTCGAGAGCTACCTTGGGCTCTCCCTCAAACATTAGCCACTGCAACCACGATAAGCTCACAGCATATACATCTTTGATACTTTCATTGTCAAGGGCTCCTCCAGAGTGAGTATTTTGTGATTCGCGGGATTCTAATATGTCGGCGGCAGCCGTTAAAATGCAAGAGACCGTCTCAGGAATCCTTGATTTATTCTCCTTTGCAAAGAGAACTAATCCCAACTGGAACTGCAACAGTTTCTCTTGAGGAACCCCATGCTGTATAAGTCTCTGGAGTAACAAGAAAGGAATAGGCATACATATCAATAATTAGAGACCAAGGAATGTCCTAGTTGGATTGAAACATTACCATAGCAGTGTAGACTACTTAATCGACTGGTTCCTCACTCAAACATATGATATTTTCAAGTTGGAAAATTTTAATTCGTATTTATACCAAGGAAAACAGGTAACTACAATATCTGGAAATTAAGGTAGAAAAATGGAAATTTTCAATGGGACTGCAAACAAGCTTGAATTAACTAAATCCCAATTTACTAACAACTTATCCATATCCAAACAAAACAAAAAGGATTGAACCACAATGCCGAATCAAAAACTAATAAAAGGTGCCGATAAGCAGTAGAAATCGTGCCTGCACAATCTGATCGTCGGCGGAGACGGGAGCAATCTCCTCCTTGGGAGGCGAATCGACCTCCATCCCGGCCATGACTCGAAGCCAATCCGCGCAACTCCAGTGGCCCGATCGAGAGCTCCCACGCCCCAGCCTCGCAGACAACGGATATCGAGCACTAACAAAGCACCGCCCTATCAACAAAGAGACCAAAATGAGGGCTTGAGAGGGAGAATCGATCAAGAACAACTCAAAACCCTACAATCCTCTTCTCCCTTCCATTTACCATCGCCAACAAAGCATTACCTTATCAACAATAGATCAAAACAAAGGGGGAATCGATGAAGAACTACTCAAACCCTAGAAAATCGTCTTCTCCCCTTCCTTACCTTCGTTTCCAAAGCAACGCCCTATCAACAGGGGGTCAAAATGGACATCCAAAAAGGGGAATCAATCAAGAACTATTCAAAACCCTAGATTCGCCTTTTCCCCTTCCTTACCTTCGTTAACAGATCATCAACAAGAAATCAAAAAGAAGTGCTCAAAAAGGGCAATCGATCGAGAACTACACCTCATCAAAACCCAGAGTATCTTCCTCTTCTTCTTCTTCTTTTCCCCTTTCCTTCTCTACACGCTATTTAGGGTTTCGAGGATCTAAGAAGGGTAAAGGAGGAGGAGACGATTCTCGGAGATCTCCACCCTCTCTTCTCCTCTATCCGTCGCCGCCTCCAGAGTATATATATATATATATATATATATATATATATATATATATATATATATATATATCGTACCCTTTTATTAGATTCCAGAAATAAATAAATAAATAAATAAATAAATATAAAGAAATGCTGAGTGGGGGGGTAATTTATACGAAGAGGAGGGGCCTAATTGCAAAAAGTCCGGAGAGGACGCGGATTTGTTCGGTTCGGCCATCGCGAACCATCCACTGTTCGCGATGATTCGATCCAAATGATATGCGCACTCCGAATTTTTTACCAGTTCACGCCTGTAAAAAAATGAGCTTTTAATTAATCATAAAATCATACCATTCAAATGATTTAAAGTCATCTTTTAAATAAATTCGACCTAAATTATTATTAATTTTGTAATATTTTACGAGGTAAAATTAAAAACTATTTGATTTGATTAAATTTGTTTAGTAAATTATTAAAGGAAAATAAATCTAACAATTAAATGATAAATTATTCGATTCGCATTTATAATAAAATATCATTAATACGAACTTTTTTTTTACGTACAATGATGTACAGTGATAGTAAATGAAAATTAATCTAACAATTGAATGATGAATTATTATTATATGATTTATTATTTTTAAGTAGCTACACTGTACGTTGAATCTTCGTATACCAGGTTTTAAAATTATTTATTTATTTATTTATTTATGGTACACTAAGAATTGGTATTTGTGATTTAAATTGATTGAAATACGTGGTTGGTTTTAATTGGCTAAAACACGTGGAAAAAAAATCGTGTTAATTTATTACAAATTAATGTTGTGGTTAATTAGATGACACCACATTGTTAAATAATGCCGTGTAGAGAAGAACAATTAATTTAATAGTATTTTTTTTCCACCTGTTATTGTTATTGTGAGAAAAATTAGTGTAAGATTCCATTCAAAAACAAAAAAAAAAATATAAAATAAAATAAGACTTTTCTTTTTTTTCTTTTTTTAAGAAGTAACCATTAATTTTATTCTTTGTGGCCTCCAAAATTAATTACATGAAAACACTTTGATCAACAACATTTTTTTTTTTTCCTAGCAATAACTCACTCACGAATTCCTCTATAATAAATATTAATATTTTTATCAATAATATTTTTTAAAATATTTAAAAATATTATTATATTATAATTTTGTTATAATAAATACCACTAAACTTATAAAATATCGGCATGAATAATGATGTTCATGCATGTGACACAATGTTCATAAATAAATAGCTCCAAATTTGAGTACATCAACAGTGGCAACATAATAAATGAAGGGCCCTACCAGAGTTTTGTACATTTCCTCTTCTCAACTAAGTTAAGTCAATGATAACGAACATATATAAACTTACCAACAAAAAAAAAAAAAAAAACTAGTAAAAATAAAGTCACTAGTAATAGTAAGAATGATTAATATGGCAATAATAAATTAGAGACAAATTTTCTAATAAGAAACAATATTATTCGTACATTCAATTTTGAATGTACGATATATATTTCATCTATTTTTATATGAAATATTGTTCATTCCGAAGTGATCAGTAAAATTCATTCTATTTTAAAATAAATGGAATGTGTATCAAACATCTAATTTTAAATATATCAAAAGTATTTTTTTAAAAAAAGAGAGAGAGAGAGAGAGAGAAGCATTGTATGATGGAGCTTCCCAATTTGCTTGTCATAGTCAAAACCACCCAGGACAAGTGGGAGAAAGAGATGTGCATATGTTATGTAGTAAGTAGGAAGGGCTCAGAATAAAAGGAAAAGTCATTGAGAGAGTAGAAAGAAAAGAAAAGGAGCCAAAACCATGGATTAGAAAAGCACCTTTTCTATCAGCTGGTGGGAAGTTGGAGCACCAGGACACTCTACAAGCAATAAAAAGTATACAAGTGTGGCAGCTAATTAATTAGCATGTGGATGCACCTATATATATTAGATCCAATTTATTATCATTCTTATTATTATTATTATTAGGCTTAATTATAGAAAATCTTTATGATGATACCTGTCTTTTTTCGATTTAAAAAATTTTATATTTTAAGGAATTAAGAAATGTTCACAAAAAAAAATATAATGTTAATTGTAATAACTGAATGACCAAATTATTTTATTTTTATCTTCTCGTCACTTTCTCTCTCTTCCCTTTGATTTGTTCTTTTATTTTCATCAACTGATAATGTTGTAAGACAACCAATAATCTCAAATGTTTCATGTGAGAATGTCGTTGGCGGAGACCCGGAAAGAGATAAAGTATAGAGGAGCAAAAAAGAGCGATTATCGCTAAGCTGAGAGAAATCGTTGCTTCGACAGATGACGCGATAAAAAAGGAAGAGTAAGTGGGGACGAGTAAAAGAGCAAAGGGCAGCACCGTATGAAAAGAGGAGGTGTGGAGAGTGACCGGTGAGCAAGAACAAATAACACGAGAGAGGCACGAAAAAAAAAAATATAAGAATATTTTAGATATAATAAAATTATATAATATAAGATATAGATGACATCCTGATGAAACACTCATGACGGAAATCGAAGTGAATGTTTTTTAGTTTTTGAAAGAAAAAATATTTTTTAAAAAAAATCAGAAAGAAAATGTAAAAAAAATATATATGTTAATAAAAAAAATTCCTGTAATTTAACATTATTATTATTATTTAAGGGTTATTATTTTTGTAGAATCCTCTAGCAGAAGAATAGGATTCCGTGTCACTTTCCGGCTTCTAGAATTTTCATTTTTTTAATAACACCTTATTTTAAGTAAGAGTTTCTAGAAACATATATATATATATATATATATATTTGTCGTTTTAGTGAGCTAAGAGTTTTGAAACATATTTGAAATTTTAGTGAGCAAAATTGGTTCACTAAATCCGGAGGAGCCCTTCACTTGTTAAGAGGCTTCTCCACTCAAAAAATAATAATAATAATAATTGTAAACCATTCTTGCTTAAGATTTTATCTAGATGAGCAAAAATTTTAACATAATTATAATCGTTGAATTTAATTTCTGCTTATTTTATATATAAATTTTTCTATATATATATATGATTTGATAGTATAGTATATTTTATTTATAAAGTAAAAAATTAGAATTCGAATATAATATTTCGTTATAAATTTTTTATTGCAATACTTAATTATGGATAAAATGTGTAATTTTTATTTTTTTTATGTAAATAAAAAAAAAAAAGCAGCTATATTACACACACACACACACACAAAACAAAGAAAATAAGAAAGGAAAAAAAAAAAAAAAAGAGAGGTTGAAATGGCCAACATAGCAGTGGAGAACTTAAGAGATTCTTAGCTCACTAATGAAATAACAAAAGAAAAAGAGAGAGTCGAAAGCGATTTACATTGAATCTAATATACAAAAGTGTAAATTTTTGTTTACTTTTATTTGTTTTGAAAAAAAAAGAGAAAAAGAAATAACCTATTATAAAACCATCTTTTCACTATAACATTACAATACCATGGAGAGTGATTGTTGTACATTGCGGAAAATTTGAGGAGAAAAAATGATTAGATATTTAATTTTATAAAAAAATGTTAAAAAATAATCGTTGATTAATAAAAAAATCAAAATATTATTTCATTCTTTAATAAGTTAAAATGTAATTTCATGTCCAGATTATCCTCGTAATTATTTGATTGATGCTTCTTTCAAAAATTTTAGGGCTTTAATTTTTAAAATTACAATTTAGATATTAATTTATATTAATATTTTAAAAAAATTGAATATAGATATATATTCAAATTCAATATATTCAATATATTTAAGACATTTTTTTTTTCTAATTTAGACACTATTTAATATGTTTAAGAAAATTTTAAAATTCCTCTAATTTAAACATTAATTTTGTTTCACTGTTTAAAATTTTTTGAAAGTGGTGAATATTTAAATTCAACATATTTAATATAATTAATAATAAATTTTAAAATTTCTCTAATTTATACATTAATTTTGTATCAGTATTTTAAAAATTTTGAATATGATTAAATTTTGATTTAATAAAAATTTAGGGTATAATACAAATTTATTCTTAAAATAGAATTGTACGGACTAAATTAATTCAAACTTTAATAATAAAAAGTGATCATTTAAAATAATGAGATCATATATTATAATTAAAAATATAAACTAAAAATAAATTAAAAGTTTAATTTAGAAACCTCCTATTAGTTTAAACAATATAATACAATTTAAAATTACGACTGAATAAATCTAGATTACATAATTTAAATTTTAAGCTTATAATAAATCTCTACTATAAAACTTTAATAAAGTAAATAAAGTTAGAACTGTAAATAAATTAGATAATATTTTGTGGAACAAATCTAAACTATTTGTATATTTTATCAATTTGATCAGTGGAATCGATTTGATTTATTAAGTTAGTTTTATTTTTTATGGTTAAATTTTTTAAAATTATATTCATATTTTAAAAAATTTAGTTCCTTATCTTTTAGTTTGCAATTAGCTTTCTAACTATTATTATTTATTTTAATTAAGTTAGTAACAATAATTTAAAAATCAGATTGAAACCAACTAATTAATTCGACATGTTTAATCCGACATGTTAGATTATAGTCTGTCAAGCAGCTTGATTCAATTATTTGAACGGGATAAGATTAAGAATAATTATGAACCATTAAAAATAATAAATATTTTAAGACATAATAATATTTTAACTGCTAGTGATAATAAATATTTTAAATGTAAAAATTTAAAAATATTAACATGAGTGGCAAAAAATAATAATAATAATAATAATAATAATAATAATAGTTATGGACCAATGGTTACTGATGTCAACATATCAAATTGGATTAGTGGAATCCGAACCGATTATCAATTCCAAAACTAGTACTCAAATCCAACGGATTTTAAAAAATATATAAAAGTTTCGGATTAGCATCAATAATTTAAACAATATATTAAGTTGGTATCAATAATTTAAAAGTTAAATTGAACTAACTGGTTAACCCAGTACAATTAAATTTTTTTTTTTTTGATCCGGAAGAGATAATAAATAAACGTTTTAAATATAAAAATATTTCAACCATTAGAGGTAATAAATATCTTAAACATAATTTTAAATGTAAAAATTAAAAGAATTAAGATTATTGATTAAAAAAAAGTAATGGTTAAGGACCGTTGTTTAGCGACGTCGACGTGTTAGATTTTGTCCGAATTTTATAAAATTTGAATCTGACCATCAATTCTAAATCCAAAACCTTTATCTAAACCCAAACTAAAAATTCGAAACTCAAATCCAAATCTAAAATAATTATTTATTTCTATCATATTTTAAAAAAGAACAGAAATAGAAAAAAAAAAAAGAAGAACAAAGAGATAAAAAAGAAATTAAATTAGATAATATAATAAAAATAAAATTACTTAATTATTTATAAATCAAAAATCAGAAAATATTTTTTTAAGGTATCTGATAATCCATATTTATATTAAGAGCAATGCTACCTGTACACCCCGAAGGGGTATACATCATACACCTCCACCATTTTAATGGTGGCGATACTTTTTACGGGTCACATCAAGTGACCCATCATCACACCCCCACCCTTAGATGGGTGGGGTGTATGATGTACACCCCGAAAGGGGTGTACACATAGCATTTTCCTTAGAGCAATGCTACCTGTACACCCCGAAGGGGTGTACATCATACACCTCCACCATTTTAATGGTGGCGATACTTTTTACGAGTCACATCAAGTGACCCATCATCACACCCCCACCCTTAGATGGGTGGGGTGTATGATGTACACCCCGAAAGGGGTGTACACATAGCATTTTCCTTTTCCTTATATTAAAGTCACATGCTTTTGTAGGTAATAACTAAATAAAAATTAAATCAAAATTAAAAAGTACAGAAAGGAAATATCCCAACAATCTGGGAAAAAAAAAACAATATTAATGGCCATGTGCACAAAGACGAGTCATGCTACAGGTGGCTGGGTCAAAAAAAAAAAAAAAAAAAAAAAAAAAAAAAAAAAAAAAAAAAAAAAAAAAGTTTGATTCTTTCTTCTTTTTTTCTTTTTTTTTTTCTCCCAGAAAGTGTCAATAATCTATTTGTTTGTATGTATGAAGTTGATCGCTTCCTTGTTGACAATAATAGGAAATAATCTACCTAACTAGTTTGCTAGAACTTAATAATTAATATTTAAAAGTTCGAGTTCAAAATTTTAATTATTTTATATATTTAGCTGAGATTATTTTTAAAAAATAAGTAAAACTGATAGTTGTTCAGTTTTATATTTTTTTTTCTAAAAAAATAAAAAATAAAAACTAGAAAAAATATTTTTAAAATAAATCATTTTATTATTTCACTACAAATTATAGCACAAAATAAGATAAGAGGATCAACATTCTCAAATTGAATATTTTTAATGTAAATTACCTTGGATATCTTAACAAAAAATCATCAGAAACAAGGGAAAAAATCCATAACCCAGGAATTATACAATTTTTTATAATTAATCTTATTACAATCTATCTATCTATATTCATCTATCTATACCTATATATTATTCCTCATATTTTTTTTTACCATGTGTCACTATTTTTTTCATTTAAAATGAACTGGCTCAAGCTCTCTAGTACATATTGCCATCTTTTTTTGGTTGAACTGACTCAAATCCTCTACATATTTATTTTTTTTCCTTTGCTTGAACCGAAATCGTCTACTATGTATTTTTTTCTTTGTTTGATTGAACGAATCGGATTACGTGCCGAACTAAGTTCTACACATTTTTTTTTTTTTTCTGTGCTTGAGCCAAACCGAGTTACATGCTGAACCGGCTCAAGTCCTCCACATATTTATTTATTTATTTATTTTTTTAACTGAATCGGATCACAGATACTGCATCATTCAATCTTTGCTTGAATCAAACCGGATTACACATATAGATCGTATTTCTATATTTTTGTATTTAAACCGAACCAGATCATACCTACTGCATTGGGCCAAATCGGTCCAACTAGTCCCTATATTTTCATCTTTCTTTGCTTTAATCGAACTAACGCGTCTTTTTTTCTTAGTTTGAACCGAACCACCGTCTCATCGTCTTTTTTTTTTTTAGTTTGAACCGAACCACTATCTTGTCCTCTTTCTTAGTTTTTACATTTTTTCAACTCTTCATCTTTCTTGTGAACTGTTACTTTTATTTGTTTAAACCCTAAACGCTATATATATATACTAGTGTAGTTACCCGCGCGATGCGGCGGATAAATATTATCAAAATATTTTTTTATCAAAAAAAAAAAAAGTTAATCATTCTGAACCCTAACATAAAAATCTATCAGCAACAATAAGAGTAAAATATTTATTCACTCAGGATTAAAATCTAAGACATATATAGAAATATAATGAAGTTTAGAGAGAGAATGAGAGAGAGCTCACGTTCAATGAGCTACGGTGACGGCGACAACGGTGGCGGAGGAGGAGAAGGAGGAGTAGGCGGAGAAGTGGAGGATTCTTATCGGCGATGGCGGTCGCGGTGGCAGTGGCGGCGATAGGTAGGAGTTGATCATGAGCGATGCCCCCCGTGCGGTTAAAGAAGGCGAGGATCGGGTCTAGATTTTCGGTGAGGTCGGGGGTGGAAGATTTTCAAAAACAGAGAGTTGGATTGGAAGAAGGTGGCCATGAAGTGGACGATGGAGATTTTGATCTTGGAGGAGGACGAGGAAGAGGAAGGCAAGGAGATTTGGAGGTTCTCCACGACGGGAAGGAGGAGGCAAGGATCGAGGGTGGAGGGGTCGAGGGAGAGAGCGTTATTGTCAACGGAGATAGTGAAGAGAGAGGTGGTGGCTTAGAGAAAGAGGGAGAAAAGAAGAATAATAATAAAAATAACTCAAAAAGGGGAAGATATAATTAATTCATTGAAAGTAGGGAGTAAGAAGAGTTGGAAGTTGGAAATGAGAAGAATTTATAATTAATTGAATGGGAAGAATTTATAATTAATTCCTTGAGAGTTAGGAATAAGAAGAGTTGGGGGTTAGTGAAGAGTCTATCATTAATTCATTGAGAATTGAAAAAAAGAATAGTGAAAGAAAATTGTGACACGTGGCAAAAAATATGAAAAATCATATAGAGGTATAGATGATAAAACTTCTTTAATGGCTAGTCTATAAATTTTAAAATATCACATAAATCGATGTAAAATGTCAGATTTCGAAGACTTTCCAACATAGCGAAATAGATAAGTAGAGAAAACTAAATTAAATTAGTCTATCAAGATGTTAATCTTATATCTTATTTCGATTTGATATGTCCACCTATGATACTGATAATTTGACTTCACCTTAATTTTTGGTATATGAATTTAAACATTTTCAATGCATCTTTTATTATTTATTATTTTTTCACGCAATATTTTAAATATTTTTTCAAAATATTCGTAGATGAATTTGCAGGTTACAGCAAATATAAGAACTCTTACAGGTTACAGCAAACATTAGCTCTCTCATATCTTAAAGATACAATTATAGAATCCAAACGTGTCTTTGACAACAAAATGTGAGTCACAACAACAAGAATCTCTTTTACAAAGAAATCCAAAGAATTTCTGTATGAATAAGAAGAAGAAGAAGAAAAAAAAAACACTCAAGAAAACAAATGGAACAAGGTGTTCTACACAACATACTATGCAGCAGGTTCACCACAAGGCACGCCCTTTATTTGCGTCTGCTTCCTGCCGACCAGGAGGAGGAAAAGTGAATTGAAGAAAACTGAAACTTAAAAATGTCTGTACCGTAGCCTTGGAAAAAATTGGCATTTTATTCTCTCAATCACTGGCTGTGATAACCCCATCAGCTTTATTATTACCAATTGAGGTTTCGGGCTTTATTGGAAGAACAAAATGAATCACTTCTCCTCCGCAATTAATTATATTTTTACACCTCTATTAGCAACTGAGGGGGGAGGTCCGTCCCCTCTCGAACTTTGCCCTGCGTTTCTTGTCAGTGATAATGGGACTCAGCAACCGCTCCGGTTCAATTTCCGACCTCAAACAGGATTGCAACCACTTCAGATGCCCGCTACACTGCTTGTGGTCGGTAAAGCTTCCGGGAAGCTCTAGATCGGTCGAATCAACTTTCCTTTCGTACTTGGAGTACCACTTTGCTTGTAAATAAGACAGGGATCTCCATGGAGGGAGAGGCATCGAATTCTGCTTGAGAGACCATTTGGCAGCTTCAACCATGATTTGCAAGAATTGTTTCAGTCTAGGTAAAGTGCCAACAAATACGGCCGGAAGAGAATTCAAGATAGCATCATACGATTCAACTGCCCTTGCTATTTCAAAGTGGCTTCTAAAATCAATCTCGATGATCAGACGCTCATACATCCCGGTGTTGCCCATCATAAGAAGATCAATATATTCATGATCACCTAAAGATAGTTTTGAAAACTTTCAGAAGAGAGGAATGAATTCAACATCAAAGTCTAATTAAAAACACACAGCCTGTGTCTGAACTCTGGCGTAATCTGAAAAAGGGTATCTAACCTTTGAAGTATTGATTTTACTATGTGACCTTTCGTTACTTTTTTTATTTCAAAAATGTCTGTCCCAGTTCTATTGGAACTTCACGATTTCCGTATGACGAGTTACAGAATTGTACCAGTTAAAAGAGTTTAAAAAGAAATCACTATGTTCTGATGCCAAGGTAGTTGATCAAATTTCAGAGCAGGTTTTATAGTAAAATCAAAATTTCCTGAAGTGCAGTTACGCATTTCCAAATGAGCTGTGTTCATACAAGGAATGTACATTTTTAGCAAGTCTAATCAGCTGAATGTATCATCAATAAACAAGTGCAAGTCAGAAATTACCTCCAGGAACTTTGTCGAATCCCTGCCATCTGGATGAGCACACAGCTGCGTCGTAACCAGAAAGTCTCAGGAGCTTTACTAGTGAGTGCCGAATACAGCTGGCATTGCATTGCCCGTTTTTAACTGTACAAAGATCCGACTCCTTGATAGAGAGCAAGAGCGAGTGCACAACAGAGAGCATATCGCTCTCGTGTTGATCCACGGCTCGCTTATAGAACTGCAACACAGCAAAAGCAACTAAATTCATATAACCAAGTTGTTTCAAAGGGACAAATCATCAAATATGATATACTCCTAGATCAAACGGAGCACTTTTAACATATTCAAAAGCCAGTGAAGTGAATATAACCTGTAAGTTTTCCGTGCTAATAACAACACCAAAGTTCATGGGTGATTTTTTAGACATTAGAAAGTTAGAACCTCAAAATCATCATAAATCAACAATCAAATGTTAAGGGTAATCAATCATCTTCGAACACACTCTCCCTCTTGGACGACGAACAGAAAGATATGGCAAATTATGGAGAAAAACACTCCTGCAGATATTTAGTGACACCTGACATGTCTCAGGGTGCATGATTAACCATCATGAACAATCTAACTTTTCTCTACCCAATAAACACCTTTCCCAAAGACATTAACGGCAAGCCATGAGATATGAATAGGAGATCTTTGGCTTCATATTAAGGATGGTATATACGCGATTTTGCACTCACTTAACAGCAAATCATAAACTTATCAAACAAAAAAAAGGTCAGCTTTACAGTATAGAAATAAAAAAAGGGCTTGTATCAATGGAGTACACCACAATTTGCGTGATCAAGATTTCCTGCTATTCCACATTAAAAAAGAATTATCGGACACAGTTTAAATCTCCAGTTTTGAGGTGACCCATCTCTTTAACATGCAATAGAATCATTACAAAAACAACGGTTATAGACCCACAAAGAATTCCAAAAAGATCAAATTAAAACTGGGGTGGGCACAACATTAAAAAATGCAACCTACTCCTATTTCTATCACAAATGAAAAGATACAAGCTGCATACAAATAATCTTTCATTTTTTTTTTTTCTTTCTTTTGGGGTAAAAAAACCTCCTGAATTGGCCTAGTGCTTAATAGCTTATGCAACTCCATATCATTAATGACGAGAAAACCAATCACAATTCTATAATACAAACTGATAAACACAACAAAAGGCCCTTAAAAACAAAAGAGAGAATCAACACAAGAAACGGATCAAAAGTGAGCGAAACTATACCAGAATCTTCTCGGCGAGGTGCCCGAGATCGGAGAACCCAGAATCGCTGTCGCTGCTGTAGCGCGAATCAGCGCCGCTGCTGCCGTTCTCTAAGAAGTCCCTCACCATCATCGCGAGGTCATGCTCGCTCTCGTGGCTGAACCCCCCCACGAGTTCCCCCCGCCCCTCCCCTCCGCCCCGCGCCACCACCGCGATCCCCACCGCCGCCGCCGCCGCCGCGCCCCGCGGATCCAATCCCCACGTCGCCATCTTCGGCGGCGGCCGCAGCAGGATCGCGGGCGGCGAAGGCGCTTCCCCGAGCCGCACCCCGAGTCCCTTGCTCAGGAGCATGAGACCCGATCCCTAAACCCTAATTTCGCCTCTTTTGATCCAAATTGAAGGTGAATTTGTCTATACAAACCAAAATTGAACGCTCTTCACGCAATTTATACGGGGAAAATGGATTGGATTGGATTGATTAGGGTTTTGGGAACCCTAACCCAAATTTTGCCTACGAACCGGGACGGGATTTGGTGAGAGATTCCGAGATCCGAAGCGGAGAGGCGAAGGAAGAGGAAACGATGGCCCCAAAGAGAGGAGGAAGGTAGAGAGAGAGGCGAAAGCAACGCGAAGAGGCGGTATCTCTATATATAGTATAAAAAATAAAAAATAAAAAACAATGTTACTGTTATTGTCATGACAATAAAATGACGATAATACCCCTCACATTTTCGAAATCGTTGTTCTCGGCGCTCCTCGAAGGGGCCGTTATAAAGAGTTTTTCGTGGACCCGGAGTATAAAACGAAGTTTCCTATATATCAATCAAAACTATAAGAGTAATGCTACATGTACACCCCGAAGGGGTACATCCTACACCTCCACCCATTTAATGATGTCGATGTTTTTTACGGGTCACATCAAGTGATCCCTCATCACACCCCCACCCTTAGATGGGTGGGGGTATGAGATGTACACCCTTTACGGGTGTATAAGTAGCATTTTCCAAACTATAAAGCTACATTCGATATATAAAATATTAAAAACTTTTTACTTTAATATATAATCGTAAAAAATTAATGGAGTTGAAAATAAATTTTTAGACTTTGGATTCCATGGTCCTCTTAATTTAGTACACGCATTTGTAAGCTGATTTTGCTATTAATAGCTCCATTTTTCAGAATCTAGCTATTTTTAAATAGCATAAATCACGTAAAAAAATTACTTTTAAATTTTTAAGGCTTTTATATTTAATTTTTTGGGTCTATTACCATCTTTATAGACCGGGTTCATGAAATAGATATTAGAGGAGAAGATACTGTTCATTGGGCTGGGCGGGAAACTGGTAAATAAATAGCTAACTAACACTTTTGGTCGGTGGGGGAGTCACAAAATATTTTAATCCTCAAATTTTAATTTATATTAATTTTTAATTTAATTATTTTTATTTTTTATAAGTATAATTTTTTAATTAATTTAGTTAAATAAATATTAAAATATTACTAATATCATAATAATTAAAATATCATATTATTTACACACACCAGAAACACATTAATATTTAGTTAACTGAATTAAATTATAAAATTCAATTATAATTAATAAAAATTTAAGAATTAAAATGCCACATGTTTCATAATTTGAAAGCCGAGAATACAATTAAATCTAAATAAATTTACAAATTTATGTGATAATGGACGTTAAGGATTAAATACTCCTGGGAAGATCACAGCAGTATCCGTTCGAACAATCTGCGGTTGGTTCGGACTGTTAACAGAGGTTGGATTAGTTGGAAAATTTATGCCTTAATTGGGCCAAAATTTTGATTTAATTTAGCTTAAGGACCCAAATTACTTTAGCTTGGGGAGAAACAGAGTGAATTCATTTGCCAATTTTAGGACAAATTATAAGAGTAGTTAATCATCGCTGTCACATAACTGCTTCTTTACTTTAATTAAATGAGAATTAGGTGCAATTTTCAACTAATTAATTAGTGTTTGCTCTAACAAAGAGAATTTAAAAAGTAGTCTAGCTACTAAAAATCTTGTATCTATGTGACATTGCTTTACTAGCAATAATTTTTTTGGTAAATAAAATTTTTTAAAGATTCACATAAAAAAAAAAAAAAAAAACATTTAATAGCTATGCTTCTAAAAGAATATTACTAAATGGATTGTGCTATTTAAGGATATATATATATATATATATATAGAGTTGGGCCGGTATGCATGGATAGCACCATTCCAATTTAGCCATCCATTTTATAGTACTTGGATCGCATTGAGATTCGTGAAGACTATTTAATAAAAAAAGAGAAAAAAAAAAGTAAAAAAAAAAAGTAAAAAATAAAAAGTTTTTCTTTTTAATTAAAAAGCTTGCACGAATTTCAATGTGATCCAAATATTACAAAATGAATAGTAAAATTGGACTGGTGCTATTAATAGCATTCCAGCATAACTCTCTCTCTATATATATATATATATATATATATATATATATATATATATATATATATATATAATTCAATGAAACGGTCACTAATTCCAAAAACTCTTAATTGGGTTTATTAAAGTTGGTATAGGCCTATTAATACTACATCTTTTTTAAAACATAAGGATGTCATTTAATGCATAGGTTTACTTATTTTAGTGTTAAAAAAAAAAACACATGGATGCTAATAATAATAAGGATCCAAAAAAAAACATATTACATCATGGCATTATTAATAAATGATGATATTAGCAATTATTTTAGATTTGATATATTAATAATGTAGCCACTTTAGTTACACATAATAATTTGGATTTGCTGAATCTAATCAGAATGTGTGCATAATTAAATGGGAATTTGCCAACCAATATTATCTGGAACCACTAATGGCGAGATTCAATTAATTAATCAACTAATTAATGGGAACAGAACATAAGAAATGGAAACTTATGGACCAAGAAAGAAGAGGACACGGTCGATAAAATTATAAAAGTGCGAGGACATTTTGGTAAATTCGGAGGGTGGGGGAGAGGAAACAGGAGAATACCTTGGCGGCCAAGTTTGAGCTCTATAGGGGACGGGGACGACGCGCGACACGTGTACTGCAGGACAGTGCAAAGTTCAAACACACCGCGGCTGGGAATAAAATTTGACACACAGTTGACGACGAATCCTTCGATCTTTTTGTTTTTCGTTAATAAATTTCTTTTTTTTAACACATCTCCCTCAAATAATTTATTGATAACAATAATAATAATAATTGTAGATTTTTGGCGGTGGCCTGTGGATAACATTTCATTAAAAACACTGAATTATCACGAATCCTTCATTTAAATTACTTGTTTTAATTTTATTTTTTATTATTATTATATTTTTTTAGTGCTGCTTTTATTTCTGATGGTATATATATATATATATAGGAAAATGCTATGTGTACACCCTTTTTGGGGTGTACATCATACACCCCACCCATCCAAGGGTGGGGGTGTGATGATGGGTCACTTGATGTGACCCGTAAAAAATATCACCACCATTAAAATGGTGGAGGTGTATGATGTACACCCCTTCGGGGTGTACATGTAGCATTGCTCATATATATATATATATATATATTCTTAATAATGGTGTGGGGACAAGCTGAGCCGTATGATTGGACCGCAGAACTTTTGTGGACCACGTAACTCTATCATCCTACGGCTACGGCAACGGCAAGTAATAAAGCACTAGAGGGAATAAATGGAGTGACTACTAAAACTAACCCAAGGTATAGGGTAGGTGGATATATAGTTTAGAGACACGTTTATCACCATACGAATATGGACTCCAACATATCCTCTCACAAATAAATAATAATAAAATAGTCACTGCGGTAGAGATGTCACATGTGTTAAATAATAAAATCATCAGAACAGTAGATTTATCACATGTGCAAAAACATTTTATACACAAGATAGTGCATTAACATTTACCTAGGTGAGTGTTCCTAACATAAACGACAAAAATTTAAATAATTAATAATTAATATTTTATCTAAATTTATTTTTTAAAATATAAATAAAATAAATAACACGTTATATTTTTTGTTTAAAAAAAAAAAACCTTTCAACTAAGTGGGAACGCATACCTGTATATCCCTAGATGGATTTTTTTAAAAAATAATCTTATAAATGTTTAAAATTTATAAAATAATTTTGTTTTTGTCAGCTTTTCGACGACCCGAAAACAGTGAATCGTTCACGCCTTCCGTATTTCTTCAGAAGACGGTAAATCAATTAGCGCATTTAATATTATACTAAAAGCGCTAAATGATTCATCTCCTTTAGTGTAATGCTAAAGACGCTGAAATTCAACGCATTTCGTATTACACTAAAGGCGCTGAACCATTCAGCATCTTTAGTGTAATACTAAAGACGCTGAATGTCAAATTACGCTAAGTCCTGATCTATGTACCGAAGGCGGTGAATCATTCACCATCTTCAGTATTTATACTGAAACCGGTGAATGGTTCACCTTCAGTATATACATTAAAAACGGTAAATCATTCGCCGCCTTCACAGAATTTTTGTGAATCATTCACCGCCTTCAGGCTACCACACCAACGTGGCGTTGAACTGGCAAGAGCAAAGTTAGTTTTGCAAAAAAAAAAATCAGTATGACTTAATTTTGGTAGGTCAATTAGACCAAAGCTCAAAGGCTCAAACAATTGTAAGTCGCTGGACGTGCCCAAATTTGGTCCATCAAACTATTGCATGACTATGTAAAAGTCTTCAGTCGTAAAAAGACATAGCCATCTTTTTTAAAGGAAAATGAAAATACTATCAAGTTGCAAGAACCATGGTTGTTAAGACAACGCACCCAAAAAAAACAAATAAAAAATAAAATTAGCATTGCATATACTAATTTGCTAGCTTAGTCACGAGAAAAACAAGATATATTAATCTGGTATTGGCACACAAATGGAAAACACGTAAAAAATAAAAATAAAAAATAATAAAAATTTAAGGGTTGGGGCAAAAAAAACGACCGTATCTGCAAATAAATCATTGAGTTTATAGAGGATAGTTTTTTAGATAGCAAAATTATGACCTGGACATTGTTGATTCCTGGATTTGTCGTTATAGTAACACAAGAAGACTAGCACTTTTAAGCACATACTAATAAGAAGATAATACATGTCTAATTAACATTTAAGTAATTAATGTAAACAGAGCAAACCATTTAATCGCGCTCACGAAATAGAAAGCCATATCACCTTATCGCACGAAGACTGTCGAGCCAATGGCTGCCACAGATTGTGCAGCCGGCACCATGATGCCGCTTCTATTATAGTCTTCTCGCCACAACCACAAGCTCCATTGTCTTGCGTTTTGGCAACACAACTTATATGGCTAGAAATTAAATTCTAAAAAAAAAAAGAGATGAAAATGATCATACTGCAAACTCCACATCACAATAAATGGAAAGAAAATAGAGTGATGCTACAGCCACCTGGTGCACTACCATGTTCTAGAACTCTCTAGATGTAAGGAAATTAATTGGATTATTACTGTAATTCAATATTGTGAACCAACCTATTAGTAGGCCCCAAAACAAGAATTAGAATTAAATGGGAAGAAATTAAACTGAAAAAGAAGCTAGATGAAATTGGAAGTTAAAAACCTCGCGGCGTTATGATATCATGTGAAATAATTGATTATTCTGAAGCTTAAGCTAGTAGATAAAATATTTTTTATATTTCATATTCAACAAATATATAAAACAACCAAGATCAAGCAACTCCACCAAATATAGATATAGGTGTTGCTTTCTCTGAAGTCCGCTCTTATCAACATGTCCATAAACTTCACAGGAATTAACTAGTGGGCCACTGGTATTTAAATCCACAACCACCCTAATTGGGACTGCAATTGCTCACTAATGCTCTACTAAAGTAAAACACCTAAAGCCTCGGCAATTAATTTACATTCTATCTAATTGTATCGTCGAAACGTGGCACTTCCTTAAATCTGATGGTTAAGAGAAGCCCGTACTAGATTATTCTATTTATGACCGACCATTCCTAGCGTAAGTGGCAAAGGATTTGATAGTTAATATTCGAGGTTTCAAGTTTGAAGCTTAATTCCTTCGCAATTTCAAAGTAAATTTATTTCTAAAAGTAATGGACAAAGCGGATAGAATGCTACCATGGTCTAAAAATAAATAAATAAAATAAAATATTCTCTCTATGTAATGGGAAGCAATATCTAATAAAGCTTGTTCTTACCCTAATACTTCTATATCTATTGTCTAGGTATGAAATGGTCTAAATCCCCTTTCCGGGAAAAAAAAAATAGAAAGTCAATCCTCATGTTAATCATTGACCAGCTAGAAATCCAATAATTAAATCATGTTCTCATGAGTCAACAAGAATCTTTCTTCAAAAGATAGTGCTTTGTGTGAGTAATCTTCTACCTGGACTGTGTCAACATCTGGACAGATCATGACTCAAAGTGCAATTAAGATTCCTTACATCAAGATAAGAAAGTATTTTATAGTACAAGCCTTCATAAACTCATCAAGTTAAGCAGCTACTTTTATACGAATGTGAACTTCAAGTTTGAGGTTAGAGCTGAAATATTCAGAGTTGAGCTAGAATAATCTTAGAAGTGCTACTAATCACATACCTCTAACTTTTCAACCCTTGGATCTACAACTATTCCACCCACCCCACTAAACCCCAGGCATTCAAGGACTACAGAGGGTGGAAGCAAGTGAATAGTAATACTTCTACGAGCATTCCAGCACAATTCAAATATTTATAACTTAAACCGCGCAATTTCATATATTGGAACAAGCAAAATAGAATCCTGCTTTGGCAAAGACCTGTTTTCCTAAAGTCGCAAGTAAGTTTCTATAGAAACCCATCAAACGGTAAAGATAAAATAATTGAAAGTCAAACATTATATAAAGCCAAACCAGGTGTACCAGCCAGTGTGAATTATAATTCACAGCATAACAATAGGCACAAAGATCTTAAGATTGAAGCAATACAAGGACTTCAATCAATGTGGGAACCTTTAGTTCCTAAAAAAGAAATTTGACAAAGTAATACACAGAGTTCAATCAATCTGGGAATCTAAGGCTATAAGTTGACAAATTATTGGAGAACATAAAGCGTGTTGCATGCTTTTGTGTTCCCCATTCTTGTGTTGAGAAACGGGCTTTCTACTTGAGAGGAATAACTATTATCGCAAGTAAAGAATGATGGAGGGTGGAAAAGACAAGACAAGAAGGAAATATTCGAAAAATTCAAAAAAAATGGTAAACTTTGGAACCGGAAAAAGAAAGCATGGAATCTTAATACTGCACGAAATTTATGTTTTGTCTGTCCTCTTAACTTCTGCTGAACATTAGATAGCATACCATAGTATATTTTTATTTTATGACATCTGTAGAAGAAGATTAAAAGATTTGCCCACTTTATTTTACAAGATAAATGTCTATAATGATCCTTCGCAGCGGACAGCTTGGAAACAACTAAAATTCCTACTAAAATTCTTATGGCTACAAAAAGGACAGAAATAGTTTATTGGGAGCAAAGCAGACAACAGTTACCTTCAGTGGTATATTTCTTTTCACCGTCCGGAGTTGAAGATTATCGGTGATCACAGGAAGCTGTACAAATTTTGCACATTATCTGGGCCTTAAATCTCGCTGAAAAAAAGAGAAAGTTGGAATCATAAGACAAGATAACAATGGCCCAAATTAATGTACCTTTCTTGGAAGTTAAAGCATTACTAATATTTTGTGGGTAAGCAACGCTTGAATGATCACAAGGTGATTTCATGGTGGCTCAAAGCAGCCTTAATAAAAGTAAATCTCCAAACTTTGTAAGCATTTCTAGTATTGAAAATATGACATCACGGAAATATTAAATAAGCAAAAAGCACATGGTACATGAAAATAGGCACATTATAAGCAAGAGGCAATGGTACATGAAAATAAGAGCATAACAAACTATATTTTATTGACAGGTCAAAATTTACCAAGCAGATTAATGCAAATTTCAATATTAGATTTTGATCTTCATAGTCTACAAATATTTTGTCAAAGGATTTAATCATACATGATACCCTAGTGACATGGTTGCATTTTTTGTTAGAACAGAATTGCAAAATAGATGATAGCAAGCCACATCAGATTCTTCTAAAATAGAATCAATTATTTCCTAAAAAAAAAAGTTAAGCCATTAACATATCATAAATTGCAAGCTAACAATAGATGAACCATGTGGTAGCTACCATATACTCAAAATACGGTGCAAAGCTTTTCAAAGGTAAACACTACGAAGAAAAAAGGTATAAGGTCTCCACGTTGCAAATTACTTGGCTTATTTATATCCATGCCAAGCAGTAGGCATTCAGGTCTTAAAAATGCAAGAAAGTAGCTTCCTATGTAATTGATTTCTACTTTTATAACAAAAAAAAAAAACACCATTCCATGAATTTTCTTTGAAGATTTATGGTTATGTACCAAGAGTTTCATCATAGAGCAAAGATAAAAGACAGCCACCAACTTAAGGAGAATTAAACACCAACTTACGCGTGGACCGCGATCCACCCCTTGTGGCCGTTTGCTTCCCATAGCATCCGCTTGTTGTATCATTTGTGGGCTGTCATGTTTATAGAAAGCCTGCAAGGTTCTTACCATGAAAGGGCGCACTATGTTTACTTCCATTGCAGAAAGATTTTTGAGCTGAAAGAAGTAAATTGTCATAAGCTAAAGGCAAACAATGTCAACTGAGCAAAAATTTATTATTAGTAAAACACGATAATCGAGAGGGCTAATGAGAAGAATGGAAATGGATGTATGCAGTCTCTTTAGCATGATAACAAGTTAACAACCATCACACAAATGCAGGATAAGAATAACGCAGAGATTAACAATGTATTCCCAGACATATCAGAACAGGATAAATAACAAGAGGCAACCAGGATGTGTACCTTTACTGCATGTGTACGACCAGATATTGTCTCCAAGCCAGTTTCAACCTTATGAAACCTTACATCTCTAATGTCCTCAATCAGGGATCTCACCTGTACTATAATAAATTGTAACAGAGTATTTAACAAAACCCATAGAATTATGAAGGTTGTGAGCTTGTTCGAAACTCACCATGTATACATCTGGGATGTCGTCAAGAGCACTGGAGACAACAATCATTAACTTTTGCATCCAAAAATAATAAAAGAGACAGAATCAATGGTAAGATAAGATATCATTGGTCACATACTGGTCAAATAAAAGCCTAGAAATTTCAACATAGTGGAATGGCAGTGGTTGAAATTCTCGAGGTGACTCTCTTTCTGCTTCTAACACCTGCGTCAACCTCTCTGGAAAAAGCACCAATTAAGAAAGGGCGTCAGCATGATCACAGTAGAAATTTTAATAAGCCATCGAGAGAAGAGATAGACGAAGAAAATAATACAGACAACTATGGATACAAGGCAACTGGAGAGAAGCATGATAACAATTACAACATTCAAAGCAGGATCTGAGTTTGAACTATTCATAAGAGCAACCAGAAAAGCTGGCCTTCTCATTTGAAAAATTGTAAGAAATTAACTATCCGTCCAGACAGATTCAGACCTAAAATATTTGTTGAATACTAGTTAGATAGCAGCAAACATCAAGAGAAGTCCATCAAATCATCTACCCCTTGAGAATACAAAATAGAGTGTCGAGCTTCATGATTTCTCAATTCAAGCAATTCCATGTATGACTCTACATACACAAAAGAAATGCTAGTATGTTACAGCAGTCACCTCCATTACTTTCTTGATAGGTCTCTTTTTTTTTCATATTTGTATATGCTATCCCAAAAGCCACTTGACCTCTTTTTTGTTTGGTTTCTATTTTCTAACAAGTGTACTCATTCATATTTGTATATGCTATCCCAAAATAGAGCGCCGAGCCTCATGATTTCTCAATTCAAGCAATTCAATGTAGGACTCTACATACACAAAAGAAATGCTAGTATGTTACCGCAGTCACCTCCATTACTTTCCTGATAGGTCTCTTTTTTTTCTCATATTTGTGTATGCTATCCCAAAAGACACTTGACCTCTTTTTTGTTTGGTTTCTATTTTCTAACAAGTGTACTCATTGAGATATTCTTAAAATTCTAACATATAATACATTTAGCATGGCTCTGCTCCCTTGTTGCCTTTGAATATCATCTTGCTTAAAAGCACAAACTCCGTAACCTCCTTTCAATGATATTGTGCATTTCAATCCTAAGCACTTGATCCAACCAATCCTACTAACCCAATTTATCTTTCCTTTCATGAAAAAAAATTTAAATTACGTTTTTTTGTTGCTGGAAGAACAAATAGATTGCTTCTTCCAAGCAACAAATCCTCTCTGCTTATAGTTCACGACACACGGATTATTTCGTTCGGACATTATAGAAAATCGAATACACGAGGAAGAGAGCGCAAAATTCTCACCAACCGTCATCCAATCTGGCGTACGGATAGTGCACTTGCCACGCTTCTTCAGAGCCGCAGCAAGCCAAAGCGGCACTTTACTAGGAATTTGAGGAAAGAACGGACCGAAATCACCCTGTTAGCACACAATCAATGCCTCACATATCAAATACAACCTCTTACAAAACCCTGACGAGATTATCAACTCACTAGTCACTATCCACAAATCCTATTACAGATTTCACAAAAATAGAATAAAACAAAAAGGAGTAAGAAGAATTGTGATTACGCGAATCATGTTGAGAGATTCCATCCTGATGTTGGGGACGATCTCCACCACTTCATCCTCAGCAAGAAACTCCACCTGATAATTGGAAATAGTTAACGCTGAACATTTTGATCATCTTCAGAGCTCAGAGAAATGATGCAGTGAACAAATCAATGGGAAGGAAAATGGAGAAGGAGATGAGCTCGACACCTCTGGAGCGGAGAAGATGGAGAGGTGGGGATCGGATTGGCCCGCCATTAGCGACGAACGAGAGCACGATTCGCGTTTCGGAGGAGGAGGATTTTGTAGAAATGGGGTTATCGAAGAGGCGATTAGGGTTTGGAGTAGGGGGTGTCGGGGCTTTTTGAATCTTAAATAATGCGTTATGTGCGGAGGCGGGAATTTTTTTTTTTTTTTTTTTTTTTTTTCGCGGTCGATCATAATAATGGCGCCAAGATATATATATATATATAAAAAAAAAAAAGCGAAATATAGTGTCTTTCGTGTAACCGTGATATATACAACGAGTGTGAGAATGACATGTGGGACCCACTATTTGATTGGGTTGTGATGGGCCTTGGGCCCACCTCGGACTAAAATGAGCCCAATAAACTACGGCAATCATGGGTATGCATCTTACACCCCCACCCATCCAAGGGTGAGAGCTTCTTCACCCATCACATCAAGTGATTGGTAAAATTCACCCTACCCATTCAAGAGATATGCACTCCTTTTGGAGTGTATACTTAGTTTTTTTCCTATTTGAGATACATATTGTAATTAGTGAAATTTAAAACTTATTCAATTTAATTACTCTTTTTAGTTTTCTATGCTTAAAACTTATAAATCAATCGCCGATCAATTCGATAAAATTCATTTTTTTTTTTTTTTTTAAAAAAAAAAACAATAACACCGTTTAAAATTAAAAAAAAAAAAAAAAACAATAACACCGTTTAAAATCCTGTAACTAATAATTAATTAAGAACCTTTTTTTTTTTTGAGAGAGAAAAATAATAATTAAGAACCTATTACAGTCACAAAATTGTGGATTTTTTAATGCCTAATGCAATATATTCCATGTAGTGTGAACCCCCCCTACCTTTCTAGTAGTTTTACTTGTACTTTTCTTATAGAATACTTTTATACTAATGATAGAGGAAAGTTAACACAAAAAGATAGAGAGAGATCGAGTCAATGTGATGTTACCTACTTATGCCTAACCATGAGCAATTAAAAGAAAATAAAATATTAACATGCATGCACCATAATTTACACTAATTAATATTATTAATTTATAGCACTGTTAATTTGTACGATTGCTAAAATTTTAAATTACCGATCATGTCCAGTAAACTATCTAGAAAATTAGTCTCACGTGGAAACGCAATTACAGCTTTAACTAATTAGTCCAAGAACATTATTTTCTGCTTTTATTAAGATATAAATAAGTATTAATTGAGAGCCCCAGCTAGCCACATAATTAGAGTGCACTCTCCACCACAAGGACCACGACTGTATCCTTAGCCCTTTATTTGCTACCATTTCCCCACCCACCTCCCTGGCCTCCTAGCTATAATTAAATATCACATTATTGCATTAATATGCGTGCTGAATAAAGCTGGGGCCTATTAAAAATAATAATGCTATTATAAAGTCAGT
The DNA here is from genome assembly GCA_029204045.2 of Tillandsia leiboldiana. Lineage (NCBI taxonomy): Eukaryota > Viridiplantae > Streptophyta > Magnoliopsida > Poales > Bromeliaceae > Tillandsia > Tillandsia leiboldiana. The sequence goes on from CM055061.1 coordinate 56,660,389, forward strand.
TGAAGAAAAATAAAAAATAAATAACACAAATCTCAATACAAATTTAATGATAAAAAATTTACACGTGATTTTAGGCTTGCGCTTTTGAAAGTATATAAGTCATACTCTCTCTTTTTCTATATATATACACACCACAATAAAATTATATTATAGCGATACTTTTAAGTATTTTTAAAATTTGAAAAAAATATCGCTGATAAAAATATCGACACTTATTATAAGTGTCGCTATATGTACAGTTGCTAGAGTGTATAGTGACACTTTATTATAATGTGTCCAAAAAATATGTCACTATAATCTAATTTTGAATATAGATGGAACATAAATATGACACTTGCACAAAAGTGTCACAAAAATGTGTACTTATAACTTAATTTTATTGTAATGATATATATGAGTTGAGCTGGAATGCTATTAATGATCTAGGTTACTAAAAATATCTAAAAATTAAATTTCAAATATTTTTCGACATTATTGACCTTATGATCAAAAGATTATAAAATTTATAATTTCAATGGTATATATACTTTTTTTTGCTTGTTTAACAGTGTAAAGAGTTTTAAATTAATTGAATTTTTATTAGATTTTTTTTTTTTTAACTATTTACAATAAGATCTATACTCTTGATCTTAATTGCAAGACTCCTATCATAACTTTTTGAAATATATTTATTTTCAACCGTTAATTTGTTTGTTCACTTAATTGTCTATAAGAAAATATCGAAAAAATATAAAATTTAATTCATAAATAATTTAAATAGTTTGGATCATGTTCAACGATACCGATCGTCAATTTGAGAATTTTATCATAAAAAATAAATAAATAACAAATCAGTCGGTTTACTACTAATAGTATTATAGCATAGCTATATATATATATATATATATACATTTTCCTATATATATATATATAGAGAGAGAGAGAGAGAGAGATTGGAACTGTAGTAGTTATCTCTAATCATAAATGACGTGCTACATGATTTAATTGTCCACTTCAGTAAACATGATTACTACGTAGATTAGGTAACTTTAATAAACTTAATTTGTCTGATATATGAAATATACTTATATACTTTTATTTCCGCAGCGATGCAAAATGATCGCACTATTTAAAATAAAATAACTAAATAAATTTTTTCGAGCCGCGGTTTCACGGAAGAAGCAATTTGCGTGTTTACTTCGACTAAATCTCACAAAATTAGATTTTGAAAATTCAAAAAGGAGAAAAATTCAAATAATTCTCGTGATTAATCGTGCTCCCAATTTGGGGTGCATGAAAAAAGGCCCTCATTTGATCTCATCAGGAAAAGTCATTGCATTTGTTGCCGCCGATCCCGTGCTTTAGCTACAAGTAGTAGTACCCCTCTTTTGACCCCTTAATTTTCCCAACGTAATTACGTGCTTAAATAAAACTCCATATCATTTATTAGAAACAAATAATTATTAATTATTTTATTCAAAATAGACCACTCTTGTACTCTTTGGAAAGCAATTTATACAAATAAATAAATAAATAAAAAATTGAAGTCATTATTATTAATTACTTTGTTTCAATTAGTTTATTTTAGTTTAGGTAAATATTTTGTGTACACTCTAAAAATAGTGTACATCTATATTTTATTTTTTTTGGTGTGTATAAATAGTATTACTTATTTTTTTTATTAATAATATATAAATATTACATTTAATTTTTTTTTTTGTTATAATTCTAAAATTTATTAATAATTGAGGATTGTTGACTCGGAGGAGATTGATGGGCTCCACTATTAAACAATTCATGTGTTTGATTTAAAAAATGAAATATCATATGCTTGGGTAACTCATCAATTCTCCCTAAAATAAAAATAAAAAACAAATATTTATTTTGCACAATTAGATTCTACGTATTCAGCTGTAACATATTTTTGTATTAATTAACACATATCTATTATATTTTTTTAATCAACTTTTTTATTTTTTATATATAAATTTTTTTGAAACCAGACGTTAAGCAATTAATTGAATTATTCAAACTCGAAATTTAAAGTATTTAATTTCTGAATTTTATTTATATCATAAATAAAATAATGACGACGCCTGGTCAAAATAATTAAATGTAATCAAATAATCATTGAAATTCACTAAAATTCTTAATTTGTTACATAAGAAATTTAATTTTTTTTTTGAAATGTGAGAAAAAAATAATATAAAATGATATGCACGTGTGAATTGTACCTTTTCACTTTTAAATCCCCAAAACGACAAAAACCAAAAAAAAAGAAAAAAAAAAAAAAAAAAAGGAAAAAGATCAAATAAAAGAGCCACGTTTCGGGTCCAGTATAGAGTCCGATTTGGATGGCACCCACTTGGTGGAGCCCACCACCAGCCCCCACCTAACTGGATCATCCACCGTCCGATCTCGATCCAACGGCAAGGGAACATTTCAGTTTCCTTCCGAGAAGTTCCACTTCCACCTACACCGAGACAAAAGGCTAGATTCACACGGTACCCTCAATTAGAATAAAAATTATTTTAAAAAGTAACAATGTCAGCATAGTCCATGTTCTATGCTTTAATTGTTATGCAGTCCTTAATATTTTATCACAATTTCATTCCTTTTTTAAAAATTGAATTTCACTATACTAACTACACTATATTTTACAGATTTTTTGTATTTTCTAAATTATATTATTATTTTTTTATTCAAAGTCACTACTCAAATATTTTCTACACCATAAGTAATAAAATTTATAGTTTTATATAAAAATTATTCTAAAATATTTGTTAAAAGTGATAGAGTATATATCAAACTCATTTCGGTATAAAAATAACAAGTATGTAAAAATAATTGGATGTAAATTTTTAACGAGTCTATTATAAAAAAAAAATTAATTCAAAATATAATATAAAAATTGATAATATATAATAATATAATGATGTATAAAAAAAGTAACGTAATAAATAAAAATAACACCAAATTATAATTTCGAATGTGTCTGCTTCCTCCTTCCTATAACATAATTTTAATTATTGTTCTCAAATATATAAAATTAATTTTTATAAAAAAATAATATTTAAAAATTGAATGAATATGATTTAGTTTATAATAACTAGTTTTATCCACAAAATTAAATAGCTGCAATATTTAGGACGGTATATAGCAATATTCTTTGTAGAAAAATAACTAGATAAGGATCAAAAGAAGCTAAAAGTAGCAAATTAGGGAATATATTAGTGGACTGATCTGTAAAGTATGGATAATACAATGACTATTCTAAAATTTCACCCCTAAAATTAAATATATTTAAATAACTAAAATTATATATATATATATATATATATATATATATATATATATATATATATATATATATATATATATATATATATATATATATATATATATTTAAAAAAGGCATGGTTATAAAACAGGATAATCACCCTCTCCCTCTCGCAGTCTCACTGGGGGACCAGCGCCCGCCATTAATGCCCTACACCGAACTCTCTCTCTCTTTCCAAGGGTAGAAGAAGAGTTCTAGAGAGAGAAAGCTCGGAGACCTTCTTGAAGGTCTTAAGGGCGAGGGCGAATCCTCAGAAGGGAAGCGAAATCGAAGGAGGAAGAGATCGAAAAGGGGGCGCGATCGATCCGATCCAACACCTTTTCAAACCCCAGCGATAACCCTCCGAATCCCCGGGTCCGAGCCCTCGAGGTGCTTCGCTTTCTCGTGGATTTGGGCGAGGATTTGGTGGAAGCGATCGATTTGGGCGAGGATCGAAGAGTTTTAGCTGTTTTTGGCTTCGATTTGAGTACGCGATCGAGATGGGGAATTGTTGGGGTGCGAAGATTAGCTCGGAGAGCCCGTCCCGTAGTGTTTACACATCAGGTACTTGTTTGTGATCCATTATTATTGTAATTTTCCACGTTCTTCTGAATTTTTTAGAGTTTTTATGTTTGTTTTTTTTGGGGGGTGCTTAGATTTTCATTCGTAGTTATGAGTTTATACCAACTCTGATCGTTGCTGTTTCTATTTCAGGAAGTTTTATGTTACGTGTGAATATGAATATTTCTCATTATTGCATCGTTATGCTTTTACTTTACACTCTGTATTGAATCAAATCTAAGTATAATTCAATTGTTCTCAGTTCAGAAGATTCGTAATATATCTTTGGAAAGCAGTAAGAAAGCTAATATGATTATACTAAAAATGGATTCTTTTGGACCATGAATATATTATAACTAAGAGCAAATGAATTGTCAACAAATCCGGCCTTCGAAGATATGATTTGGTTATATTATGAATGATCAATCCTTCTAAATCAATTGGAAAACCCAATAACTAATGGTTTCATACAACGGAAAGAGAGAGAGAGAGAGAGATTGTAGTGTATTCATGAAAACTGCTTTGGTAGTTTGGTATGATTGATTCATATTAATTAATTCTTCTTTTTTTTTGGTGAAAATTTCCAAGCTAATGAAATAGTTATTTTTCACGATGACCGTGTTTATGTAAAAGCTTACTTTCCCTTTAAATGCTTTAGGGGCAAACTCCAAGTTCACAAGTCGTAATGCAAACGAATTGAGCAGTTCGAGTAGTAGGGTTTCTGCAACCTCGGTTCCTCCGACCCCTCGAAGCGAGGGCGAGATATTACAGTCATCCAATGTTAAGAGCTTCACCTTTAATGAACTGAGAACCTCCACTAGAAACTTCCGGCCCGACAGTGTATTGGGAGAAGGAGGCTTTGGGTCTGTTTTCAAGGGATGGATCGATGAGCGCACGTTTGCGGCCGCCAAGCCGGGGACTGGAATTGTTATTGCCGTCAAGAAACTAAACCAGGAAGGTTATCAAGGTCACAGGGAATGGTTGGTGAGTATAGTTATCTATTCATGAGAATAATAAGGGTCAATTACCATTTTTTTTACTCCCTAAAAATTGACCCAGTATTCAATTTCATTCTCTTGATAATTCTGACTGTTAGTTTCTTAAAATACTGTAGACGGAGGTTAATTATCTCGGCCAATTATCTCACCCAAATCTCGTGAAACTTGTTGGGTATTGCCTAGAGGATGAACAACGACTTCTTGTCTACGAATTTATGTCCCGTGGGAGCTTAGAGAATCACCTATTCAGGAGTAAGTTCTTAATTTGGTTATGCCTTTTGTCGATACGAGATTAATGCACTATATATCATCATTTTGTATTTGTACAATTCAATTATTAAATTTAAATCATGGTTTAGGGGGTTCGCACTTCCAACCGCTCTCTTGGAACCTCCGTATGAAGGTAGCTCTTGGAGCTGCGAAGGGGCTCGCCTTTCTACACAGCGATAAGGCAAAAGTTATTTATCGTGATTTCAAGGCCTCTAATGTCCTTCTAGATTCCGTACGTAGTTTTTTTTTTCTTCTTTTCTGATTATCTTTCAAGTAAAAAGTAGTTTAACTTATACTATCAATTGTCTTTGACTATTTTTACAGAAGTATAATGCGAAGCTTTCTGATTTTGGGCTAGCCAAGGATGGCCCAACAGGTGATAAGAGCCACGTCTCTACGAGGGTCATGGGAACATATGGATATGCGGCTCCAGAATACCTTGCAACAGGTGATCTTCTTCCATTCCCCAGATGTCTAGTATTTTTCAAATGCTTCTTCCTTAATATACTGCCGCATAAAATCAAAGACGAGAGTAATGGATCTTCCACCTTTTTATTTTCTTTCATGTTTAAACACGAATACGTTCTCCTCTTTAATTTGTCTTCTTCTTATAGAATTTCCCCTCGATACTCTTCCACATTCTTGTTGAAACTTTCTACAGGTTATATATCATAAGAGGCACATTTGGACTTTTAGCCCCAACTTGTGCACATTAATGAACACATGCGCTTTATTATTCTAGTAGGTATTTTATCATACAGAGCATTCTGGTATTGGAAAGGTGCACATCTCTGCGATGTCATAACTAACGTCACAGAGATGCAGAATGTGCGCTTTTAATCATTTTATATATAATATTTGGTATTTTTTATAGCTGGCTGGGTTCATGCACATACTACAGGATAATTAGATTATTGGTATCATTCCAACTTATTTTTAAACGAGGAAGTGAATGGGAGATTAAAGTTCTCTTCTTATTATACTCAGTGTGTGTGTGTGTACCAGCTGGACAAGCTTGCATCTGCATACTTTACAAAAGAAGAGTATAATAACACGCATCAATCCTTGTAATCTAACGCTATATTTTTTCTATTCTGAAGGTCATTTGACTGCAAAAAGCGACGTGTACAGTTTCGGAGTAGTTCTTCTAGAAATGCTATCGGGGCGCCGAGCCGTGGACAAGAACCGCCCAAACGGCGAGCACAATCTGGTGGAGTGGGCCAGGCCATACTTGACGAGCAAAAGAAAGATATTCCGTGTATTGGACCCTCGACTGGGGGCCCAATTCTCCCTAGTCGGGGCGCAGAAAACTGCGGCTCTAGCTCTCCAGTGCCTATCGATTGACGCCCGTTACAGGCCCAACATGGATCAGGTAGTCTTGGCTTTAGAAAAGATTCAAGATTGTAAAGACACGGCCAGAGACGCTCGCGCAGAGGTTAAGATGAGCAGCGCAAGCTTCGGAAGCAGTAAGCAGAGATACCGGCGGAGAAGCTCCGGCGATGCCGTTAATGGAAAAGCGGCTTATCCGAGACCCTCGGCTTCCCCTCTTAGTAGTAGTGAAAAATAAGCTTGGGTGACTTGATTAAATTAGCTTTTAGAGGGAGATGTTTACTGAGGCTAAACATTCAAAAGAACTGTATTATGTGGCTAGATTTCTATATTGGCTTCGGATTTTGCTGCTGTTGTACAGCTTTTTCTTTCCTTCTTCATAAAGTGGCCTTGTTTACTGCTATGGTTGGGTGAATTTCCAAGCAAATATTTTTGAGCTTCATTGCTTTTCGAAGTTCTCATGAAAAAAATGTTTGGATGGTCCGTGCTGTGCAATGTTGTGATTTATAATTTACCAAATTTTTGCTTTAACAAGTTCGTATTTAATTTTAGATATATTTTTTGGTCGCACTTTTGGTGGTATCTTTTAACTGCGGAAAATCTCTGATACGCCACGCCTAAGAGGAACTGAGAAGCCCTTCTGCTGGAGCATGTCAGAAACTTCGCCTGAAATGAGCATATATACACTTCTTGCAGCTATTTTTTTTTTTTTTTTCCTTTTTTAAAAATTATTTATTTATTTATTTATTTTTGCGACTAACTCGCAATCTGATCTCTCTTTCGGCGGCGCTGCTGGGTAAGTTTCAATCATTAGAAATGACAAGAAAGAAGAAATTTTCTTGAAGAGGGTTTTGTCCGTCAAATTACATGTAATTTTTCTTAACAAAAAATGACAGTGATACTATTCATGGCTACTAAGACTTTACTTGGACGGCGAAATATGTTATATTCACTTATGAGATAGATAAACTCTATAACATCCTAATAATTCCACCTCTAATAAAAATACAGATATAATTTGGTATAAGAGATTATTAATCATAATAATAATAATAATAAAAATAAAATTTATGTATTTTAGAGTGTATGTGTGATTGGACTGACGAGAATGTCAGATGTCAGTCAGAATTGTTAGCTATTTATTTATGAGTTGAACTGACGAGAATATTAGATGTCAATCATAATTATTAGCTATTTATTTATGAATTGAACTGGCGAGAATATTCGATGTCAGTCAGAAATATTAACTATTTATTTATGAATTAGACTGACGAGAATATCAAATGTCAACTATTTATTTATAAATTAGACCGACTAGAATACCAAATGTCACTCAAAATTATTTAGAATTGTTGATTATTTATTTATAATTTTTTTTAAAAAGTTAAACTTTCTGTCCTATAATAATAGATCAAGAAAACTAGTAAGTTGAGTGGGTGAGTGTGACTGCGGTCCACAATAAATCTAACGGTAAAAGATCAAATAATAGACCTAACGTTCATATGAATTGAGTTCGGTCGAGATTCGTAGATGTTGTATCTGTACGTTCGAGCTCTTGCGAGAACGATCCCACAAGAATAGGATACAACTTTGGACATCGAGGCAGGGCCCATTAAGTGGACGATCGGCCCACAGAAAAAAGGCCACTCAAATTGCACCAGCTCCCCTCATCTTCTACTAATTTGCGACGAGAGCAGAGCGTGGAGGGGGGAGTGTGGGTGCCCCGTCGAAAAGAAAAGCGATGGCGGCACTGCAGCACGTGAGCTCGGCGCCGCTCGCCCGCGCGCTGCGCTCGACCCGCGCCATCGCCGCGGCGCCGCATCGCTCGTCGCAATCCGAACCGCCGCGCGTCCTCCTCGGCTTGTCCGAGCCCGACCTCCGTAACCTCGCCCTCCAATTCGAACAAGTAATTTTTAATCCTAACTCCCTCTTTTTTTTTTTTTTTTTTTTTTTTTTTTTTTTTTTAGCTACTACACTCTCAATCTCAATCTCAATCTCAATCGTATTGATCTTAATTTGGAAATTTTCCATTTTCATTTGAATTCTGGGCTTCAGCAAAGCTACAGGGGGAAGCAACTCCACGACCTCATATACAAGACCAAGGCTAGAGAAATCCAACATTTTAGTCACCGTAAGCTAACCCCATTTTTCCTTTTCCCTCTTCCACCCCCGCTCTGTAAAATTTGTGCCCACCAACTGTTTGTTGTATTGCTTCTGCTTCTTCAACAAGGGAATAATTCTAAGGCTCCTGTTGTAATGCATTAAACTTAAAAACATTCCGGCGCTGCAGTGCCTCAGGCGTTTCGGGACGCGCTTTGCGGCGCCGGTTGGAGAGTCGGGAGGTCGCCGGTTCACCGCTCCGTTGCCGCCGCGGACGGCACCGTCAAAGTAATCTCTCTTGCTTTGCATTCTTTATGTCGAACATACATAAGCAATTTAAACAATTTCATTCCAAATTGATACCGAAGCTTCTCGCAGATACTTTTGAAGCTGGAGGATAACAGGTTGATTGAAACAGTGGGAATTCCCGTCGAGGACGATACTGGTTCCTTTCGGCTCACCGCTTGTGTGTCGTCGCAGGCGCGCTTCTTTCGCTTTATTTTGTTCCTTCTAGTTTTATGTTTTGTTCCCTGCAATAATATCGAGTAAGAGTAGGTCGGATGTCCGTTGCGCTGCTCCTTTTGTGCCACCGGAAAAGGAGGGTTCTCGAGGAACCTCCGGCCGCATGAGATCATCGAGCAGGTTCGGTTCTCCGCACAATTCTCTGCTTCTCTTCTGCTATGACAAGTTTCTTTTACGAGGATCTGTTACTTACATCAGCATATAATGTTGCGGATATAGGTTCTAGCTATAGAGGATATATTCAACCGCAGGGTGACAAATGTCGTTTTCATGGGGATGGGCGAGCCGATGCTGAACTTGAAGTCGGTGTTGGAAGCCCACAGATGCTTGAACAAGGTCCGTGTTTTGTGCTTTTATGCGGTTTCAGATAATATATACCGAGAAAATATGATATCTAATAGATGTGTTTCACATCAACCATCCCTAGTGCAAGTGGCAAAGGATTTGATGGTTGATATCCGTGACCCGAGTTCGAAGCCTAGTTGCTTTACATTTTCAGCTAAGTTTATTTCAAAAATAAACGAAGCGGGTAGCATGCTACTTTTCTCTCAAAAAAAAATAGATGTGTTTCACACTAACCTGATGTTTTCGGGGTTTTCTGATTTGGTCACCGTCAGCTCGGGGTTTTCTGATTTGGTCACCGTCAGCTAATCGAGTTCTATTTTATTTCGTCTCAAGGATGTGCAAATTGGGCAAAGGATGATAACGATATCGACGGTAGGTGTTCCCAACACGATCAAAATGTTAGCGTCGCACAAGCTTCAGTCAACCTTGGCTGTGAGGTATGTAAATAACCCTCCATTGCCCATAAACACCTGCTTCCACCTTATAGAGAGATTAGCCTGTATACTAAATTCTTTCTCCCTCCCTAACATCCTTATTCTGTGGGAGCTTTTCATTTGAACCTACATGAATTAGCGACATGTTTAGTGTAGCGAGTCCCCGCTAGGTATTGAAATCTACTTTGATTGCATCGATTTTGCATCCCTCTTCATTTGTATTTTCGTGTGGTTCACTTATCGTAAACGGGTTTTTCAGCTTACATGCTCCTAGCCAGAAACTGCGAGAAACAATAGTTCCGAGTGCAAAGGCTTATCCCTTGGATGCACTTATGCGTGACTGTAAAGAGTATTTTCTCGAAACCGGACGCCGAGTCTCCTTTGAGTATACTCTTTTAGGTACCCGATTTCTTTTAGGCCATCATTATTATATCTTCTTCAATCAAACATGGTTTTGTTTTGGTTGTTCTAACCCTTACATCTTCTTGTATATCTGGAATGAGGCAGCTGGGATCAATGACAAAAAAGAGCATGCGGTGGAACTTGCGGAGATGCTCCATCAATATGGTCGCAGGTACCACGTCAACTTGATACCTTTTAACCCGATAGAAGGTTCGGAATACAGGAGACCCTACAAAAAAGTGGTATGTTCAACTTCTCTTTAGTATATACTACAAATCGACACAGATAAGTATGGCGGCCTGTTTTGTCTAATGATTAGAGATGTTTGGCGAAGCATTATTACCTTTTTTTTTTCATTAAAAATATCACCTATAGTTTCTTACTACAACAGAAGTATAAGCCTCGATACGGAGATTGTAGTTTCGGAGGCCTTTAGGCTCATTTTTAGCTTCTTGAGCTCATCAAACATACAGTGCTTGAAAGCTTTTGCCTTTTGGCCAACAAGTTGTTCCAGAATTTAGGTCGAACGGTCGTAATAATACACAGTTGTATGTGTTGGCAGGTGCTGGCCTTTGTTGAAGCCCTAGAATCTCGAAAAATCACCGTAAGCGTTCGACAGACACGGGGACTTGATGCTAATGCGGCATGTGGGCAGCTGAGGAATGAGTTCCAGAAAAAACCACTGCTCGAGCCATCATCGTCAGCTGAGCCTCAAGCCTTGCCTGTTTGATCGCTATCGTCTCCAAAATGTGGGATATCTTTTTCTCAAACCTCCTCAGCTCCCTATAATCAGAGAGGGGGAGAGTGGTTGCTTTGTTTCAATTGATCTTTTGCTGTAGGCAAATTTACAGAGGTGCAGCTGAAACTCTGCTTGCAAAGAAATGTCGCCGCATCGTAGAAATATCCCACCCAAGCTTGACCGGCCGAGTTTCTAGTTTCTACCCTATGGCTGCTTATTTATGTTATCTATAGGGCAGCTACAAGTACTTGTATCTTTAGTATATATTTTTCTGTAATTATGCAGCTGCGTACCGTTTTGAACATGCCCACTAGAAGTTGAACTCCCCTGTATCCTGGTACTAGTATTGTGCAAGTGAACCCTCTATTTTTGAGCCCCTTTTTTTTTCTTTTTTTTTTGTTTTTTTGTTTTTTTTTTTATCTGCATGCTGTTAACTCACAGGCGATGTCAGCATAAATGAAATATCAATCAGATCCGACATAGAAATATTAGCTAGTTCATAAGATTTGGATTCTGACTCAAAAAGGACATTCTCTCCTTTTGTATGTGTAAACTTTTACTTCACACATCATCTTAGGTGCTGTGTTTAGTTTGGAGTAAATGGGGGAAGGGAACTCAAGTTTCATCACCTATGATATATATATATATATATATATATTTACAATGAGTTAAGATTACCTTTTAAATAATAATAAAATTTTAAATTATTTAATAGGTTGAATTTTGTTCACTATATTTATGAAATAACGGAACCCACTTACTAATATCAAAATAAATAATAAAACTTAAAAAATTAATTACTCGAGTATCAAGTTATACCTAAACAAATAGAAAAAAAAATTGCAATTAACTTCTTAGACTGAATGTGTTATATCAAAACAAACAACAAAAAAATAATTATATTTCGGAAAAACTCAAATACTATTTCACTTGAGTTAAGTTAAATCTAAAGATTCTCCAAATTTGCAGGAGAAATGAACTTTTAGAATAAACAAATGAAAACACCATTATCTCCTAAATGCGTTCTCTTTATAATACGAGCAAAATCAGTGGGTTTGTTTCACTCATCCTAATAACAAAATTTCATCCGCAAATAACATAATTAAACAATTAAATTATTAGCACTAATTCTTGTATTTGTACAAGCAACAAAATATTGAGAATCCAAACATTAATATGTAATGTGTGCATCTGTCACAAAATCAAAAGAAAAATTCTTCACATCATCGAACTCAATGGAAACATGCAAAGAAGAGTTTCAGTGCAGAAAAGCTACCACTCTATTTAACAAGTTAAGACCAAACATGGTATCTTCACAATTGACCTTTACTGTGACATCTAACGGTCCAGTAACTTTACCTTCGACTGCAACAGTAATCAGGCAAGGTTTTGAGCTGCTTAATATTTCGCCGCTAAACCGCAAACAAAGGCCGGATGCGTCATCAATGTTAGAAGAAACTGGCATATCAATTGAGACTAAGTGGAGATTGGAGTTGCTGAGCATTTTTGATGCAAAGCTTCTAGAGACTAGAAGAATCTTATCGGTTTCAAATGAGCTATTCTCCTTGCGTCCAAGCTCCTGAAGGTGGTCCGTAAAGGTGCATCTGTTGCAAATTATAACAAAAGATTGGGTAACTTTTGTTTTCCAAAACGCGAAGATGAAATTGTGAGCCATAATTTCCTAATTCTATCCTCGTTAAATCAATTAGTAAATTACTGCTAAACATATTCATAATGGTTTTTTCCAATTTTTCCACAGTCGATGACGGCAAATAACCAAAGTTAGTGGCTTTCAGATGGAAATAAAAGATATCGTAAGTGTCAAACATTAAATTATTAGTGCTATGCAGAAAAATATACAAAGTAAAAACAATTAACGGACCTTCTAGAATACTCGAACATCCCGGGCAACTGCCGCTCCTTCTCTATAAAGGATTTCATATCCATAGATAGCGGATGTAGAAAATAAGCAATATCAGGCCAAAGTTTCGCCGAATGCCTTTTCCCATTGCATAACACAGCCACCTTGAGAGGTAAAAGGTGATGATGGAAATGGACTTGAATAACTTTCTTTACAATCTGATGTGGATCTAGAGTTGCAATCTCTTCTATAGGATGTATGGCTGGCATTTCATTGGCCGAGAGGAGACTGCATATCCAAATGAGACACGGAATCCGTAAGTACTAAAAATGGAACATAGCTAAAATTCACAACCTTCACTTTGTTGAAAATGAATGCCCGAATATGAGTTGGGGTTTTAACCAAAAAAAAAGAAGGTGCAAGTCAGTTTCAGAAATTTACTTCACAATTGGCATATTTGCAACATTGGTCCAAAATTTTCAGCCATGGACTAAAATGCCCCTGACTGACATTGTGATGATTTTATGCAGTTGATATCTCAGTCAAGGACCTTTCAGTCCATGGTGAAGATAATTCAGCTCAAAAATACAAAAAATAAAAAAAGGCCAAAATTGCAACATGGAGAAAAAGGTAGATTTTTTTTTTTTTTTCAAAACATAAGTAGGTATTGAAGGCAGAACATTGTGTAAAACCACCTTGCAGTCTCTTCCAATACTTGGTCTTGAGGTTCAACAGTTTGGGAAGATTCTTCATCTTCAATAGCTATATTTGCCAATGACTCGGCAGAAACATTCTCAAAAATCAGTTCAACACACACTAACAAAGGAGATTTACTCGAAACTTCAGATGAGAAGGCATATTTCACATCTAATCCACTGCCGTTTACAGGATCTAACAAAACGCGGGGTTTAGGTTTGATTTCAAAGCTCTGATCAGTCAAAGAAATTCTGGCAGAGGAAGAATGTTCAGATTTTTGCACAGATGATGGCTTGGGTTGCTCATCCAGCCACGATTCCAGTGCCGACTTGGACATCATCTCTGTTAAATCTGTAGAAATAAGTTTGGTTATATTTTCATTACTATTTTGGGTAGTTTGTCCATGATAATAATTATTACTGTCAGAAAGATGAACTAGAACGGCATCTTGATCATCTACAGTGCCAATCATATGACCATTTTCGTTTCGATCGCTTGCAAAACCAGCCTCATCACTATCAATTGAGCCAGTGTCTGAATTTCGAGAATCATAAACAGAACCACTCTCATCAATCGAAGACACAGAAGAATTGTCAGGATAGTTCGATTCCAAAGAAACGTCTATTCCCATATTTTTGGTAATTTCATCGGTCTCAGCATTACTCACTACACTGCAAGGCTTTGGAAGAGGTGAATATCCGGGAGCAGCATGAAGAACTATCTGTGAGAGACTTCCAGGAAGATAAATCCGGAGATTATTAGCTAAAAAAGATGCCGGAGGTAATTTTCCACTTAAGATGTGCTCAGCAAGCTCTTGACTTCGAAAAATGGTGTCGCATGGCAAAAGTTTTCCAACAAGACGAGCTCGATCACGAACATCATAGTTCAAGTCACGGTTTGCTAACTCCACAACATATTGAAATATCTTTTTGAATGTAAGCAGGTTTTCTCCTTGGGTGTATAATAACACAACCTGGAGAACGAATCTAGCAGGTATTTATTAGTTACAAAAATGATAGCATGAAGCACATACAATGTGTAATAATCAAGTATTTAGGGAATGTAGTTACATCACATTACAGGGCCCAGCGTAGGAGAAGATCAAAATTGTCAATTCTTTGATTATCACAAAGCAAGTACCTAGAAAATACAAAGAACAATATGACATAAACAGAAATCTTACCTTGGCAGAAGTATTTAGGATTTGAAGCTTTGTCTCAATCTCTTCAGAAGTAAAGGACCAAGCTAGATATTTAAGCACACTTGGAACTACATTAGGAATGATCTTTCCAACAGAGTTATACTCTCCGAAAATCCATATAACCAGTGAACGTGCTGCAGGCTCCTTAATTATCTCCAAACTTCGAACTAATCGTACAATCACCTTCAAGAAATTTAACCAAAAAGCATCAGATACAAAAAAGGCAAAACAAGTAGATTTGTGACATATAATGACATGCAAATACATACAAATGCTCTATTGATTAGACCAGGTTAGAAAAAAAGGCGAATTAGAGAACAACAAAGAGAATTCAGACTGTGTTATGGCTTCAAAGGGAATAATTTGCTTGATGTGAACTCAAAACGATATAAACTATTTTAAGCAGCAAAAAGCAGCCAAAAGGAGCTCTATTCCTAGTACTCAACAGAAGAATAGTGAACATAAACTGAAAAAGGATATATCTAACAACTCGCTAGGAATCGAAACATGCAAAATATAACAAACATGATTAACCATCCAACCCCATCCACCATTTCTAAAATACTGAGCAAAAGAGCAAGTTAAAACAACTCCGATAGAGTTAGTTGGTTTTGTTCCTTATCTGATTGAAATAGTGCTCTAGAAATTGAGGTCATTCAAATAAAATTAATTTGATTCGTAATACCTTAACCATTAATAAAGCAGAATTATGTACAAGAAAACGTTTATACATAGAAGAAATACCTTCTCATAAGCAGAAGGATCTTGTTTTATTATTGCTTTAATTGACATGATTGCTTGAACCAAAACATCAGCTTCCCCGTCAAGCTGGTGAGAATTGCTTATAGATGATTCTGCAATATGATGAATATAAGAGCAAAATTCTGCTTTTATAAGTGCAATATGATGAATATAAAAGCATGTACACTAACTTACCATAAAGTACAAGTGCCAAAAGCCCATCTAGGCAAGGAGAGGCGACAGTAGGAAACCGTTGAGCACATAACCCAATTGCAGCAACTGTATCAGCAACGAATCTCCTATCCGGATCTTTAATGTAGTCCTAGTAGCACAACTAGAGAGATAAGTATCAGTCAACTTACTATATGTATTAGTGTGTGATATTTCCTATGCAGCTGCCAGCTAATAATGTAGAGGGTCAAATTTATTGATATTCTCTGTACTATCTGATATAGTGACTTAGTCCCCGGACTTTCACCTTAAACAATTTGGTTTCTGACACGTTGCTACTTCATCCTGAAATGTATGAGTAAGTTCAGGAACTAAGTTGTTTAGGCTGAAAATTTATGGACCAGCTCACATTATCAAGATAGCATGGGAACTATCCATACAATATACACTAAACTATTATGATGGCCCTGGTAGTTCCTAAAAATACTGCAGGTGATGTTCAAAGACCAGACCAAGTTTATCGGTCTGCACGAGACATACAATCATGCGGCTTATGTACCTGGAATTCTTCAAGTATAATAGGTAGGGATGACTCCGTGGCAATAGTGGATAATATTTCAAGCTTCAGAGTTCTGATCTGATACGGATCTGAAGTAGATATAAAGAAATCTTCATAGTAAGGTGCAAAAAGCAAAGGTGCTGTCTTGGCAAAAACTATTATGTTGCATAGCATCTGTACAAGAACAGGAACATGTCAGCAGTAATCAATTAACAAACAAAGCTACCCACAAAGCAAAATCCCTCAAAAATTCATTTGAAAGAATAAAAGAAAAAACAAGATAGACGAAGGAACAGAAATTGATGGCGGCAAAGACACAAATCGCTACTATTTAGCTAAGCAATTTCTAGTACTGAGAGGAGTTTCTTCTTTCAATATGTGATAACAGGAAAGTAGTCAAAAAAGTAAAGGCCATCATCATTATTCAATGCCTTAAAATTGGTGATTAAACTATGAATATGGAGTCTAATAAGTGCACGGAACTCTCTCGTAAGTTCAGTTAAGATTAAAATTCTAAAAATTCTTTAAACTGTAACTGCTAGGTTTAAAAAAATAACTGCCACAAGCAAACCTAATCATACTTTAACAATCAGAAATAATGAATAGGCTCATGAGATTACCACATGTTTTGCAGCATAAGATGACCGCAGAATGAATAATATTGGCCTAACAATCCTTTCAGCTTCATTTTTTGGAGCCATAATCCAGTGCACGCCGGCAGCTGCAAGTACAACTGCACTATTTTGACTCCACAGAAGAGGTGATGTACACCGCAAGAGAATCCTCACATCATCATTCATACTAGTAGTCAAATATAAGTCATCAGGATCATTTCCATCTTCCTTCATATGCTGGGATGGAGATAAATATTCCTCTTGTCCCTCTACGTAACATCGGAGCATCAACCTATTCAACTTAAAATCATTTGGCTCACCACCTACAGTACCAAAAGCAGCATTTTCCTGATCTGATTGTGAATTCAAGGTAGAATTGGAAGCAAACATAATAGAATCCTTCACAAATCCGTGCCTAGCTACTACATAACGTAAAAGGATCTCAATCAGAATAATCTGGGCCCACTCTTCAACATCTGGGAGTGTCTCACATAACCTTCGGAAATTTCTCTTTATCAGTGATAAATTATTTGGGCAAATGGAACTAAAGGCAGTGGCAGCAGCTCCAATTACACCAGAAGAATTATCACTCAACAAGATACCAACAAGCTGCAGCATGATATGAATGGTCTAATTAAGCTCAAAAGGAGATCTGCCATTTGTATAAAAAAAAAAAAAAAAACAAGCCCCTCAACTACAGGCCATTTAAAATAGACCCTCAGACTTTCTGTTTATTAACACCCCATGAAACTTTTAAGTTATTTCCATCAATCGAATTGAGCATTCATTACATTTAACAATTATTCCGTTCTATTTAACAGCTCGACCTGTTTTTTTAGCTGACAGAACTACCAGTTTTGTTAAGTGTTAAAAAACTAATAGCTAACTGAGCCACCAAAGTGAAAACATTGAGGGGGGCGTACATCAAAGTGAAAAAAACAAAGATGGGCGCCTATTTCAAAATGTCCTGCAGCTGAGGGGATCTTCATATATCTCTCACTATTAGGGCAGATGGTGTTAGCAGGGAAGTAACCTCCTCTAGAGAAGTATTGTCCTCCTGGTGCAAGTCATATAACTTCGGAAGTGCATACGCAGCACATTTTCTGACATATGGAGATGGATCTCTTGTACACTTAGTTACAGCCGCTAATACAAGAGGCGCGACAACATGTAGTCGAATCCCGGCCATAGCACGTAGAGCCCACGCTCGCACCAGAGGATTTGTATCTGATAAATCCTTCTGGAAGCAGTTAATAGACAGAAGAGCTTCGTTGGGACGCCTGAATTAGCAAAGCAAAACAAGCAACTAAAATGTTACATTAACATGAATACCAAACAGCAATAACAGCAGAGATAAAAGTAAAAGGAGGGATGGTAAACATTAAACAAGTACAACAGAAATAGGGAATAAAAGGACCACGGCTAATAGAACTATACAAGTTCATTACTCGATTAAATTTCACCACTCACATACTGAACACTTTATCCACTTGGACTTGATTAAACTTGTCAAAAACGACATACAAATTATCTCACTGAAAAACTGTAAGTAAATTCTAAAAGCAGGACAAATACTGTACTGAGAAGCTATGCTTCTAAAAATCTCATGAAAATATAAACCAAATAAACAGGAGAAGGGATTCTGAGCTCATACTTTTCGGCATAGTGAAGCAGATACAGATACACGAGCTTCTTCACCTCCAGCGATTGCGAAGCCACGTTCTTCACAACCTACAACAACCACATTTCCCAAGTTCCTTACTGGATCATCTACATCATGCATACACAGATCGAGATTGAGGGCAGGGGAGAGAGAGGGACCTGGGGGAAGAGGTGGGAAACGTCGGCGCCCTGGGCGATGAGGGCGAGGAGGCGCTTGAGCGCCTCGCACTTCTCGGAGTCGAAGCGGCTCTCGAGGAGCGGGGCGATGCTCACGTCGTCGGGGTCGTCGTAGAGGTGGGCATCGGTGCCGATGCGGAGCACGAGGGACGACGCCTTGCTGAGGCTCTCCGCCGTGGCCCCGAACTGGGGGAACATCCCGCAATTAGGGTTAGGGCTAGGGTTAGGGTTTTTGTGGGAGGAGGGATCGATCGGGCGATGGAGGCGTCGACGACGACGACGAAGGTCGAGAGGTGGTCGGTATTTGATTGGGGATCTCGATTCTAGAGTGTCGCATGCGGACGCGCGCGGTGCACCGTTCGATACGCCCGGTGTACAGCTTCTCTCTTCAACGTAGACCGGTTCATGGGCCGAGAGACCCAACCGGCCCACTCTAACCCAAAGATTAATTAATGGGCCCGGTCATAACTAAAACATTATGGGCTCTAGTACAGCTCTGAAAAAAGCCCATTTTGACCAGGACTTTGAATCCGAATTATATTTGTCCTATAAATTTAAATGATAATTGTGACAAATTTTGTGCACTTTTTCATCTTTACTCGTCCTTTCTTAGGAATCTCCGCTACTTGTTACAGTGTGCACAGATTCCAACAAGAGCTTTACTACTCCCCGCAACACAACCCAACCCAACCCGCACTAAACCCAACGCACCAAATTTGAGTGGCGAAAGCTGCGATATCCTCACGCACCCGGTGAACTTACCTACCTTCCTCCCCCGCCGCTTGAACCCCGTCGTCTCCTTCCCACCCTCTCCACTCTCTCCCTCCACTAAACCCTTTCTCTATCTCTCTCTCCGCCGCATCCTCCTCCACCTCCTCCTCCTCCTCTCGCCATGGACGCGGACATGGAGAGCAATTACTCGGAGGATGAGGACGATGAGGAGGACGACGAGATCAGTGACTCCGAGCTCGACGACCACGAGGAGAAGATCTACTTCATGCTCAAGACGGGGAACCACCGCGTGCGCAACCCTGATGGCTCCTTCCGCTGCCCATTTTGCACGGGGAAGAAGAAGCAGCAGTATACCTACAAGGACCTGCTCCAGCACGCCACAGGTGTCGGCGCCTCCAACACCCACAAGCGCCGTGGCAAGGAGAAGGCTTTCCACCGCGCCTTCGCCCGCTTCCTCAAGACCGATCTCGCCCCCGACGCTCCCCCCGCCACCTCCACCGCCGCCGCCGCCGCCGCCGCCACTGCCGGAGTCGACGGCGGCGGCGGCGCGGCAGGAGCCGGCCCCTCCCGGCCACCTCCGCCGCCCCCGGAGCTGGAGCAGCTGCCCCGCGCGCGCCCCGAGGACATCGAGCTCTTCGTGTGGCCGTGGATGGGCGTCCTCGTCAACGTCAGCGGCGGCGATGGCGGCGGCGGAGGTGGAGATCTGAAGGATCAGCTCTCCAACTTCAACCCTGGCGACGTAATCAGTTTAGGAGAAGGTACGGCGATCGTAAGATTTAACAAGGACTGGGGAGGGTTTAGGGATGCGATGGCGTTCGAGAACCATTACAGGGCGAGTCGCTTCGGGAAGAAGGAGTGGGAGCAGAGGGATGGGGATAAGGTAGGGTTTTACGGGTGGATCGCTCGGGATGATGATTACAATGTCGAGGATATCATTGCCCAGTATCTGAAGCAGAATGGGGATCTGAAAACGGTGTCGGACGTGGCGAAAGCCGAGTCCAAGGAGACCGGGAAGATCGTCGCCATTCTCGCGACCCAGATCGAGATCAAGAATAAGTGCCTGCAAGAGTTGGAGACGAGGTACAATGTAACTGCTCTGTCGATGAGTCGGCTCGAGGCGGATAAGAAGAAGCTCCATGATGCTTATAATGAAGGTATATTGTGAATGCTTCTCACTAAGTACTATTTGGTTTATGGTGGATTACATATTGAAGGTTCAGTAGACAGTAAGAATGCTGAGCATAATGCTGTAGATCTACTGATTTTGGTTATGTGGTTGCTTAATGAATTACAATGTTGTGCGTTTAAGATATCTGCTCATATATTATGCTGGAAGCTCTGTTGGTAAAGTGTTTTCTGGGCTGGGAGGTAGGTAAGGGTTTTCATGAGTACTAAATATGGTTTGTTATGTGGTGCTCTATCTTCTCTATTATGTGGTACTTTCCTTGCTTTAAAGTGCAGTTGTCGTGAAAAATTTGAAAGAATTGAATCTCATGTCAAAGCTACAAAGTGTTGTTATTTGCTATATGAATCTTCTTTCACCTTTCAATTCTATCTCGGTCTCCATGTGGGTACCTAATTGCCTGTAAACATGTAATTTTTACCTCTTTTTTTTTTTGCTTCTCGCTACTTTACATGGTCGTATCCACTTAAGCAACCTATCCTATTTTTGACCTCAGTTGGGACTCTTCGTACTGTTAGTTCAAATTTCTTCTTTTGACAATCCTAATCGGGAAAAAGAGTGTTTGGTTGGACAGTGGGCATTAGCCCATCAATTTTACTCTTATTCTCGTACCTAGCTGTGTCTTAATTTATGGACATGTCTAACATTTTTGGGTGAAAATTCATGTGGCTCACCGAATGCGCTCTATGTGAAGTGTATATCTGCCTTTGTGTATAGAAAAGGGTTTTACTCATTGAAATATGATTGCTTACCCCTACATATGAAATTTTGTTTAAGAAAACATATATTGGCAATAGAAGGCTAGCTCTCCGAGTGCCTTCCAAATTGCAATAAGTTTTCCTTTGTATGAAATGAGATGCTTGAATGTAAGAAGCTTGATTTTTAGGTGTAAAGTAATTTGAAATGATTTCCTTCTATCTTGGATTTGCATATGTTTGTTCCGTGATGAATTTCTCAGTTCTTATGATGCTTCTTGTTAAAAAACTGTTTTTTTCTTTTCAGAAATGCGCAATCTTCAGCGCATGGCACGGGAGAATGCTCGAAGGATTTTTGAGGAGAATGAGAAGCTGAGGCTAGAGTTGGATGCAAAGAGGAAAGAACTAAATTCGCGATGCAAGGAACTAGACAAGTTAGAGGCTGAAAATGATGGTGAGAAGAAACAGCTTGATGATGAGAAGCAAAAGGTAATGGGTTTTTATAAAGCCCGCACTCTGAATTAAAGAGTACATTGTAAGGTACATATGTCTTTTGATCATTATTTGTGGAACGGTAGGAAATATAAGGTTTGGAGATGTTTTATTTAAACTAAAGATTAGCATGAAAGTTAGAGAGTTCATGAGAAAAAATATTGGAGTAATTTACTTACAATAGATAGATAATTATAACAAATTAACCAAAGATGACTACTGTCCCACTACTTGTGATGGTTGCATTGACACCTTCGTTGACTGTAAGTGAGGTTTTGCGATCTTTGCTAAAGAAACCGGAATATCAACTGTTAATGCTCTTGTTTGGTTGACTGCGTCCATTTTACAGATATTCTTCAATAATTTGATTTAAACTAATCCATATATCAGTATTAATTATCTTTATCACTTCTTTTACTGTTTGATACTTCCTATGAGGTGCAAAAGCACCAACTTCCCTATTGTTTTTGATCTTGTGTGTTAACTTCCTTTTGTTTTTAAAGAAGCTAATGCCTCAACTCTATGCTAGCCTTTGTTTTTAGCATTTCAAGTAGCTTACTATGTTATGGTGAGTAATAAACAATGCCATGCCTTTATTGTTTTATGTTCAATACATGTGCATGGATATTTACGCAATTTCTTGTTAATTTAATAAACTTTTTCTATACATAGAACACAGCTGTTAAGTAGTGATACTTCCAATACTTGGTTCTAAGACATTTACGACCTTCATTCACCTGTAGCAGTTGTATTTACCATGTAGCATATTTAACAGTCTTACCCTATTCATTCTCTCAGAATGCAATAGAGAACACTTCGCTGGAGTTGGCATCTATGGTCCAAAAGAAGGCAGATGAAGATGTTCTGAAGCTTATTGAAGCTCAGAAGGTATGTAATATTCTCCAAAAGCATCAATATCTTTTCCCGAGATTGTTCATGCTTATGTTATACAACAATTAAAAATTTCAGAGGGAAAAAGAAGCTGCCATCTCAAAAATACTACAATTAGAGAGGCAATTGGATCAAAAACAACAAATGGAGCTGGAAATAGAGCAGTTAAATGGGACACTTCGAGTGATGAAGCATTTGGAAGGAGAAGATGATGAAGATATCCACGAAAAGATGGAAAATTTGAGCGACAAGCTGGAGAGTGAGAAGCTGCGTCTCGCAACACTTAGTGTAGATCTCATAAACAAGGAGCGCAAAAGCAATGATGAGCTACAAGAAGCCCGAAAGGAATTGATTATGGTTGGAGTTTTTTTTTTCCTTTTTTTTTTTTTATCTTCTGAGAGTTACTCTTGTTTTCAAGCAAGATTGCATAGAGCAACCTCATGTGTATAATTCTTTCTTTTTTGATTAATTCTTTGTTGTCTATCTCTATTTTGACTGATTATTTATCTGGGACAGGGTTTGGATGACATGCTGAGTGGCCGCACTAATATCGGAATCAGAAGGATGGGGGAACTTGATGAAAAGCCTTTTCAAAATGCATGCAAGAGAAAATATCAGGATGAAGAGGCTGCCATTAAAGCTGCAGAGTTGTGCTCAAATTGGCAAGAGGAACTCAAGAAACCTGCGTGGCATCCGTACAAGATCATCGAGTGTGATGGAGAAACTAAGGTACCAGATATAATCATCCTATTACATTTCCAGTACACACGCTTTGTCTCGTGCAAACAATATGAACCGTCTCTTAGAGCGTGAATGCTAACAAAATTTCACCTTGAATCTCCTCTCTCTCTCTCTCTCTCTCATATAATAAGATTTTCTTTTTTCACAACTTCATTCCTGGGGTTGGATGGTGCAGGAAGTTGTTGATGAACATGATACAAAGTTGAAGGAACTGTGGTTCGAATGGGGGGATGATGTCTACAATGCAGTCAAAACAGCTTTGATTGAGCTGAATGAGTACAACCCTAGCGGAAGGTATACGGTGCCTGAACTCTGGAACTACAAAGAAGGGCGGAAAGCAACTATGAAGGAAGTAGTCCAGTACATATTTAAGCAGTGGAAGATCAATAAGAGGAAGAGATGACTAACCAAATAACCTGAGGTAACATCCCATTTATTAGATGAAATATAACTTCAACAAATTATCAACAAGGGCGTGTAAGATGTGTGCCCAGCCAGTGCTGTTGTTTCCCGATTATGAATTGCCGGACATGGTGTCGTATCCCTAAGGTTTCTCATCTAATGCGGAGCATCTATATTGCACCTGGACCTGGATTTAATGCTGTATTATAAGCTGTTGTATCACTGTTGTAACAGAACCATTGCTGCATAAACAGCTCTTCCCTTGTTCCTGAAGTAGTTTACATCTTGCGTGTCTCTTCTGTGTAGTTACGGTTATTAGTTGCAGGGGTAAATTGCTCTACTTTGCCCCAGCTTTGTGTGTGTGTGTGTGTGTGTTTGTGGGTGTGCGCGCCTCCATTTAACTTCCAGGATGTGAAACTACATATCCGAAGATCAAAGTGAAATATTTCAGATAGAGCAATGCTACATGTACACCCCGAAGGGGTGTATATCATTCACCTCCACCATTTTAATGATGGCGATATCTTTTACGGGTCACATCGATTGATCCATCATCACACCCCACCCATTGGATGGGTGGGGTGTGTGATATACACCCCGAAATGGGTGTACAAGTATCATTTCCCTTTCAGATATTGCAACTCAAGATGTGACATTTCATGCCCAAATTCTAGCTCCGGTCCGAAACTGGTTTTGATCGGACCGGCCCATTTTGGAAATTTACTACTTGATCCGGCCCACTCCGATCTGCACCCCGGTCCAGGCCTTAAAGCTGCCTCGAACAAAGAGGGGGTTCCAGACGCTTCATTTCGCTACGTCTACGCCCTATAAAAATCTCCGGGGCGAATTGAGGGATCTTCTAGGGTTTCGAAGGTCGGCTTCGACTTCTCGAGGTGTGCTCTTATACGACCCAACAACAACAGCAACAGCAACAACAATAATAGTAACACAATAGTAATAATTCCTGAGTATGTTTTCTCCTCGATCTCTTCTTCTTCTTCTTCTTCTTCATGGGGGCTATGATTAGAAAGAGAGAGGCTCGAGTGGTGATACAGAAACCCATCTATATACGTATATTTCCATCTAGTTGAGGAAGGAGATAGAGCGGGGGAGAGTTTGGAGTTTGGAATTGAAGGTGCCGCCATTGTTAGGGCTTGGTATCTTCTTCTCCTTCCTTGCGACTGCTCCCTCCCCCTCTTCCATTTCCCCCCATTGATGGATTGGGTTTCTACCCACTGTGACGGTTTTTTTTCTTCATACACTTGATATGAGCCCACCACCCTTATTTCACTAATTTCACTGAGTTATATTCTTGCCTTTGTCTAAAATTTTATTGTTTTTGGCTAATTTTAATTCTGTTTGTTAGTATTTGTGTCGTGCATTTCTTAACTTAACAAAGTGCTTGGGCTAGTGTTTAATTTTTTTAAAAAAATAAAATTATTAAAAAAATTATTTCAGTTTAATTTGTTAAGTATTATTTAATTTATCTGTTAAATCAGAAACAATTTGAAATGCCACATAATAACACATAACATCACTGATTAATACAGAATAATCATTTAGATTGCAAATACAATGATTTTATTATTATTATTACTAGGTGCAGGAGCTAATGCCCTAAGATAAGCTTTTGGGCCATGACCTGATTGGGCTTAATTGGGCCAGCCTAAGGCTTCTTTTTTTTTATATATATATGGGCCGGGGCAAGTTATTATGTTTACTGGGTGCAATTTATTAGCAATGGGAATAAGAAAAATCAATAAAAATTTACTATAAATTATTACGAAGCTACTGTAAAACTTTTCAAGCAGGTAAAGTTTTTTTTTTTTTTTTTTTTTTTTTTTTTTTTTTTTTTGTCATTTTTTATTTTTAATGTTATTGCGTCGGTGGTAAAGATGCACTAGCGTCAACAGGTCACATCCTATCTGTGTTACTACTGCGTCTTCTTGTTATGGGATCTGCTTCTCACAGCTGGATATCATTGAGTTCTGCAGGGATATTTATAGCTGTATGTAAATGGAGACATTAAATAATCCTCAACTACATGACCAATCCGCAGATTCAGCTAGTGGACCATATATGTCCAGAAACTGTAAATGGGTGCACATAGGGACACCTCAATCCTTTCATTCATCATCATCTTTTTCTTAGTTGTTTAACCATAGACCTTGTTGGTGTTTGCCTCTTATTTTAAGGTAAAAAAAGAAGAAGAAAGAAGCAATTGCTAGTTTGAAAAAAAAAAAAAAACAAGAAAGTTGTACACTCATTGTTGCATGTATGGTTATCATTGATTGCTATTCTGAAAATTAAAAAATAAAATAGTTTCTCAGTACAAGATTAGAATAGGTACAAAGATAGAAAAGTTTGTTTTGAGATATATAGCCTAATTGCGGTGGTCACTACCAATTTTGGAGCAACAAGCCCAATGGGGTTGGTGAGAAGTCACAGTAGTGAGGTAGAGATAGAGGGGTACTGGTGAGCAATATGGACCAGAGGAACATCACATGCCATAGTTTGGTGACTGTTTTTGCCCTTTGCCCTTTCCTACAGGGCTACAGGGGACTCAGCCATAGATCTTGTACCTGTCCAAGTGGTGGATCCACAATGAAAGGGTGTGACTTGGGCTTGCATGTGATGTGCAGGTTGGTGGAACATCATTATGGTAAATTACAAAATATGCTTTCATTAGAAACAAGTTCCTATTTCTGCACCAACATTCACTATAATAAAATGTAATCACAATCAGCATTTCATAATTCATATCAAATATATATATATATATTTAGGCAGCTGCGGGCTACATGATCTCCCATTCTGGTCTCTGCAGCCGCTTCAGCTGCTGCAACAGCTTCTCTACAAACTCCCCTCTTAGTTGAGACCCATTACACCTCCCATAGAAAAACAACACATAACCTACTAAAACATACATTTGATTAATAATACCCAAACTCTCTTCCCCTTCCTCGCTTAAAATCAACCCACGAGTACATGAACAAAACGAAAAAGCAATGGTGAGAATGGAGGGGGAAAGAAGCTGAATGAAAAAAACCCAACCCCCAACTATTCCCATTATGAAATCACGGATTAAAATTTTTAATAAAAGGTAAAAGCGAGTTGACCTTACCTGAGCTATAGCACATTTAGAATTAAGTATTTAAGTTCAAAAGATTTAAGCTTCATAATCTGATCTTACAGTACCTGCAACTCTTTTGTGACGAAATACTGGGTTGGAGTTAAATTAAGATTTTTAAAATTTAAATACTTGATTTCAAAATGTGCTACAGTTTAAATAAGGCCTGCGCTTTTAGCTTTAAAAGGGAGTTCTTGTTAGATCAGACCCTGAAGTTCTTGCCAGAGAAGGCCTGCCCGAACTGCCAATTCGCGGGCACGACATTCCAGGAAGTGGATGTGCGG
>CM055061.1:56692618-56747618 GCA_029204045.2 Tillandsia leiboldiana
TTTACTTTTTCACTTTTTTTTATTTTGACATAACATTATTCACTGTTCTTAATTACACATATTGTGGGGGAAAAAAAAAAGTGAATTTCTACAGTTGTTACATGTATGAAGGAGATAACTTAACTTAGTCCTTCCTACAGTTCTCTCCCTTTTGTTTTTATGACGACTTGGCATGCTATCAAACAAGGTAATAATTGGTGTTTGCTGCAGAGAATAATTATGAATATTCAGAGAATATATAATTATGTTAATTTGGTGTTGATTATGTTTGCATGCAAATTACGCACGCTTTAGATTATTATTGCATAATGCATTTGATCCCAATTCAATTAATAGTTAGGCCACCACGAAATTAAACCAAAGATATATATTATTATCCATAGCTACATGCAGCTGCATGAATGGTCACTTAAAAAACATATATACTACATTGATAAGATCTTGTTGAATTCTCCTATAGAAAATATTCCATTCTTCTTTTGTCATAATTGATCCTTATTAATGGCAAAGATAGAGTAGTAGTAGTGTGATATCTACAGGTTCATCTATAGTTATTTAGCTCACCAAACATGTTAGGTGGAATAATATGCTAGAGCTATTACTAGCCCATGTTAGCCCTCATCTTCTTATACTTATTCTTTAACCATTCTTTTCACTAGACACACCACATTATTTGTCTCCACTAATAGCAAGGAACTTATTACAATGTTCCTTTGTTATCGCAAAGGTATTAAGCTACAAGTGTAGAGACAGCCAGGTCTCAAACAAAAAAAAAAAAAAAAAAAAAAAGAAAAAACCGGATTTTGCTGCAAAAAAAAAAAAACGGATCGCAAAGGTATTAAGATAAATTAAGAGAAAGATATAGTATCAATCGTCGATCATCTTATCTGATCCTCCATTTTGCTGCAAAATATTGCCAAAAATATCATAGAAAGCGCCGAAAGATTCTTTTTTCATGTTTATATCCGACGTAATTAAGTTAATCTTTTGGATCATGTGCTGATGGGCTTTGAACATGCTTTATTTTGTCACACATCATTGTATCAAAACTTTAATTAAAATTCTTATTGTACCACCCCTCACATTTCTTTAATAGCAAGTAAGGAACATTATCATCCTCCTCTACTTTGAATTATGCACACACCTAATGGTTAATGAATGGCCTTATCTAATTAATAAGTGTTTGGTTATTTCCTTTTCCCACTAAGCCTTAGTTCTCTTTTTGTGCCCAATGTTTCTGCTTTATTATGAGAAATTAAATCAAAATATTAAAAAAGAGCAGGGCATGGAGATCTGAGTGTGGTTGGGGGCTTTTAATTAGGTAAAGATATACTGACACCCCCTCTTAACTATAGCTATTTTGAGATTTCTATTATAAAAAAAATACAGGGGGTTATTTTAAAATAAAATATAGTCTGAGGGGTTCCATACAATTTTACCCCTTTTTTTTAATTTTTTTTTAAATTGCATCCAATAGCGGGGGGGTTGGGGTCCACGTGTCGGGTGTTTTTGATGGGATGCGACGTGGGTTAGGTTCGGGCACGAGCCATGTCTCAGATTTTGTAGCCCAATGTGAACGACCCTAGCCTACTTGTGGGGCCCACACACCGCAATTTGCGCACCAATTAGCGTCGCCCAAGTCGCGAACCCATCAACGTTCCTTTATTAGAGCGCCTGTTCAAATTGATCCGGCTCCAATCTTTTTGCAAAACTTTAAAATTCAAAATCTCTTTTAAATTATAAAATTTGAATTTAAATTTGAATTTGAATTTGAATAGACACTGGTAGATACATAGTTTGGAGTTTTACCCGAATAACATTGGAGTGTACAGCAGTGGCAAGCAGCAGCAGCAGCAGCAGCAGCAGCAGCAGATGGCTCTCTGGCCCTCTCTCAATTATCTTCTGAGAGGATCAGGCATTCAGGTGTTGGCCATTTCTGTGCCATGGAGAGACAACACTCTGATACAGTTAGATGAGGCAGTGATTAAACCTTACCTTCTAACTGATTTTATACATATTTTTCACTAAGAAAGCCGAAGATTGTAGATCTGTACAGGTTGAACTGCGACAGAGTTTCGTCTCGTGATTAATTGGACCCTTTTTATTACAATACCGAGACGCGTTCTTCTGCTAATAAACCTTTTAACTTGTTCTTTCCAATCTGTGCGTTCGTAGCCTCCGCTTTTTATATATATATAAATTTGGAGTCAGAGAGTATAATCTCCAAATTTAATTACATTTGAGAGGTAAAATTTCTGACTAAACTCAAATTTAAAGCTTCTGCTTGTGAATTGCATGAATTAGTTATAACTCCAGAGCTTTTTTTCCAGTGTGACAGCTGAATGGTTTCAAAGAAATCAAAATGATAATATGCACACTGGATGTAATGCAGTGAAGAGACATCATCATAACTTCTAGAGAATGTGTAAAAAGTCTGGAAGTTTTCATTTACGGACCACAGATAACTTTTCTTATAAAAATGCGGGAAGAATTTCACACGCAGACAAGTGTTTGACGAAGAAATTTCAAATTGCAGAAGAATTTGCTCAACAAAAGGTACAGATTTCCTGCGGGAGTTTTTCAGAGTAGGAAAGCTGTTATAAAAGCCAAGTCAAAACATGCACTATGAAAGAAGGAGGTTGACGAAATTCAATATCATGAGATTTTGCAAACAAAATAAGCTTAACTTTCTTGAATGCAATACATGTAAGTATGATACAAGTGTTGGTACAAAAACATGGAACACCCATTGTCAACTGCAAAGCTCAACGCACATCTGATAAATCAAATTTGTCGAATTTAATTTTGAACCGTCAAGCCAGTACGTTTGGGCTTTCCCGCTCTCTTGGCATGTCAAATGCAACTGGTTCTCACGTAATGAACTCTGCAAACGGCGCGAAATATGATTAGTCATATGACAACATATAAAACTAGTCCGCTGCCCGTTTGGCCTAGTTCTTTCTAGACCAGTTTCTCTAATCCAAGTAGTCGTCAGGCAATCGATGAATAATGAGTCAAGCTTTGTTATCGAGGCAAGAAGGTGAAATGAGCTTCTATACCTCAAAAGCAGAAGATCCGGTTAAAGCTTTTGATTCTACTTGGTAGAAAGATAATGAGAGCATTTTAATGAAAATCTTTAAACAATTCTGCTTATGTAGCAATCTTTGCCAAAATGCCAAACATATTTTAGCGAGTATTTAAAAAAAAAGAAAGGAATCTCACCACGCAGGTCTGAGTTTGTGATTTGCAGCTCCATTTTGAAGTAGGGACACAGCTCAAATAATGGCACCAAGAACAGTGTTCGTTCATATCGACGCCGGTGAAAAGCAACACTAGGCCAAGAATGAACCTGCATTAATAAACTCTTGATTAGGATAAACAATTCTCCTACAAATCCAATAAAAAAAAGCTAGAAACCACATTGCAGTTTTGAGGCTCAGTCATCATTATCTTCTTCCTTTTCCAAACAAAACTTTTGACTCAACCTTACAACCACCATTAAGTTTGACATCAACCCTTTAGAAATTGGTGCCAGTATTTCCAAATCAGCCATAATAAAAGGAATTCGCCATGAAAGCGATAAGGGCATTAAGTGGAAGTTTTGACTAAAAAAGCACATAAAGAAAAAGAGTAAAAAACCATTAGAAGTATCAAAAGTTCTCAGCTTACCCAACAATTACTACTACAGCTGCAATCACCCATAAAACGTATTGATACATCTTGTGCCTGTGTTTGACCGGACTGCTGTGATATCCAAGAGGAGCACTCTTTTGGCTAATCCATTTAAATTGAGGGCGAATCAAAAGCACAAATCCAAGGAAAAACCCCGTAACAAACCCTCCGATATGAGCGAAATTGTCGACGTGCGGAAGGATTCCGACAGCTAAGTTTATAGCAATGATGAAGACAAGGGTCAACAGCGCTGCAAACTAGATTCAGATGAAAACATCAGATAATTGCATTTTTAAAAAATAAAGTAAAAATCCAACGAAAGCCTCCCACTAATGCCAAATTTCATAGATTACCTTGTTCGCATAAATTGTCCAATTTGTAATAAGCTCTGAAAGCATGGACCCTAGCAATCCAAAAAGAGCACCCGATGCACCAACAGAGATATTTGATTGCACAAAAAGAGCAGATAACAAGCTCCCACCGATCCCAGAGAAGACATATAGTAGGCCGATTTTCACTATATTAAAAAAACAGAAACAAAAGAAAATAACAATATTTCCAAGTCAATATATATATGTAACTTCAAAAGAAGGCCTTAGCTAATGAAATTAGGGTACTAATAACCCAAAAATCTGAAGCAACTGAATGCTTTATTAACCAACTTGTTGATTCAAAGAGACTCAAAGAGACATGATAACATGATACAAGGAGTAAATTACAAAATGCAGCTGATGTGACTAATAACTCCAAGCAAAGCTTCATTTCTTACCAAATCCGAACTCTTGTTCGAGTTTTATTCCAATTAACAAAAGGCTAAACATATTGGTGAGTATATGAACAACGCCCGCATGTAACCAAATGCATGTAACGAGGCGCCAACGCTGGTGGTCATGAACTACTTTATTCACTTCTAGAGCGCCCATCTTCAGCAGCCTGAGAGAGAGAGAGAGATGTAGAATGCCATGCTTATTCTCTATCATTACTAGCGCTTAGCATCACAAAACAGAATTTAGAGTTTCTGCACTTGAATTATAACAAAGAAATATAAGGAACAAGCATATGTTATCTGAGGATGAAGATATATCATGATGTGAATGCCCAGGGATTTTAATCGAAGCACAATCATGTAAAGTAACAAAATCTAGTTTCTTCTTAGCAGAAACAATTAGTTTGTGACAAAAACAGTTTCAGAAAACGATCTTGCGGTGTCGCTTCAGGAAAGTCTATCCTCTGTCACAGCTTAAAATTGTTAACAGTTAATTCTTCATTCTTTGTTTTTTTTTTTTTTTAAGTATTCTATAGTCTCCCAAAGCCGAAAAGTCAGAGCGCACTTTACTGCAAAATTCACTCGCAATACACGAACCGGCATGTTCATCGATAATTGAAACTTTGTTGGCACTTCATCAGATGCATTGCACATCAATCACATCATGATTCACTCGCAATACACGAACCAGCATGTTCATTGATAATTGAAACTTTGTTGGCACTTCATAAGAGATGCATTGCATATCAAACACATCATGATTGGAAAAAAAAAAGAAAAAGAAAAAAAGAGTCAACTACCCAGGACAGAAACCTACTTATTAATGCATTAGCGAAGAAACAATATATTATAATCAGGATCACTGCAAGAAAAACAGCTAAGTCCGGACTCTCCAACTACTCATTTGATTTTTGACTTAGGCAACCAATACAAACATCATTAAAATTGGCATAAAAAATCGAGACCATGAAACCAAGGCCTTTATTAATTATTGGGGATCGTAACTGGCTCATTACAACATGCAAAATCTCGCATTATTTATGAAAACAAATAAGATAATTTTTTATCATATTTTCTCACATAACGCAATCTCAAATGTAGCCTTAATGTGACTGGGTACCTCCTCAAGTTCTCATTGAAGTCGTTTTCATTTGTGGATTTCATTTGCCGATTTCATTAGAGATAACAGAACTCTGCCATCTTTTTAGCTGTCGGACTTGCCCATTCCGTTATTACTTAATGGCCGGCAGCTAAATGAAAGCTGTTAAATTAAACAACCAGAAAAAATTGAAAAGTTCGAGGTGGCGTCATTAATAAAAAATAAAAAATAATAAATAATAAATAAATAAATAAATAAATAATAATAATAATAATGGGTCAACATCAAAACTTAGTTAGAACTTAGAACAACATGATTGCCTAAAATAAAATTAATTAAAAAAAAAAAAATCAAAACTATTGTTTGAAACAAGAAAAAACCAAATTCACAGATCCACCTAATAGGAGAGCAAGTAACTTTCGAATACGATTGAACATGTTGTGAGATCATATCTATCGTATCAACCACCTCCAAAACATCGTCGTTTCACAAAATCTTAAATTTTTAAAGAAAAACGATTGATTAATAATAATAATAATAATAATAATAATAATAATAATAATAATAATAAACACTGACGTGGTGGAGGAGGGTCCGAGGAGGGGGTTTTGCTTGAGGGGCTGGAACGAGAAGCGGCCAAGGAGGTGGCGGAGGACGCAGGAGTCGGCGCCGATGCTGATATCACTGGGGCAATCGTTCACGTACATTGTGATGATAAAGAGGGCGATGTTCGCCACAATGAAACTCGGCACCAGCCACGGAAACCATTGCCGAAATGGCCTGTACTCTCCCTTAGGAGGCCCCGTAGGAGGAGCTGCCCTGCTGGCCGTTGGATTCATCTCCAACGGGTAGATGCCGTTGCTCTCCCCTCTCCCTCTCCGGCTCGTCTCCTTCCCCATCTCTCCGAAACAGAGGCGAATATTATTATTATTATTATTAGGAAAAAAAAAAAGAGAAAGAGAGAGAGAGAGAGAAATTTTTGGTTAACGGGGGAGAGGAGAGGAAGGGGGAGGAGACCAAATTTAGAAGGGAATTTATTTTATTTATTTAATTGATTAATAACTTGTAGTAGTTATTTTTAAGGCTATTCGGCCCAATACCGTTCGGATAATTTTTATCGACCCGATAACCCGTTTCCGCTACATGAGCAATTCAAACGCCTAAAAACATTTCGAGAGGGAACGAAGCCCCAAAATTCGACCCGAAGCGACGTGTGAGAGTGACAGCGTTTCCACAAGCCCTCCCCCCCCCCCCCCCCCCCCCCCCCCTCTCCGCGGCTCCGCTTCGATCGATATAAATAGATGCAGGGGTTCGCCGAGGAGTCCCCGGTGCTGCGGCGGCGCATGGCGGAGCTGCGCGTCGCGTGCGAGCGCGAGATCCGATCGCAGCGCGATAGGGTGACCCTCGCCGTAGCCTCCCTCGGCCGCTCCTTCCGCTCCCTCCGCTCCCTCGCCCACGAAACCCTAGCCGATCGAGGTCGCTCCCCTCGCTCTCTCCTCTTCCTCCTCCTCATCGTACGATTTCGTCGGTGTTTGATTTGTGTCCTCTAGGGTTTAGGGTTTAGGGTTTAGCGCGCTGATCTTTCTCAAGCTATTTTGGTTCCGATTGTATTGATTGCGATGTATAACTTCGATACTATTCTGCAGAGAAAAGAGTTGGGGATTTTCGCGCTTAATTTTTGTTGGATTGCAAGGATTTGTGTCGTTTGTCTGATCTGAGGGCTTAGAGGGCTACAGTGTCTGAGGATGATGTAGTTGTTCCTTTGCAGCTTAGGTTATCAGATTCATAAAGATATTGATTGTCCTTTATTAAGAATGAATGAAAATTTTAGTTCTAGGGCATTTTATGGATTACTTGCTGTATTTAATTGTACCTGATCTTCTGTGCTGGTTTTGTTTGGTTCTACGACTAATGCGTGTAATTGCTGACCTCATTTGGATATTATTTTTTTTAATTATATTTTCCTCCATTTGCATGCAGAAAAACTCAGTGAATTGAAAGATCACCTAAAGGAATTAGAAGCTGATCTTGGAGAATCTCTAGCAGGTAAGTTCGTATTTAAGTCTTAGTTGTGATGGCAGTGTTCCTTTTACTATGAGAACAAAAATTTACTTGTAGAATAGATATATTATATCAGAATAAGGCATATTACTTATTGTACCTCGTGACACTTTTGCCTGTGCTTCTTTGTCGCAACTTTCTCTGGCAATCATTGGTTATCACCTCCGACTAGTCAATTGGTACACTTCTGAATTCTTATCTGGTTTTGCTAGTATTTTCATCTATTTGCGACCAGGCACTAACACCATTATTATCCAAGTATCATGCACGAGCACTTTAAAGATTGAAGTTTACATCATAGTAGCATGTCGTTAGCAGCTTTGGTTTTTCACATGGGCCTGAGTGATGTTATTGTGGCAGAGTACCAATAATATCATTTACATAAGAACATTACTGTGTCAATCTGTTCACTAGAATATTAATTTGATAGGCTACTTGAAAAGGGTGATTCACCACATGTTATATATTCCTTCAACTGTGCTGCTTTTCAAGTACTGTCTTCTAGTTCCATTGGTGATCTTATAATGGCAACTAGACTATTAGTAATGTGTTTTTATGTTCTTCCTTGTAAATTCCAGTGAAATCCCGCAAGGAGGCAAAATATACAACCACTGGTCAATCTTTTTCGACCACCATAGCAAGAACAGAGCAACTCAGGGAGATCCTTACAGATCAAAGGGCTAAGAGGAATGGATATGCTGCATTAATATCAAAAGAGTTAGTAGGTAACTTTTTCTTGTTTAAGCTTGCCACACCACTATCTTGGATGAGTTTGGGCATACTTATGAAGCATTCTTTAGTAGGTCTTGCACTGTTCCTGGATAACTTAGATTTATGCTGTACCGTTGATTCTATTTGAAGCTGGTGATCTAGTGGGCATTTAGAGGGAAACTTTGTAATCTTAGTTGTTTTTTTGGGCACTGATGACTGGAAATCTCTTGGCTACACAAATGGATTTTGTACAACTGCAGTTCTGCATAGGAGCTTATGTTTGTGTATATTTGTACCCACTGCCATTTCTTTTTAAGCATTTCTACATTAAATTCATTAAAATATGCTGTATAGCTTGTTGAAGATTAAATGTAAAATGATATTTGACAATAATCAAATATAACAAGAAAGTGAACGCCAAATATTAACCTATTAGTTTTCTTGCTTACTAAACTGTGCTTAGTCTTATTGTATAAATATTGAACCTAACGAATCTGCACTGATGGTTTGTTCTGGTTTTATGGTTCTTTTTTCCTTTTTCTCCACTAACCTATTTGTTGCTGCTTCATTTGATATTCATTTTCTATGCTTTGTTTTAGATTTATTTATTTTTGTTTCTGGGACCTTGTGGGGGCTGTGTTTTGTTAGTATTTTTCAATCTGTTCTTAGCTGCAAAGCATTCTTTTCAATTGTTTCGTTCATTGATCCTTTTGTGACTTGGCAGCTATTGAAGCTCTTGAAACAGCAAGTGCTCAAGATGTTGTTGGAAAAGAAAATATAGAGGAAGCTATTTTGTGGTACTACAAGGTTCTTGGTTTCCGCAGTTTGGGAGGAGAAGGTAAGTTTGAAGTTCAATTATTAACTCAATCATCTGTGATCAACCTCATCTCTTTGATGACCGTTTGTTCTCTGAAGGAGTCAAATTCATTTTCAACAAAATTGACGCGAACAATCCAGATGAGGAATACTCGTTTACAATAAGGCTTGACAATGATAAGTACTATTGTGAGTCAATTTTTATGTTCTTTTATCTTTATTTATATTTATGTATACTATCATTGTTTCTAGCATATAATTTTAAGCGCACTGTCTTGTGATTCCAGTGTTGCATTGTGATCCATACATGGAAGAGATCAATGAATTGGTCAAGGACTTGAATAGAACCAATGACTTGTTCAAATTTGTCAGAATAATGAGAGAGAAGTTCCAGACTACGACACTAAATGGTAAAAATTTCATTTAATTTCTTATGTGGCTTCGCAATACCTTTGGTGAGATATTTCACTCTTTCCTTTTTCCTTATTGAAGCACTTATTTTTCTATACAAACTAAAGCGCGATATGGATATACTTCAGAATTTGTTGGAAATTTGATCATGCTACTATTTTCATACTGTTACATTAAACTATCCTATTGGAATTTGTATTTCCTTTTCGCTCTTTTGATTGGTTATTTGACCTCAAGTTTGAAGCAACTGTCTCCCCGTTGTTGCAGTCCTCAACCCTGTTTAGCCATTTGTTGCTCTTTAAAAACTATATATGGTTTCCTGTTTAGCTATAAGGTTTGTTCTATAAAAACTATATATCGTTTGGATAATCAGTGATGCCAAACTCATCAGTGCAAGTCAATGTAATTTAATTGAGAAAATATGCTGGAGCACCTATCTAGCACATGAATGAGCGGTTCTTTACTTCTAAATATACTTGGCCAAGAAATGATTTTTTCTAGTTTGTTTACTTATCTGATTAACTCTACCACCAGTTGTATACTCGAGTCATCATTCACTGACTTGTTTTACAGGAACTCATCCAACAGCATCAGCATCTTGTCCGGTCTCCTCTTCAGTCACGGTATCATCTCCACCTCCTACCTCAGTGGACACTAGGAGCGAAAAATCTGTTGACCAATACCTAGATATTCAAGCCAAAGATAAGTGTGATCTTCCTAAGAAACTAAGATCTCAGCACCCTGCATTATCTCCACATGGAGCACCAGTACGTCGTTCCCCACGTTTGATGGTAACTATTTTTATACACCACCGTGTTTTTCCATTATTCTCTAGCTGATAACTGCCTTTGTGACTGAAAGATGGTATTAAAATTGCGAGCTTCTCTAAGTTGATTGGACTGATGCTAGCGAATTAAATTGAAAGTATAAATAACAAAAGCCAAAAAAAAGATACTTAAACTAAAATAGTGTCTTTTATCCTATATCGGCAGATCTATCCTTTGTTGCCGTTCAAGCTTCCTTGATAAATTAGATGTACTTCTGTGCTTTCAAAGTTCAGGCTGGTTAATAATTTGTTAAATACAGCAGCACGGAACGGCTATTACCGTCTAAATCGTAATACATATTGGTGCTCTGCAGACGAAAAGGTTTCCTTAACTCTTATGGAACAAACTTTCTGATGTACATTTCCGCTCTTCATGCAAACTCTTTGTGGGCCAATCATATCCGTGAAATATCAACCAGAAAACATGTGTCTTGACGAATGATGACGCATCACGGGTTTGCTCTAGCCGCGACACTCTCCCGTCCTCAATGTAAGTGATGGTAATGCATCTGTAAAGGAACTGGATGCGGCTAACCCCTTTCTGCTTCTGTCTTGATAACTGAAGTAGATGACTGGCCATGTATCTTATATATCCAGGAATTTTTCAAATCGTCAGTTTATGCCTTTCTGCTTCCTCATAATGCTTCCTCATAATGCTTTCTTGATAACTGAAGTAGATGCGGCTAACCCTTTCTGCTTCCTCATAATGCTTTTTTTCAATCCGCATTTCTCTTTGACCACAAGCTCTTTTGTGTCAATACTAAAAGCTTTTCTTGTCTTATGAATAGTAATGATTTGTTGCACTTTACATTTGGTATGTCGTCCTTAAATATGACAGGATTGGCTTCTTAATCTTTTCCAATTTTCTGCCATTTGGATTTAAAAGTATACCTGAAATTCTCATCTGCTATCTCATTGTTATGAACAGTTAATTCTTTTTCTAATTTGAACTCTTCTCGTTTGAAAATTTGGTCGACTCGGTTCAATTCTTTTTCTAAATCACCATATTATTCATTAATTAAATCTCTTAATGCAAATTCATTTAAGATTCGTTACATGTTCCACATGAAATTCTCTTTTATAGAAAAACCTTTCTGGTACTTCGACCATATACGTTAGATTCATTTTTCGTTTCCTAATGTAACAGAATCCACCAACAAAATATAATAAATTAAATGAAGCCAGAAAATTTTATTTTTTCTTTTTCTAAATCAGCATTTGATAAATATAAAAGAGTTAAGTGACTCCTATTACTTAATTAACAAGTTTATCCCAAATCATGATGTACAGGAGCCAAAGAGAGAGCCCTACCCTTTTTAATAATTCACAAAAGAGCTAGAACCCTGGCTTAGAAGAAAATAAAGTAAAAAAGAAAATAATGGTAAGAAGAAAACACTTCACAGATCAGTCATTTTTCTTTTTTCTTTTTTCTTTTTTTTTTTTCTCGATTTTTTGCAATTTTTTTTTTTTTCTTTTTTACAAACAACAATTGTCTTTCAGGTGTCACCACCGGCTCCAGGTTTTTAAAGTAAAAAGGGGTAGTCAATGTGAGCGGACTCCGCCATCAGCGCAGGTGGTTTGGGCTGAAGCTTGGCCTGCTGCTGGGTCCAGTAGGCGTGGGCCGAGAGGACCCGGTCTAGGAGCTCCTGGGGAACCGGCTCACCCCTCCTCTGTTGAGGGGAGATCCTCGCCGTGTGCACCAACGTCTTCCACTTGTCCTGAACCGCACAAACAATTTCGAATTGATTACCCCCAATCCTAAAGAACACATGCCAAGATGACAAAAGGAGAAGATTCGTCGTTTCTAATTTTTCGCTATAAGATTTTGTTCATATAGAAGAACTAGTCAAACCTAAAATTAATCATAAGAATAAGTAGCATTTATGGTCTACATGGTATGCTTAGTATAATCCCCTTGACCTTGTGTGGAAAAGCCATACTTACTGAATCAAAATACATCATGATGACGCCGTGACGGCGCTTTCTAAATAGGAAAACAATGAGAGATCAGACGCTGACGAACAAAACTAGCATTGTCTCAAGAGATGATTAATCCACCTCGTCAGAAGAAGCAAGGGAGGTGCCCTAATTATATTACTCATTGGGCATCATGTATGTAAGCATCATGTATATGAGTGAGGTAAAAAATATGACAAATATTTTACCTTAAGGTCAACATAAGTCCGGTGCTTTGCATCGTCAAAAGCCCTGAGTTTCACATCACGCCACCTGAAGAAACAGATCCAAGACCCATATAAAAAGCAATTCTCGTAAGCCAATTGGGAACAGAAACAAATTAAACGAACCTTCCAGTCCCAAGCTTTTCGACTGCCTGGACAAGCGCTTCCACTTCAGCAACAGAGAAAGGCCTCCTAATGCGGCGCTGCGCGAGCTCCGAACGTTTTGGTTTCCGCAGTGGAACAACAGCAAGTGCTTCAACATTCATTGGTGGCACAACCACGATAGCTCGAGAGCTTCCGGTTGTTTTATCTGGTGCTGACATATTATTAGTAGGAGAGTGATCAGAGTCGAGATAGCTCTCAGGGCTGTTTGTAACGGAGGTTAGTATGGGCTGCAGGGTGTTATCAAACTCCCCATGATCTGGAGGTGGAATCCTATTGAAAGTAAACAGTTGTATTTGTTAAGTAAAGCAATACCATAATGGGCTTTTATCAATATCCGGCTTTATCATATCAACTAATTTAATTGTCATTATTGACCACATCAACTGATGACTAGGTTTGGACCAGTTGGTTTTTAAATCAGAGCTATAAAGCTAAAGGATTTAATCAATGCAAGTTATAAAATTTTTGACTAAGAATAAAACTAAAGTTAAAAATTACCTAGCTAGTGGTTGTGTCACATCACAGGCATCCAGCAAATGCCTATCTTCAGGTACTGTGAGTTGCAGCGGAGCTTGTGTAGAATTTGGCTCTAAAGTAAATCCCAGGTTCTCTAGCTTATCATCATGAGATATTCCAGCTTGTCTTAGCGTTTTGTTATCATCTCTGACTTTCTTTCCTTGAAGAAGAACACCGACACGCAGTCCACCGCCGAGAAAAGCAGTCACGGCCTCCATTACTGTCTTCTGCACAACAAAACATAAGGTTATTATTATGTAGCTCTCTTGAGAAAAATGCTATAACGACTACACGAGGAAGAAAAAACATCTCCCAACTTGAGTGAACAAGGAAAGAGCCCTAGAATAATATTGATAAGATAAAATGGGGAACCTTTAACTGCAAGCCGCATGACCTGTCAGTTGGGATTATGGCTGATGTTCCGGTGTATTGAGAACGCAAGACAATAAGATAATGTGTATGTTCTAACTAAATATCTCTAGAGCCAGGCGCGGAGGAAAAACAAGGAAGCTTAATTAAACATGTGACAATGCAACAGTGACAATGCAAAAATTAAAATCAAACATGTAAGACCACAGTACCTTCAATGAACCAATGGTTGCAGTTTCAGGAATCTCAATGAAGAGCTCTGGTACTCTGAAAGACTTGATTCTTAGCTTCACTGGAAGGCGAGACATTGATAATCATCAGAACCTCATCATTTAAGGATCAAAAGAGAAGGATATATGAGTCGTTAATTAAGTTATCATCATTAGTTAGCTCATTATACCATGGTAGTCTGCTGATTCGAATGATGGCTCCTGCTGATCTGTCCTGGAGGATGATGCCCTATATGCTGCAAAAAGAAAGTATATTTTCTTTCATGAAAAAATTACAAAGCGGAAAAAAGAATGCTATTCAAACAGCATAGAGAGGTTAAGTGAAACAAACCTCCATGTGAGGTTGCAAGTGACGCATTTGCTTCCTTTTTGGGATTTCCCTTTAAATGTGAATTAGATATACCTTCACGAAATATCTCTCCACCAGATGACGAGATGGAACAATGCTCAAACAATCTCCTCCTCTTAAACAGAGTCCTCTGCGTCCTCTGTCGTGTATAACACATTTTCTTGATTCGGAAGGCAGACCTTGTTTCTATACCCAGTGTCATAAACCAACTCAAAAATCTTATTAAGGCTAATCATCGTTACTTAGAAATCAACCAAAAGTTCACAATTTGAGGAAGAGAATCAATTAAGGGATAGAGATCCTAGTATTCATACCAGTGTTAGAAAGTTCTCCTTTCTGGCGAAACTTTGGTGCCAACAGATTCCTTACCCTACGATCCCCTATACAATGTGGCCTATAGACCTTACTAGTTGTGGCACTAGAACGAGCGCACCTGGAAGAGTTTTCGTCATCATCTCTATCTACAATAGGTTTCGTTCCATCCCTACACTTTGGAGAGGAACTACAAGAAGGAAAATGGTTTCTGTACAAAGGCGCTTCGGCAATGCTGCCAGAGCTAACTAATGCAGAAGGTTTCACATCCAAGTCCATTTGGTCCACTAAACTATACACATCTGGACAATTCTCGATTATTTCATCTTTAGGGGCTTTTAGCCCGGATTGGAGAGGTGATTTTGTCCGATCTCCTTTATATTCCACTGACTCACTTCCAGGTAAACATCCAAGTTCACCTCTGGTACTATTGATTATTGATTCCTTATCCAAAACATTGGGCTTTCTAAATCCAGAATCAGGACCTAGGCCTGCTTCTTTTGGACCCAATGTACTCTCATCACAACTATCCTGATCCAAAAATTCGGATTTGATGGGCTTTGGTTCATCAATTTGCTCCTGTTTAACGAAATCCTTTACAGCAGTAGGATTAGATGATCGAGTTATGTCAGCCAGACTGGAGGAATTTTCTCCCTCTGTTAACAACTTTCCAGCAACTGTGGCGAGCAATTCAATTGCACACATCTGATTGTCCTCAAATTTCCTTCTAATTGACCGTTTACCCTAGCAGATCGATTACAGGTCACATAAGGTTCCAATAACCCCCATAAATAAAAAACAAGCAGCAAATAAGAAAGCACATCAAGTATATACCTTAGCTGATCTTGGAAAATGTGGCATTGCAGGGATATGGTGGCCACAAGATCCATAATCCAACCTCTTCTGCAACATAATATCTCAAATACTGGTAATGACTACAAGGCGCTCAGCAATGACTGAGGATCAAGATCACTCTATCCATTTTCTGTATTCAAAAATAAAAATATGATAGTAAGTTCTTAATTGTAGTTGTGAAAACCATGCAGGGTGCTAATGATCTAATAGTGAATCAAACCAACAGAATTTGGGTATATAATAAAACTGGATTTTTCTCGTCGATAAGCATGAATCATACAGAAAAATGGTTTTTTCTGTTCATGATGCAAAATCTCAAAATCACAAATCAGGCAATGGAACCTAAGTGCCTATATCTTGACCCAAAAAAAGGAAGAAAGAACAAAACTAAGATTTATGGGCTTAAATCTAAGAAAAACCCCATTTACGTTGAATACAACAAATCAAAGGAGATGATTACTCAGTACCATTTCTGTTCAATTATTTCAACTCCTATATATTTATATTTCATGAAGGAAGACAATAAATAGAAGGAAGAGAAACCATAACTCCACATAATAAGGAGAATCCGACACTACTGTTAAGATCCAAACACCCACAGATCGAACAAATTAGGATCCTTAAACCTAGAGCACACAAAACCATTGGCAAACCATCACAAGATAAAAAACAGGAAAGGATACTCGTCAATAATCAAACCTTAAAACTAATCTCCGAAGGTGCTCATAATCGATTGAAGAATCCTGCAGGTGCCTCCCATAAATTCCTTAGCGCGCATATATGATGGAATTAACGTTGCGTGCGTCTTTAAGGCAACGAACATCTAAATAATCGGAAACCCCTCCGTTTTGGAATCGAAGCAATTATCCCACGCACGCGATCGTGTGACCTATGAATTAATGGTTTTAGATTCCAAATCACCTCAAACACAATCCAACAGAACTACTTCGAACCATAGAAGAGCAAACATCTGAACCGATTCAGCGCGATCAAAACAAATCCCATTAAATTCCAGAAAAAAACAATTCGCCATCTCAAAGAAAACAAAATAGACTCGGATCCGTGAATCTCATCCAAAAACTTCCACCTTATATTGAAACGGAGATCACAAAAAACAATCAAAATTTGAAAAATATGTTGTATCTGGAAAACAAACAAACAAATCCAACCACAATTCAAGTAATTTAACAAAATTCGACGAAAATAGAACCAAATTCGGAGCCCAAAGAGCATCCAAAAGATGCTCAAACCACGAAATGAAACCCTCACCTCGATCAGATCGATCCGCGAAGAGAAAAAAGCGTCGGCGGCTCCAAAATCACAATTAGATCGCGAATTTGGGCGAGA
The DNA here is from genome assembly GCA_029204045.2 of Tillandsia leiboldiana. Taxonomy (NCBI): domain Eukaryota; kingdom Viridiplantae; phylum Streptophyta; class Magnoliopsida; order Poales; family Bromeliaceae; genus Tillandsia; species Tillandsia leiboldiana. Next base: position 56,709,304 of record CM055061.1, read on the forward strand.
TCATCACAAAATCACGAGAAATTGCCCCAAAAGAGAACAGATCGGAGAATCTCAACATCCAAATCCCCATCCTACGCATATAATTCGCATCGGAATCAAGCCATTTGCTTCTAAATTTTCCCCCGGATTAATCGAATTTTTCAGACGCATTTATTATTTTAATCCTTACCCTCCTCTCTCCCCCACCCCCCCTCTTTCTCTATTTCTCTACCCTTCCTTGTGAGATCGCAAAAACCCCTCAAAACCACCCCTTTTGCTTAAACCCCACCTCTCTTATACCTTTGACCCCCCTCCCCCCCCCACCCCACCTCTCCACCGGCTCATCCGGTAAACCCCTACCCGTTCTACCGGTTAACGCCGTTATCTCACGTTTCAAACCAACCCCGGACCGTTTCCTCCCCCTCGGGTGATCCATAACTCGTCCCCCCGACCTTTCGCGTCCTGCCACGTGCCCTTCTAAAATGTACGGCGGTTTCAAATTTTTTTCTCTCTTTTTTTTAAAACGAAAATTTCCCAACCTTTTTCTAATTAGCTAAAATATTGCCATTTTGTCTACAATAATATTATATAGTATATATTTATATATATATAAATACTGTTTTTATTCTAAAAAAAATATGGATTCAGTTAATAAGATATAAGTGTAAAACATTTTAATTTTTATTGACAAAAATAGTCCCGATATTTATGCGATAGAAATAATAATACATATTTATCAATTCATCATATTATTATTTTCTAAGGAGGCAACCCACCGCGTTTATTGGCCTCACGTTACGGCCATATGCCACCTCGGATAAAAGAGGATGTGACGTGGCAAAATACTACAATCCTATTGGTGGCAAAAAGTATTATTATTAACTTTTTCTACCAAACCAAACTATTCGAAATTACCGGACAAAAAAATAAATTTTTTTTTAAAAAAAATCATTAATTTTTTCGTGTGAGAGCTCGTGAGAATGGCGATGAGACGCATCCTCAGCCGTCACGGTCGTCCACGTGGCGCGTCGTAGGGCCGCGAAACATAACGGCGTTAGTCTCGGAGATAAGGGGCGGGGGTTGTAACCGTGTGGTCGGGGGAAGTGTGGGGCCCACCTTTGCCACCCCAGCGGGTTTTACTGCGGAGCGTCGAATTAACGGCGACCGTTATCTTCTCCGTCAAAGGGTTTTTGTCGCTCCCGACGCTCGCGGTGGGCCCCGCAAAAAGCGGGCCACCCAGTTTTTGGTCCGCCGGTCACCATCTACCGACGCGTGCCCTAACTGTAAGGATAAATCGATCTGGACCGTCCATTGCATGTACGGCTGCTTTGGTACGTAGAGAGAGAGAGAGAGAGAGAAACATTGAGCCTATGCTGCTGCGTATTCCATATTTCCATGGCATCTATCATTTGAATTTGTAAGTTCCTATTTCCTAATTTATTTTTTAAAAAATCTTAATTAGGAATTTTTTATGATTTTTTTTAAAAAAAAAAAATTATGATTTTGTGTCTCAGACCCAATCCATTGATTATGTTATGAAGATCTAATAATGAAGTGTGAGACGGCCTTAAATTCGAAAGAACTAGTAGATATGTACCCGGGGGACCAATATGTACATTTTCGCATCTTGGTCGCAGCAGGCACTCCAAACAATCGCCACAGCTTCTTCCCAAGTGCTATTTCAAAATAGCTGTTCAATACTTTATTCGCCAAACATATGGCCTTAATTGTTTTGGATTAGAAAAGCGATTCTACAAGCCCAGGACCGAGAACATTTTAAATATCAACTATATGTTGATCAATCAAGTAAAGTCCCATGTCCCTTAAAATTTGTACTCTGCTTGCATGAGACTGCATCATCCACCGTCCATCACCTTGTAGTTTTGAATCTTAAAGCAGTGCGAATAATTAGGGACCACCTACTGAATTTTTATTCTAGTTGGGTGTAGGAAAAAGAACCCAACCTGATCCACTCTACAACGATAGCACACAAAATGAGCCGTCGATCAGCTGATCTAATGATCAGACGGTGGGGGGGCCCGAGGAATCTTATGAGGTGTGGGATTGGCTATGGAAGATGCCCTACCACATGACTGCCTAAGAGAAGTTGTGAGAGAGAAACATAAACAAAAGTACTTTTTAACTTGTAATGATAATTTGCTATGATCTACTGCTGCTGTCGAATTGAATTAAAGGGTCAGAGAGAGAGAGAGATGTTGAATGATATATTTGGAAAACACCCAAAAATAGTAATGTAGAGATAGTACTGTACGAAGGTTCTTTAACATATTTTGTTACTGTGGTTGATTAGGACGGAGTCATCCTCCAATAGAACAACAGGGAATAGAAGAAGCAAGTGTTACATTCCTTTAAAAGCATGCTTGCATTTGAAATATTGGTTCCAATTTGCTAGCTGGTCAGTGTCAGTTGTTGGATCCACCTTCATGAACTATGAGAGAGAATACATCATATATGCGCCCCTCTACCATGTACCAACTCCTCAACTAAGGAAAGAAAAAGAGGTGTACATAGAGTACTAAATAAGTGAGGTATAGTCCATAGAGGATCCATTAGACTAATTTTAATTAATAATTAAGGAACTAATTGATATATAGGAAGAGTGTGGGGGTGAGAAAAGCCTAAGATGGGTCACATGGGATCTCTTTAACTCTTATTTGTTACGATGGATCTCTATCACGTGCCACGAAGGGTAGCAAAATAGCAAGCGAGAGCCCGGGTGGCAATCCCGTTCGGCCTAATTCTTAAAAATCACTTTCTCCTTTACCAAAAAAGCAATAATCAAATGTTGAAAATGACAAACAAATAAAGTATTAATTTTCTGAAAAACAATTATTATTATTATTATTTATCTGAAAAACAAGCTCAGAATGAGAGGCAACAAAGAAGGGAATTAATTAGGCCAAGCTCATAGTTATCTATGTCCAACAATTTAACAAACTATAAAAGACACCCAATAGTCAGTCATGCAGGGGATACCACTGTCAAAATTGGCAACAATAAGAGGTTGCAAAATTTGGCACCATCAGAGTAGTTAGGCCATCTAACACTTAAGGAATGACTAACCACTTTGGGTGCACCCAACACTGATACATACCGAACCGAACACAAACCATTTAAAGTAAAGCATAAGGGCCGTGAAGGACATACCATGAGGTTTATTTCAACCAAACAATATGCTAAAATCATCAGGTTACCACAAAAGATGTAGTTTCACAATCTAGGTGTGGTTTCCATCCATAGCCATCCTTGTAGCGTTACCAACTTAAAAGAACCCCCTAAGAAGTTCAAATAGAAGGATCCCTATTATGCGAGTCTAGAGGACTGGTAAGGGTCTGTTTGGCCTTTTGCTTCTGCGCCTGCGGGCTGTAGAAGTTGGGCCAACATCTCTGTCCGCTTTTTCGACCTCTGCAGCCTGAAAAGTGAATAGTGATTGGTCCAAAACTTGGCTCGTGGACCGCAGTAGGACCGACCTCGCTATTTAGGGAGGGGTCTCGCGGTTTGTGTTTTCGGGACTTCAAGACCTGAAAAATGTAACCACGCTGGCAGCAACCACAGGGCCAAATAGGCCCTACGACTTGTACCATTACTGTTCGGCCAGTTTCTACTTTCTACACACGGCCTAAGATCACCGATCACCATGCCTCATGGGCCATGGCAATAGCCTGGTTAGACATGAATTTCCCAATGAAACCCATGCCCACACATGAATTTATCAATTACTCATTAGCAGGAGCAAGAAAGAAACAACAAAATGAGTTCTATATTCAACAAATATACCATGCATATGGTGTCCCAGATTCACTATAAAACTCCCATTTACCAACAGAATAAGCTGTATGATGAATTACCAAACACTCAGAACAAAATAAGCTGATGATTGAAAACGATTAAAGATATGGGATACCTTGACTTGGAAGGTACCCAAAGTGCGATTGATGAATCAGTTCTTGCAATTCAGCTTTTCAAACTTGAAGCCCACCTTGAATTCCATGTTTTAAATGTAACTCACCAATTGCGCACTTATGGTAGAACATTCTGAGGTACCCGAAGGATTATACCTAAAAAATTTATAGATGGGAGATCATGAACTGAAGCTTACCATACCGTAGGACGGGCTAGTCATCCTTCAATCGCTTGAGCAGTCTCGCAGCCCACTGCCTCAACCGCCTCTTTAGCGTAAAACCAACTACCACACCAACCGCAAAACTAAGGGCGCACATCTTGCTGCATGTCCACACCGATACTAACCGCCTGCAACAAGCCATCCCGCCATAGACTCTCAATTACACCGCGGAACAGTCAACAGAAAAAGAAAATGGCGGCCAAGAAAGAGCTAAAATGATGAAAAACCTCTAGTCATATCATAGATTTAATTCCTAATGAAGAAAACATGCAAGCCATGATGATACATCTGGTGAGGCTATCTGCATTGTTAAGCAGATACATATTTCTAATTTCAAGCAAGCTGATTCCAAATAATTAATTCTTCATCTTTTTCTCGTGACTGTTCTTCTATTTTCTTTTCCTCTGGTCTGTTGCATAGAGGTGTCATATAATATGTTTGCACCTGAATACCTCAAAAGGAATAAGAAGGCCAAATGGTCAAAAATCGAAAAATAAGAAGGCCAAATAAACCACTTCCCAACAAAAATGACACGAAGGGATTGCAATTATCGGGTAAGTCGAAGAAAATCTAGTAAATCATAGGGATAACTGCAAACTTAAAAATTTCTCCAGTAGCATAGGAATTTGGCATGTTCTTGGTCACCATTAAATCCCTTCTCTACAGATAAAATAAGAAGGCCAGTGCTCAACATCCTTGACTAGAAACCTAAAAACACTACTTAAAGTAGTTAAGAATTTTAAAAAGATTAGTATGATACATCTATATTTATTATTTGTGCGAACAAGCCCGTAAACTTGACTGTTTGCTAATTATCTTGCGCTAAATAATAGCAAATTAGAAGGATATCTGCTGAAGAACTTACATCCATAATTTTCTCCTCTAAGGCATTCTTAATCCTTATTTCAGGACTCATTCATATTCCCAGTTGTGATTATCATAAGTTGCTCTTTGATAGCTCAAGCTTATATGCAGAAGCTTTGCTCTATATGGTCTTACATACAAATCCACCCTAATAAGAATCACCCAAGAACACTATCATCTACATTCTTCGTAAACCATTTCATTCACAATCAACAAACCTGATACCATTTGTATCGATCATACTAACTAATAAGGGATTCTCGATTTCTGCTACCTCTAATCGCACAGAAAAAAGGATCAAAGAAACAAATATAGCTAAAATTAAAGAAAAAAAAAATGAGAGAAAAGCGGGGGTGGGAATCGTACCCAGGATCTCTTGGGACGAGGATGTGAGCTTGATCGGAAGAGTTTAGGTTCCCAGAATCGGACGTCGCTTCTCGCCCTAGAGATCGTAATCCGAGCTTGAATCTCTCAATCGACGCCATGGTCGGGCAAAAGAGTAGGGATGATATAGGTGGAGTTAGGGTTAGGGTTTTCCACCGGGGAAGAGAAGAGAGAGAGAGAGAGAGAGAGAGAGAGAGAGAGCTAGAGGGTTTAAGAACTGTTTTCGTGTTCAAGTAGACGAGAGATTTTGCATAAGCCGCTGTGGATTGTTTGTGGGGGTTCGGATTCGTGAAGGATCCGAATTCGATTAAAAAAGTAATTAATTTTTAATTTTTTTAAAAATAGGACAGTTATTAGGCCCTAAAAATACTTATTTAAATTTGTTAATTCTAATTATCATATCCAATAAGGCCCATTTAAACCACTAGTGGACCACAAAGATTGGGTCATCAAAAAAATAGCACATTTTAATGGTGTGAACGTGAACTCCAAAGTTTTAGCATGGTGAAACATTTTGTTGAATACGAGAAAAGTCAAATTCTTTCATTCAAACTTTTAAACAGTGATTTAACTTAAACAGCAATATAAGAGTCACTCAACAACAAGAGTTTTAAGTTAAAAAGGCACCAACTACTACTTTCCTTTCCCTGTTAGATACTAGAATTTATATCCTCAGAGAACAAATTGCTACAACTTGAATGGTACAGAGATATCACAGGAATGAGAATAACTAGGCAGCCAAAGGCTCTCACCAATGTTCAATCAACAGTGTTTCTGAATCTTTCGTCGAGACTAGCATCGAAATTTTTAGATGCAAAATTGTGATTTCACTTAAAACCGAGCAGTGACCTGCGAAAAGAGCGACTTGAAATCGGTAGTCGGCGTACCCTCACCCTCGGGCCTCGACGCAAGATCGAATGCCTTAAACTTCGCTTCGTCAAACTGCAGAGCCTGCCCGCAGAAAATACTTGGCAATTAAAGGAAAACTTTTAAAGTTGGGAAATTTCGCAATGCTGACACGGAAAACAAGGAAAGTTTAATAAGTAAGATGATGTTCAAATGCGGCATAGTTTGCAAAATGAAACAAGATGAAAGGAATGATTTAATCATGTGAGGTATCACTCATGGATTTTTGTCTCAAAACAGAAAAGAAGTATGCAACCCAAAGAGGCTAATGTTCTTCATTCATTGAATAGCAAATGCTGAAATTTGTTTTAACAGGGTGTTTTGCTTAACTTAGTACAAGCATAAAACCAAAGGAATAAAAAGAAAATGATGTTTTAAGAAGTTTTGCAATGTTACGAATTTCAATTATTGGGTATAATAAACTGATATCATAGCTAAACTACGCAATGCTAGAATACCGGAATGCAGACTAAGCAATGATAGAGTACCTGAATGCAGACTTCTGCAACATCAGCCCTAGCAATCGTTCTCGTATCTGTCTTGAGAAGCTCATCATCTTTTCCCACAAGTAATTCTCGGATGCCGCCATCTTTATCCTGTAGTCCACCGGCCCTGGTAGAAATACCAAATGGTTTAATTTTGTTGGTCAGTTTTTAGTAGAAATTGTGCTCAGAATTAGATCATTGATTCCTTGAAAATCGAGTAGGTTTAGAATAAGGACGATATTACTATTCCATGAATTAAGAAAGTGCAAAACAAAAAGTAATCGTTTTTGTTATTGTATCTGCATAACTAACAGAGCTTTTACCTTATGATAGTGTACGGTACACCAGAGTCGGCCAAATACTGCTCTGCCTTCCTTTTCCACACCTGCAAATGATTTGAAACACTACTAAGAATATGCTTTCCTAATATAAGTCAATATTGAGAATGAAAATAGTTCTTACTAAATTCTTTTCAGTGCCATACAGCAAATCGCTGAACAGTTCAAGTGCATTTCAATGGATAGATCTTGGAAGTGCAAACTCATAACATAATGCATTTCCTCCAGAAGCAAGCGTAAGCGACGTAATAGAGGCACACTAAGCTATATAAGTAATGCATTATGTTCGCCTATCATTCTTCATTGTTAGAATAACTAAATATCTGCAAAAAAAATAGTGCTGCGCTTTTACATGGATAAGCATCAGAAACAGAACCTGAAGTTCAAATCACAATGAGTGGAAGAGAACTTGCAAATGTATCAGACGCAAGAAGAGCTAGATAGAAAACAACCGTGATTGCTTACCAAGATATTTCCATTTCCGATGCTGTTTAATGGGTTATCGACGTCTGTCCCTCCCATGGAGCCAACCAAAACTATATGCTTTACTCCAACAGCATTAGCTGTACAAATACAAGGGAGTGAGACAAATGAACAAAGAAAACATTTGCACTAAGCTGAGGTAAGGAGGGGAGGCCTTGCCGGCATCAATTTGATTCTTCTGACCAATCCAATCAACCTTTAAAAAAAAAATGCTAATCAATTGAAGAGGGAAAAGAAAGATTAAAACTGCAGTAATGAATCTAAAAGATATCGATTACTGCAAATTACCTGTTCAGGGTAGCAACCATCTTCAAAATAGAACTCGGGCCGTCCTCCTTTGCTAGGATCAAACCCCGGTTTCATCTTCGGCACCGCGCTGGTGAGAATTATGAGCGCACCGATGCCATCAAAAGCTGAAGCAATACTTTCAGCTTGTCTTATATCACCGACAAATACGTCGCCGGAGGCCCCAATTTTGGTTCTGCTCTCCTCTGTCCTAACTAGGCCTCTTGCGACATACTGGTCCGTTCGCTCTTTCAATTTCTTGTAAACAATTTGGCCTGTTCAATTTTCCATAAAAGCATAAATAAACAAAAAAAAACTAAGTAGTTCAGCAAAATTTTCCAACTACAGGCCATTTTGAAATAGATCACCACCTTGCAAAGTTACTGAATGAAGTGAATAAATAAATAGAAACCAAACAAACACTATATGCCATTTATCTCTCGAATCGCTTTCTCTCTTTAAATTATCATACTACAATCTCAAAGGGTAATAGTTTCATTTATGGCTTAAATTTTAGCTATGATTTATATACGAAATGACTTTAGATCGAAGAAAAGGTTGAGATACTCTCCACATTATCCTCCTCCTCCTCCATCCACAATATTTTTTCGAATCCGATCATCATAACCCTACTACACCACAATCTATTCGATGAAATGCCTCGCCGTTTTTATAGAATCCCCAAACCTCCAACCAAACCCACCACTTCTCAAGAACATTCTCTCTAGTAATTCATGCTAATCCTAATTAAAAACCAACAATATGATGAATCGCAGCGCGAATTCAAATGTTCCGTAAGAATGATCGGGAATTACCGGTTCTACCACCGGCGCCGGTGACGAGGACGCTGAGAGGGGAGCTCTCCGCCATGGCCGAGGCGGAGAGAGCTCCGAAGCTCCTCCTCCTCCTCCTCAAACTACTACCACTACTACTAAGCTTCTTCGAGAGGTGAGAGGGGAAGGAGAGGGAATTGGTGAGGGTTTTGGTGCTCTCGAAGAGGGAACGCGGAGGAGCGTAGGAGAGGAAGGAGACGCGCATCGCCATTTTTTCGGATTACATAAACGACGATAGTATAAATGAGTGTGCGCTCTTATCTCTTTGGTTCGGCGTAGGCGACGCGGCTCACGCGAATTGGATTATCAAAGATGGGCCGTAGACCGTGGGCCTGTGGACCGTAGACCGTACGCCATAGGCCGTGGACCGTGAGATGTAATATCTCTAATGAGGCAATGGCTCCAGTGGGCCTAATAAAGCCCAAATTAGTTTGTTTGAACTAAATTTACAAATAAACCCCCAACTTTCTAATCGTGTCGTAAACTTCTGTGTAGTTTTCCGCTAATAATGTTTTTGGCACTTAACATTTAATATTTTTGGATTGGTTAAAGTTTTTTTTTTTTCAAAATTGTCATTTTTATTCTCAAAGTGTATCTATCTATACTTAAATTTTTAAACTAATTTAAATTTTAAAAATTGAACTTAACTACTCCACCATAATTCTTCCTATTTTTCTATCAAATCAGATAATAATTATTACAATCAAATAAAATTGTTAACTTAAACAATTGAAGGACCTAAATGGGCATCTCTCATTCTATACCAAATGAGGAGATTATAATTAAAGAATATATATTTATTCTACGTATACAACTAAATTCTATAAAATAAATAATTAAGTTTATTATTAGGGGCAATTTTTTATATATTTTTAAAAAATTTTCTGTTTTTAGATTTACCCCCTCTTAGAAGGCTAATATTAAAACTACCCTTCTTACGTTCCAACTTCTTTCTAAAATACTTCTGAAGTTAAACTCTGTTAGTGTACCGTTTGGAGCTGCCGTTATCTGTGTGAAATTACTATTTTGTCCTTTCAAATATACTTTTCTACCATAACCAATTTTTTTTTTCTTATGTTCCCTTAAAATTTTCAATAGTTTTGATAGATAGGGACAAAATAGGTATATCTAATAGTTTTCAACTCCGATTATTATTTAACTCTAGTTTAACCCTAGTTAACTTAACAAAGGAAACGGTAGGGATATTTTTAATAACGGTGAAACGTATGAAGGGTATATTGAAAAGAAAAAAATAAGAGGAATAAATCAGATATTTCTTCAGATTTTAAAAATACATAGGTAATTATCTCTTATTATTATTATTATTATTATTATTTTTTTTTTTTGCGCAAAACGTGCATTGCATGCACACTCGGGGCTACTAAACCGACAAACACGTTTCTCTCTGTACTAAAATCAATGCACCCAACGCGGACAATTTCTAAATCAGGATAGCAGATAAGATGAAAGTTGGCCACTTGCAAATTTAGTTTTATCGGGAATGATCAGACTACTCTCTACTTATTTGGGGTTGAGAGAAAAAGTACTTCTATATTTCAAATCTATGTAGTACACCTACCAGAACACAAAGATCCCCACCACACCCAGCTGTAGCCCACAACCAATCTTGTGATTCATAATCAAATATGATCTGTTTTGATCTGCCTTTTTTATTTTATTTATTTTGATATAGTTAAGCACAATAAACTTTTCAAAAAAAAAAAAAAAAAAAAAATGTTATGCAATTGTTGTCACATGCATCATGCCAATATTTTTCTTTTGGATTAATTCCATACGGCTTTCTGTAAATATATCGAATAGCAGATATATTTCTATAAAGTTTAATTTTTCATATTTATCTTTTCAAAAGTCCAACGTTATTCATATATATTCCTACCGTCTATCTCTGTTAGAAAAATCTAGTTAACCATAGATTAAATACTTAATCTTGGTTAGTTAGTGAGATAAATTTATCTTTTTATCCTTCCAAATATTTCTGTATTATTTTTTGAAGGGACATTTTTGAAAGGGCAAAACTGTTATTTTAAATATAATATATTTAAAAATAAACAGTGAACTAACGATAATAAACCGAAAGAATATATATGAATAACGTTGGACTTTTGAAGGGATAAATATGAAAAATTAAATTTTGTAGGAATATATCTGCTATTCGATATGTTTACAATGAGTCGTATGCAATTAACCCTTTTCTTTTTATTCCATGCTCACATAAATTTTTCTATTAAATTAATGCCCTTTTGTTTCAAAGTCCATTATAATATTGTATGTCAAATTATTAGTAAATATATATCACTGATAAGGAGAGAAAACTTATTCTAAGAGAAAACTTGCATTTTTTATTCTTCTTTTTCTTTTTTAAAATTTTGTTCAAATATTTGTCCTATAGAATATTAGGACATTGGGTTGTGACCATGTCAAAATGTAAATATTTAAAAAGTCAAATTGTGTGCACATAGGTTAACCTAAGTCATGATATTCTCTTATAAGAGCAATTGTTTCAAGTAGCTCAAAATGTTTTCTTTCTCTTCTTTTTTTTCAAATAGAATAATAAATGGTTTAATTCAGCAGTTGAAAATTTTGAGTGGAAGAGAAGATTCAATGTGAAAATATGGCTGCAGAAACTCATTTGAGTATTCGAGAGGGTTACGGAAGGCGAAATTTGACTTTAATATCAAGCTGCAAAGGCCATAGATCATGACCTCTTCATAGGTTTATATGGAATTTAATATGGAATTTAATGACTTTACGTGTTTCCATCTTTTTTTTTGTCATTTTTTAAGTATAAACATAGAGTGATTTCCTATAAGATTTATTTAAGAAGTAAAATATATATATATATATATATATACAAAATTTTCAGCCTAAGTTTCGGCTTTGCAAATTGCTTTTATGTGCACCATACAAATTGCTTGTGTGCAGCTTCTTTCTTTTCTTATTCTTTTTTTGCAGTTATAGCAAGAACGTGTTTCGTAATCTATTACATCAGCACAATTCACTTTATTTCTTTATTCTTTTCTTAATAAATGTTTTTTCTACCTATCTTTCTTGTGTACCATTAAATATCCCATCAGTAAATTGCTCTGAGTGTCCAAGCAACACTTTAGATGCAGAACATGGAAATCCAATGGATTATCTTCATTTACAATGATAGGCATTCAAAGGAGAGGGAAAGGAAAGAAGAGAATTTCAATAAGAGTGGACAACTCTTTGGTCACATCGAAGAGCTTAGTAGTTATCGCAATCCATATTAGCAAAGATGATTTATATAATCAACGTAGAATCGAGTATTTCTGTTTGATATTGTAAACTTTTAATTCATAAACGCCAAACTTTGGAAGTAATTGTATTATGTTTTCATTAATCACCCTCCACCCACCAAATTGAAGAACTATGCATGCAGTCACAGAAGACAAAAGAGATAGAAAGAAACTTTTATTGCTCACTGGTAGTAAAAGAGAAACACAGGAAACTAAAAATGAAGGGACATCTCTCTAAGGAAGATCTACTCTTTCCATCTCTTCTATAGTTCATTTCCCCCATTACAATTTATGCAGAAATGTACTTCTATCTAACTAACCCCCCCCCCTCCCCCCCCCTCTTCTCGATGCTCGACAGTAGAACGAACATGGCAGAAGAACTATGCAGTCACAGAAGTCTCCATAGCAACCTTGCCCGAGTACCGAACACCGGCTTTCTCAGCCTCCTCCCACAGCTCGGGCAATGCTTCTCTTAAGTTGTGGATACTCTCCAGCGCGTGGTCGGCACCTTTAACCCTCTGCGAGGTGCCCACCTGGGATAGGAAAAGGGTGTGTTGTCTCTTAGCAGGTTCATTTTCATATCAGCCAAAAGAAAAGGAAATCACAAAGAGAACAACAACAGAATATTATATAAAGAGGGACTCTTACCAGTACAGTGTGGAGACCAATGCATCTAGCCGCCTTAATATTGCGAACGCTGTCGTCAAAGAAAATCTGCAGAACGAATTGGTATATCAGAAAGATGTCATATTCCATAATCGAAGCACTGACTGACAGCTAAAGAGATGTTGATAAAATTTCAATTTATAATCCGACAGTCTGAATGAACAGGGATCTTACCGTCTTCTCAGGGTTGATGTTGGCGATTCTAAGAGCATGCTCCATGGCTTCTATAGATGGCTTGCAAAGAATAGGTGTCTTCGGAAGTTCGACGTTAGGATTCAGCTGAGAAAAGTGCCCGACAATATCGAAGATTTTGGCTTCATTGCCCGGCTCGCAGGAAGGAGCAGAAGACGGGTTCAGAGTCTCAAAGCATATAATTCCTTCGAAACAATCTTCTAATCCAAGCCTCTTAAGGGCTTTCGCCGCATGGACCTTATCGCCGTTTGTGAATATCTGTTACACGATACAGCCAAAACCCACATGCAGCATCAGGAAAACGGAAACAACTCAAGACGAAAGCACTTCCGATCCATTGCATTGAGGTTAAGGAAACTCACGACTTTACGGATTGGAAGGCTCAGCAGAAGGTTTCTGAGAACAGGGTCGGGCTTTATCTTCTCGTAAGGTAATCTTCCATGGACAAAGCTGTCGACCGCAAGCACAACGTAAGTTAATCTAATACCAAATTTCATACGATTATCAGCAAAAAATACTGTAAACCAATAGAGAAGAGAAACGATACCTGTGGTAATCATCATAATCGAATTCGTAACCGATAGCCTGAACAACGATACAATACGACAGCATAAGAAATCACTACACTTTAGTCTATAAGAGGGGAATGGCAGCAGCAATCCATAATTTCTATATGAAGTAAACTGCGGACATGTAAATAAGCATACCCTTAAACCAGCCATTGTAGTCCCATAGTTTTTGTAAAGTAGATTGCACAATTCAGCAATCTTGCTCTTGTCGATTCCGAGCTTCTCGACCAAATAATCTAAAACAGAAAAAAAAAAAAAACACACATGCAATAGAACTCACATCTCCTGTACAGGGATAACAACAATGATCACCAAGGAATCATGGCATAGAAATAGATTAGCTACCTCCAATGTTTTTACCGCACTCGACGGCAATGCCGGAGCTCATAGGGTAAAGAGTGTCATCAAGGTCTACAAAGAGATAACAACAAAAGATCATTTTCGCTCATAATGCACCTATGAAATGAAATGCTAAGTAAAATAGGAAAAAGAAGATGAAAAAGATGGTATACCGAAAAGAAGGCATTCATACTGCGGCGCCTGAGCCTGGCGGTAGCGATCTTCAAGTTCCATTTTTGATCTGCAAAAACCACGAAAATTAAATAAAAATTTCAGCTTTTTTCCCGATTAAAAGCTCTTAATTTCACCTGGTAGGATTTAAAAATCGCATTTCTCTACATAAAACTTCTTATTAGATGCTTATACGTGGATTCCGAAACCCAGATAACAACTCGTTCAATGCGGTGCAGTACACAAATCAAAAGCGAAACCCTAAAAAAGCTCCCACCTTTACCATTCTAAAATCAAGATAAACCAAATAAACCATAAAAATTAGGCATTTAATTTGAATCAAAAGGCTACGGAAGCAAAACACACCAAATTCCAATCCAACAAATGCAGGAGAGACCTCGCGCAATGGAGAACTCCAAATGGGGGGAGAGAGAGAGAGAGAGCTAAAAATGGGGGAAATCGAATCAAAGGAGAGGGAGAAGGGGAAGAGGAGGGGAGGGGGTGCGAGGGTTTAAATAGAAGAGAGGAGGGGGAGCCGTTGCCTCCTCCGAGCCTTGCATTTTTTTTTTTTAAAAAAAAAACCTAAAAAAATTAAGAAATAATTAATTGAAGGGATTTTGTTTAATAATCGCTTTTTGCGAATTTGGGGTCGAGATTTTTATTTTTATTTTTATTTTTAATTAATTTTACAAGCTGCGCGGATGCTACAAAGTCCAGCTGTCTAAGGTCTATTCCCATTTATCACATGAACAACACGCTCCTCCACATCTCTCGTTATCAATTTACCCCTGAACTTCCCTTTATCTACGGAATTGCCCTTTTTCTTATAGAAATTATCCTACCTTATCACGTGGACCGTGCACTTCTATTCCCATTTATTTCCATTTATTACATGAACCCACACGCTCCTTCACATCTCTCGTTACCAATTTGCTCCTGAACTTCTCTTTATCTACGGAATTGCCCTTATTCTTCCAGAAATTATCCTACCGTGTCACGTGGACCGTTCCTAAAAAGCGTACAAGAAATTATTGAATGCACCGCGCGTATGAGTGTATTTCGTACACCGCCATCTCTAAAACTCTATTATTAATTTTTGGGACTTCTTAATTAATACCCATGTGATAAGCTTTCAAAATTTATAATTTTTAAAAAATTATAAATTTTAAATACAATTTTTTTATAAATTAAACGTATCTTTTTTTTCTTTTTTTTTTTCGACATTATTTGATGCATAGATAAATAATTTTCAAAATTTACAATATATATGAGGAACAAGAGACTGAGTCATCAAGCATTTTATTTTATATATACAATATATATGTAAAGTAATTAATATTTTATATAGACGTGTCCCAAAGTTTTATCTATACGTACGTTACAATCTCCTTGGCAAGTGTTATACGTTACACCAACACCTTTTAAGCGAATATACGTTGTATATAGCCTCCCCTTTTCATCAACTTTATATCAATTCTTGTACACTTACATCTCTTATAAACAAAAAATAAAAATTGCTACTTATCAAACTTATCATCATAAATAAAAAGAAAAGTGCGTGTCAAGGTGATTAACTCTTGTAATATATATATTAAAAGAATTAGAAATAGATAAAAAAAAAGAAGCATTTATATATATATAGACTATGATATATTCTTATTTAATTAAGTGTTAGTAAATCGTTTAAGATATGTACTTGAATGTTAGATCTACAAAATGACACTTTTTCTCTTCCTGTAGTAGCAGTGATTATAGAGAATATGCTCCCAAATGAAGGTTAAATTTGACATTAACTACTATGTGCGAATGAAAAATTACACTTACATTTTAAATTGTTGGGTTCAAACCGAAGTGGGACCGCTCATCAGATATGATTGAAGATTGGTTTTTGATTTGATCCTCAAAATATGCATCTAGATCAAGTGATCAAGTTGAGAAAAGATCGATTCAATCGAGTTCCTCTTAATATCAAACACTCGAATTACGTACGAACGAAGGAGACTCAACTTAAATAGCCAAATCATCTTGTATTATTTGAAAAAAAAAATTAATTATAAAATTAAACTATTTTCATAAAATTCTAAAAATTATACTAGAAAGTTCTTTAAACTATACTAGATAGATGTAAATACTAAAATTGAAAAAAAATTAAATTACAGTGGTCGCTTACTTATGTGTGTGAAGGATTATTATTATATTGAAAATCTGCCTATTTATACTAGTGCGGATTTTTTCTACCATTATTTTCCAGTCCGTGTAGTGACAAATTATTCGGCCACGTCCCGCCTTTCTTGGTACTTGATCATATACCGTGTTTTTATGTATGTTCCGTATTCCGTAAAAGTGTAGAGCGTGTTAGCCATGAAATTATTTTTTTACTACCTCAACCGTTTTCAACGTAAAACTCACTCCGATTTAAATATTTTTTTCTCGGCTCCTGGTATATCACGTGCCGTCTTCCAATTTGTTATCATATTGACCCATATTCATACCCCATATTATTTTCTAATTTGTTTGAGCCAATTGATTCTGTTGATCAATTTTTTTTTTGCCACGTCGCGATCTTTTGGATTCCGACATAGTTTAAAAATTAAAAAGAAAATAGTTGAAAACTAGGAGGGCAAATGGGTAACTTCATAGTAAATAAATTAGATACTAATTAAAGCTTGTGGTTTGAAGGAGAATATGCATGGGATAACACCAATTTTTGTATCACAATAATTAGGTGGAAATCCTAAAATTAGGCGACATGGTAGGCCTTATAGAATGACCAGTCATAAGAAAAGGCCTAAAGTGTTTTAATTAGAATATCAAGGTGTGAATCAATCATAGACTTTGGTACTTAATTATTTTGAATTAAATCAGAATAAAAAAGTTGATAATTACAGCAACTATTGAGACAGAGTGCACAACACCTCAAAGAGATTTCACCAAAATAATTTGATATGTTCAACTATTTATGTGACTCTCAAATTTAGATAAAAGAGAATGAAACGCTACGCGTTCAAGCTTTTTCAGCTACAACGATCTTTTTTTGTAGCTACAAATTAAATGGCCTAAGAGAAATGAGTGCACAATTTGAGATATTGGATTGAGTCATTATGAGGAGGCAATAATTGAAGGGAAAAAAGTAATAATAATTGGGACACTTAATTATAGGTCACCTTAACACCTAGTCAATTTTGATCCGATCCTCTACATGGACTTATGGCTATGAGTTAGGACTTAGGACACGTGTCAAAGTTCTTCATATAGAACCTCACATTTCATAATGCAATGGTTGGTTCAAATTCATTTAACTCCTTGTCACATATCATTGCACTCTCATTTAACTCCTTGTCACATATCATTGCACCAATTACATAGGCCAATATATACACTATAATAAAATTAAATTATAAAAATATATATTTGTGATATTTTTCTTGTAAGTATTTTATTTATAATTTATATATATTTAAAATTAATTTATAGGGATCTATTTTTAGGATATATTATAATAATGTATCGCTATACACTCTAACGACGACATATATAACGACACTAATAATAAGTGTCGATATTTTTTTCAGCAGTATTTTTTTTAGTTTTACAAACACTTAAAAATATCGCTATAGTTTTATTATAGTGATACAAGTCAAATTATTTTGTATCACCTCTCAAGCCTATAAATATGCTCAGTGGTGGTGTATGTGTTCTCCTCTATGGATGGTCACTGAAGAAGCAATATGAGAGGCCACTAAATTCCATGGCTAAAAAAAAACACTAGTGAAAATGAATGATTTTTATTTGTTGAATATATATGCATTGAATATGTTGGCGGTGGTGGTAGAATTAAAAATTAAAAAGATACATATGGAAAGCAATGTAATTTGACATGTAAACTGAGTGATTAATGTAGTAATGATCTATCTATAACCTTTTCGTACTTGGACTAAATTCTTAATCTCATGTCAAATTGTGTGGATTATTCTAAGAATGGCACTAATTAAAGTCCATATTTTCGAGCTAAATAAGTAGCTAGATACAAAAATGAGAATTAGGACTATAGGTTGATACAACTTTTAGCTCTTGTACTAATATGTACAATGTTAGCTGGAATCCAGTACAGTAGAGACCACACTAGCTAGGCTCTTCAACCATGAGAAATTATAGTTCCCACCTTGTCCACCACCTTTGATGTAGACCGTCCAGTTATCTGTTCTTGATCGTATTATTTCGTAAATCATCACCGCACATTAAATTGATTATATTTTAAACAGATGAGGATCGAGAGAATTGATAAAGTGGAGATTAAATTTGTTAACAGGTATCGGGTCTTAACGCGCGATTATTTTATTTTACACACTATTGCTTCTGCTTTTAGCGCCCCACTAGAATGCATGAGAGTTGTTGCAATCAAAAAAAAAGAATCTTCGGTGATAATGTGATATTGACGCTGATTGTTTTTACCAAATAAAAAAAAAGAAAAAAAAAGGGAGGAAAGATAATTAACATGCATTTTTCAACACAGTAGTTATATGGTCATCTTCTTATTAAAGTATGTTTACCTGAAAGTTATCTTACCAAGATTAAGCTATCCTTGGCCAAATTTTCAGTTTTCCTGCTACCTGTGACAACAAGGTGCAATGCATCTGTAGCCCTTCAAAAAAAATAAATAATAAAATTAAATTTCCTATGCTCAGTTTTAATTTCATCAGCATGTTCATCTAAAATGACTAAATCCAATCCAACTAAGTAAATACTATATATATATCCAGCTATATTAATTTCTGATGACACGTGACACTTCCGGAATTTGGATTAGTTCTATATATAAATAATATAATAGGACTAAATTTCTTAATTCGGCTATAGCATTTTGGATGATAACAAAATTTAAAAGGTTGTGAGAGTTAAACGTGTTAGAACTAGAGTAGTTCTAGAATAAATGACCCCCCTGGAAAGTGGGGCGTCACATGACACGGCAATTACAGCTACGTACAATCAAATAAAATCTTAGAGCATTCCTGATAAGATTCCGAGGAGGTCGGCTTCGCTGGACTCTGGAATAGTATGGGACCCAAAGAACACCTGGGATTTATTCACTGTAACACAACTCAAAAGGATTGTTCTTTTGGACTCTATTATTGGATCTACACAACAACAACAACAACAACAACAGCTCTATTTTATCAAAATACTTTGTCTTTTTCCGGGTCAATTAGTTGCTGGTGGTTATAAAGAAGAATGAATAATTGAAGCCGATAAGATCGACTTCTTATTCAAATAATTATTTCCCTCATCATTTGATAAGACACAGTAAGGGTGTCATATTAAAGTTTATTATCATCAATGGTAGGAACTTCATCATCTAAGTACTGTTAAGTACACAGAAGAGAGGAATAAGAAACTGATCTGTAAAGTACTGCTGGAGGGCTCCAACCTTTTTATTTAGGGCCAAATGCCATAATAATGGGAGCAGAGCAATAATTAGGATGTATACTTACAAGTAGCTAAACATGAATGAATGGATCTAGTAATGTTATTTTAATCATTGTTGCTGCCATTATTGCAATGTACATAAAGCATAATTATGTCATTAAATAGTGTTGGAAAAATTCGGTACTCGTCCGGGTACTTGATTCTGTGAATCTACAATCTATTTCGGTACCGTAATCCACGTTGGTACCGCCTAGTGTTGGAATTTCACAGTGGAAACATCAAATTGAATTTTTTACCATAAATTCATCATCTCAACAAAACTGGAACCAATACAACCACAAAGAGAATAAAATCAAAACAAAAAAATATGCCGGTGAAATAAGATTCATTAACCAAAAAAAGAATTACACTGATTACACTGATTCTTCTTCTGCAATAGATTAGCTTCAACTCGAGCCCTCCTCCTGAATCTCTCTCACCCTTCTCTCGTCTTCTATAAACGTAGAAGACTATGGGTGTGGCTAAATCCTAGCCCCCACTACCTTCTTGGGTGTTACCACCACCGTGAGTATGGATACCACTATATGGGTGTGTCTAAATCTTAGCCCCCACCATCTCCATGGGTATTACCACCACCGTAAATATGAATACCACTATATAGATGTGGCTAAATCCTAACCCCCACCACCTCCATAGGTATTACCACCACCGTCGGTATATCCATTTAACACCACCGTGAATATTAATACCACTATATGGGTGTGGCTAAATCCTAAACCCTACCATCTCCATGGGTATTACCACCACCGTGGGTATATCCATCTTAACACCATCGTCAACTAATTGCACATATGCTATATTTATAGCTTACATCAAAAGCTATCCAAATTTTAGTCTAAATAGATTTTTATTCTAATTAATATTTAAATCTTAGCAAACTTATCTCTTTAAGATTTAAATATTAATTTTAATCCAACTGAGATTCAACTATAAATCTAATCAAATTCTAACAATCTCCAACTTGATTTGATTTGTAGTCTTCAATCACTACATCGAGCTCTCCTCCGCTCCACCTTGAGCAACTGCATTTTCAATCTTACTTTTGGACTCTCTTAGCTCCATCTGAAGCCGAAAAATCACATATCTTCGAGTTCAATACGCCTAACGAGATCAAATTGTGATCGCCTACCGTGATGATCGGTAATCCAGTACTTTGATGTTGATCTTTCCTGAGGATCGGCAACCTTTAGCTCCAATACCAATTGTTGAAAAAATTCGGTACTCGCCCCGGTATCAAATTCTGTGAATCCGCAACCCGTTTCGGTACCACAATCCACGCCGGTACCGCCTAGTGTTGGAATTTCGTAGCGAAAATATCAAATCAGATTTTTTTTCATAAACCTATCCTTTCAACAAAACTGGAACCAATACAACCACAAAGAGAAGAAAACCAAAACAAAAAAATATGCGGGAGAAATAAGATTCATTAACCAAGAGAAGAATTATACCGATTACATCAACTCCTCTTCTGCAATAGAGTAGTTTCAATCCGAACCCTCCTCTTGAATCTCTCTCACCCTTCTCTCGTCTTCTATAAATATAGAAGACCATGAGTATGGCTAAATTCTAGGCCCCACTACGTCCTTGGGTGTTACCACTACCGTGAGTGTGAATATCACTATATGGGTGTGGCTAAATCCTAATCCCCACCACCTTCATGAGTATTACCACCACCGTGAATATGAATCCCAACCCCCACCACCTCCATAGGTATTATCACCACCGTGGGTATATCCATCTTAACACCACTGTTAAATAATAGCATATATGCTATATTTATAGCTTGTATAAAAATTATTCAAATTCTAGCATAAGTAGATTTTTATTCTAATTAATATTCAAATCCTAACAAATAGGGCACACTATCTAGCAGAAGTTAATACTATACCGTGCTCAGATTCACAACACTGTTCTCATAAGAGTTGGTTTTCCTGCAAAAAAAAAAAAAAAAAAAAAAAAAAAAAAAAAAAAAAAATTAAATTAAATTTTCTTGGTTTTATCTATTTTAATCTAAATTCCATTTTATTCCCATCTCGGCGATTCTATAGTTTTCACATACTGCTGCAACTTTTAAATCACTCCTACACAAACACATTTAGATAATTTGAAAACTGCAACATGAGAAAGAAATTGTGCTTCAAATTAATTTTGTATTATGCCAACATATATATATATATATATATATATATATGGAGCCTTCCATTGACCATGACATGATCTAGAAACCTGTGGCAAGGCATAATTGCAGAGGAATTTAGAGATGACAAATATACCAATCTAAAGGGCCTACATTTTCCCCTTTAAGTCGAGTAACGGAGAAGTCCGTGACTTGAACACAAATTTGTCTACAATCAAACACACGAAACACACATGCGCGTGCCTCTGCGCACTCACATCAGAAAAAAATAAATGAATAAGCAATCATCGAAGTTATTAATTGGGTACAATGCATTAATATGATGAATGCGAAAGTGATCCATTTTGAGACGCCAATAAGTTCAGTAGCTGTTATACCATATACAAAGCAATCCAAAAACCAATCCTCCTCTGCACAAAGTGTAAGAAAGAATACTCGCAAGGCATTTTTCACCGAATGTGAGTTCGCCCCAATGACCAGACTCCGGTGTCTCGAACAGGAGCCTAAAATGAAACAATGTTAGTTCTAAGTTGAAGCTTAGGAACTGAAGTAGAAAGACATAGTGAGATTTTGGTGAAACTCAGTATATGACATTAGTAAAGGATGGCACGTACCGGTGTTTTCACAGAAGGGAATATGTTCCAAAATCTTAGAGTCTCATCTCCGGCGCCAGTTACAATAGTCTACAGGAAAAATTCAGCAGAAATATAATGTAAGAATCGAGTTCTCACACGAACATAAGCAACTGTAGTTTTCATCTGAAATAAGGTGAGTTTCCAAATAAGCAAATTAATACTGGGCATATACCTGTCCATCAGGTGACATTGCAAGATAAAGCACCCGAAGCGTGTGACCGGTTAGTGTTCCTACCTGTTTATCATGTTTTGTATAGTGACTAGTGAGAAACATGCTATATCAGATAAAAAGTTAGCACAAGATATTACTATAACTTCAAAGTACTGATTAAGATCACCTTCGACATTGATGGATACTTCCACACCATAATTTGGTTTTGGGAGTAACCGTGAGTGCTGACAAGTTCATTCACATTCTTACACCATGCTAGATTGCAGACCTGCAGAAAGTAAACAATTGAAACCGGTACTAAACATCGATAAAGTTTTTGCATTTTTGGAATTTAGAATAGGAACATACTTGACTTCCCGTGTCGACCGAATTTAGCATATTGCCATTCGCGGTGTTCCAGAAACGTATGCACCGATCGGCCGTTCCGCCTCCTGACGCAAGAAGTCCATGCTGATGCGGCGACCATGCTATGGCTTTAACCGCAGCTGTATGTTCTGTGAGTCTCAGTATTGGATTCTGAGAGCGTTGATTCCAAACCAGAAGCTGGTTTGACGAAAGAAGACGGAAAAAGTGGTTTGATTTGTTAGTTACTGATAGAAGCTTTAAAACATAAAAGCTGAGCAAAAGAAGTAGAGAAATAGGGAGATGAAATACAACTTAACCTGGTTATCATTCCCTCCAGATGCAAGTTCACGGTCATCGTGGGACCATTTCAATCCACAGACCTAATCAAGTGAATTTCTCTTCTTCAGTCAAAGAGTAAAGGATAAATCGATTACGTGCATATTGGCGTAAAGCCCATGTCATTGAATAATCTACTACTACACAAGCTGTTGTCTAACCTCAGATCTGTGGCCTGCGAACTTGCTGATGAAGTCATTTGGAACGCGAATGTCGTGTTGCAGGATATTCTTATCTCTACTTCCTGAAGATAATATGCACGAACTCCATGCGAGAATACCGGTTCTCGTTTGATGACCGCCCATGTTCCGAATCCTTTTACACTTTGCGCCGTCCCAAATCTGTGATGAATATTCACATTTTGCGACGTATAAATAAGATCACTATTTCCATGTTCGAGACAAAGTTCAACTAGAAATTTCCTCGAGTTCGAGTTACTGCTACGCTGTTACATGTACACAAAATAGTTATACTAGTCGAGGCGTGTGATCTATTGATTACTCGTTGTCCAAGAGGCTGAAGCTAGAATATTCTACTGCTTCAAATCAGATTCTATATGAATAGGTAGTAAGTAACATTACGAACAGCAATGAGCAAATTAGAGCAACTGGAGTTTTTTTTCTGCAAACAAAGGAATGCTTCAAACCAGTTTACGGATTTACTCTTATTACATATTCCTTTTATAACTATCTGAAAACAAATGACTACTACCAATATATCATACCTGGACATCTCCAAGGCTTGTTCCAATTGCTAGGTAGGAGCCTTCTCGAGTCCATTGGATTGCGCACACACCATCTCTCGGACCCAAATCGCACAATTTCGTCACCTAAAGCCCACACAAATTTAGTTACAGGATCAACGAACCTACTCACGCAGCAAAATAGCTTAATTTAAGGTATGAAAATAGATTATTGAACTAACAAATATATGTCAAAAAAAGGAAAAAAAAAAAAAAAAAAAAAAAAAAAGCAGGGGAACACACCTTGCTTGTGGATGCTGACCACAAATAAACACAAGTGCCCAATCCAACAGCCAACACATTCTGCGACGACCAATCTACCAAGTTGAGGTAGAAATCATCCTGAAGTGATGGAGCATCCAAAACCTGCATCAGATCGACGCAGAATTTGAGTTACCGATCTCGCAAACACGAACAAATTTCCATTTTTTTTTTTTTGTTCAGTCGAGTGCTTAATGCATGATGCAGCCAAATTAGAAACTTGTTACTGGAAATTACCTTGTGGGGAGTTTTGGGTATCTTCCTCGGAATCTTCGGCGGCGTCGAGACCTCGACGGCGACATTTCCCTCCTGGCTAGACCCCAAACCGGTGAAAGGCGAGCACGGGGCCGAGTGGTCCGTCTTGAACCGGAACAAGTTCTTATTCGGGCTCATCGGCGAACCAGGACCGCCGGACGGGGAGCACGCCGCCGGTCCCTCCCCCAAGAGCTCGGTTCGGAGCAATCGCGCGTAGGCGTCGTTCCCGCCTTCCTTAGCCGGCGACGATCTCTCCACCAAGCTGAAATTTTGAAGCCTCGACGACGATCTACACGGTATGAACCGGTCACTGTACGTTGTTTTCGACGGGGAAGGTGTTTTCGGCATCGCCGCGAAAAGTTTCGGGACCGGGTCGAGTCGGAGAGATGTCTCCATCCCAGCGGGGAGATTCAACCGTGGCTTCCTCGAATCCATTTTTCTATGTTTTTCGGAATTTCGTTTCAAATCGAGCTTCAAATCTCTCCAATGGTGGATTCGAGGAGTGGTGGTGGGCTAAGAAGGGAGCTGGAGATGTTTAGGACACAAAGATTTTTGGGGGAGAAGGGGAGGGTGCTGTAACGGTCACTTCGAAATTTAAATGGGGGAGATAGAGATTAGAGAGACATAGGAAAAGGGGGGAAGGGGCCCAACTAGCCGTTGTAGGGAATTGATTTGAATATATTTGATGGGTGAGGCTTCTATAGCAAGTAACAGGTAGTTACTATATTAAACCGAAATTTAAATGTAACAGGGTAGTTGGTTTATTGTTGTTCTCTCTGTTATAGAAAAAGATAGCTCCCTAACCATTTTATTTTTAAAAATAATTAAATTTAATAATGAAAGTGAGACAATTCGGTCTCCGAAAAAAAAGAAAGTTTGTCTGGAATTAGCACAATGTAAGATGTTATTTTTAGATGAGCGTATATTCAAAATAATGATCGCATACACTAATTTATATCGTCTTTCGTTGCAAAACGAGACTTTGGCGCCAATTGACTGCATGTGTCCGGTAAAAATTTTACTTTATTTCTAACCGCCCAAAGCTCCCGCCATAAGACTGCCAGCGTAGATAGATTTTCTTTTTATATATGCTCGAGCCCACCCCGTGCCGCCCATTTCTCAAAAACCGCCTAATATCGTGTTTGAGTTCCTCATAGCTTATATTTTCTTACGCCATTCACATCACGTACCAAGTGTAAACGCATTCCGTAAAAAAATAATTTACAGATTCAGACTCCATACTACACAGCATGTACTTAATGCATCCCTTCCATCCTTTTTTGTATTGCTTTTTAAGGACAAGTAATACAAAAAATATGAACTTTAATAATGAATATCATTTGTTATATATTATATTCATTAATAATGAATATCGTCTATCACTTGGTTTAACCTGGTTTGACACTGCTATCTCTTTTTGTAAAAAAATAATAATATTTCAAGCTAAAATTCTACGTGTAATTGGGTGTAGCCTGTTATGGTTATTTTTTTTCAAAAATCACAAAAAAAAAAAAAAAACCTATTGCTAAATTTATATAGTTATTGAGATTCGCATCCTTCAACAAACTTCAATTTTTTATTTAAAATCGAATTGAAGTTTCTCAATGTTTTATTTAAAATCTAAAAAATCTCATTTCAATTTTCTACGCAAGTGTCAGCAAATGGTTATTTAGAGGCCCATTAATGGTGATCCACTTACATGCTAATATATTATACACGGCCCATTTATGTTTAAGGCCCAAATTTGAAAGAAAAAGTGTTTGCTGAGCCGGGTGTATAAGATTCACTCGTACACCCGGTTGAGGGAATAGATGTGGGCTAGTGAATGTATTCAGCTATATTGGGCCGTTCTAAGTCCAAGACATTAACTTATTGGGTCGGGCATAAATTTTCCGGCCCATATCTATTGGATTTATTGGGCCGGGTTAGATTTTAGTGGCCATATCGAAGTCCAACCCTCATTTGACAAGTCAATTTTCACCCCTTTTATTTTATTTTTTTAACGGTAAAAATTTAAAAATGTCTGAAGAACCCCATCAACTGTAGGACGATTTGAAATAGGCACTATCTTTTTTTTCCTTTTTTTTTTTTTTTTTTTTCTTTTATCACCTCTTCAATTTTTAAATCGAATTGCATATTTCATAATACTAGCAGCTTCAGGTATCTAGTTAAATAATGTTGCAGCTATATATTAATTTTGATAGAAGTTTATCGAAATCCTTAATTTTTTATTATTTATTTTTTCACTTTTTCTAAGAAAGCGTTATGATTAATTATCAATAGAAAAATATATGTGGCGCGTGAAAACATTAATGAGAAAAGCTGAACTTTTAACAAACAACTGCCACCATAAATTTCTGGGGACCCATTTAATCTAACGCATTGAAACAACCTTCATTTTAGTCTAAATCAATATAGAAAACATAAAATAAAATAAAAAAAACCACTTAAATTAAGTCTAATTAATGTTACGTGATCCAAGATCAATATATAGCAGTTGATCATATATATATATATATATATATATATATATATATATATATATATATATATATATATATATATAACTATCGACAATAAAAAAAAGTGAAAAACAAAGGTGATTTTAACCATAGTTTACAAAATATATTGCATCTTTACTAAATATACAGAAGCTACAAATGAACACATCATAAACATATAATCTACGTGGACGTCGCATGGTTAATTTAACACTCCCTAACCTATAATTCTACATGGCAGCTCTGATTTCTTATAGCTTCATAAATATAGTTTAGAGCTACTACGTACCATCTTAAGCTAACTAGCTTGCAACTCAATGTAATTCTAGTGCTAGTCCATTTGCACTCATGCCTAGCGATCGATGACTTAATTTTCTTTCATAAAATGTTGGAGAGAATACTCATATCAATACAAGGAGAATTCGGAGTCCACGAAAGAGACGAGATCGAAGGCGACGACGATGCCTGAGGCGAGTAAGGATCACACGAAGACGTCGTCGTGGAGTTGCACGGCTTTCTCACCAGCAGGGGGACTACATCTTCCAAAAGCCCTCTCGGGCTCTCCGCGTCGTCGTCGATGAGTCCATATTGTATGTCACCAAAATGATCTTCTCCTTGTGATTGTTTTGATGATACAATTGGTGAATCTTGTGGTGTGGGTTCATGCAGAGGCGGCGGCGCGTAATCTGGAATTTGGGTCTTGTGCCCCCCCATTGGGTTGATCTTGGGCTTCTTCGCCATGTTGAGGCTCGCGGAGTTTAACTCCGGGGGCCTGGATAGGAGGAAATGAGAGTAGGTGTAGTGAAGGTGGAGTCCTTCGTATGTTACGACGACCGTCTCCGGGTCCTCCGTCGATCTTTCCACTTGCTTCTTTGCGTTGCACCGCGGGTTGGTGCATCTGTAGTAACTCCTGCACGAATAAAGAAAATCAGATTATTTTTTATTATTTTTTATTTTTGGATGAAGATCACAACTTCATTACTCAGGGAGTGCAAATTCAAAAGAGTATATATAAATGTACACTCTCCAATTAATAAGGTTAGTTATTAAAGAGGTGGTGTTGGGTGCAACTCTATATATCCTCAATAACCAAGCATTTCGAGCTAGTGTTAGGAAGAGCCCACAAAATTCAAATGTTGATTTGTACATGAAATGGAAATTGGAATTGACTCGAGTCCATTTAAAGAGGCTGGTGGGGCACTTTGCATAAATGGTTTTGCCCCACATAAAAACAAGGGCCAAAAACTGGGGGGTTTTGAGAGGGAGAAATGGATTTAAATGGGAAAAAACAGTGATTCTATTCGATTTACACCTACCCAATATATGTTACCAATGGTGGAAATTAACCAGATTTTTTTATGTTCACTTTGTCTTATCTCTCTCGGGATTCTTGGGTGCTGAAGAAGGAAAAAGAAGCATGAATAAAAGCAAGAGATGTTTCTTTAATTATGCAGTTTATTTTCTTTTATAAGGATTTTAATTATAGCCTTTATCAATTAATGTTGTGGGGAAAAACAAAAAAAAAAGGCTAAGTTAGGATGTTAGGTATATGCCTGCCACTATCTCCAAGTGTTACTCTTGTTGTACTGTGAATTCTCAGGCTAGTAACTTTTCTCTTACAAAATAACTTAAAAGAGGAAGTTAATTGAGTTTAATTTGGACAGAAGCATACAAATGGTGGAATACTAAGAAATATCTGAATTTAGAGAAAGAATTTGTGTGTTACATGCAAATATATTATTATATATAAACATGAATTGATAATGCAAAGGACCTCGGATTGGGGCTGTTTTTAATTGCTTTTTGGCCATATTTTCTCCACTTGTAACCATCATCACTGAGCCCATTCCCACATGTCTTTATCCTCAGTGTGTACTTGTTCTCCATCTTACTCAACCCCTTCTCTGTTAATGAAACCCTGCAGCAAAGATAAACCAAATCTAAACACCATCAATTGATTGCGAATAGAGAGAGAGAGAGAGAGGGTAAAAAAGAAAAAGCAGGGAAAGATATCTGAACCTACATGGATCTAGAATTGCTCTGATTCTCTGTGTCACTGCTCTGGCTAGTTAAAGAGAGTGAGAGAGAGGGTAAAAAAGAAAAAGCAGGGAAAGATATCTGAACCTACATGGATCTAGAATTGCTCTGATTCTCTGTGTCACTGCTCTGGCTAGTTAAAGAGAGTGCACTCTCTATGTCGCCGATCGTCGGGCCCGAATACACCGTCGAGATTAGCTTGTTCATGACCGATTCGCGATGCGAGTCCTCCTCTTCTTCTGCGACCTGCGGTGCGAAGAAGAGCGGCGTCGAGTTGTCGAGGAGCTCTCTCATGAGTTCCTCTCCCAAACCATCATGCCAATTTTGCTCCATCTCATCCAGTTCATCCATCATGCTTTGTTTCAGAGTGTAGAATGGCTTGAAGAGGAAATTTTGGAACCAAAAAGAAAGAAAAAAAAAAAAAAAAGAGAAGAAAAAACAGGGGTTAAAAGAGCAGTGCTCAAACACTGCTTTGTGACTTCATGCAAGGGTTGGCCTTATAAAGGTTCATCACTCATGTAAGATCACATATGTTTAATGACCAATATGCCCTTCCTCCTATCCCCTATGTATGCACGTCACCTCAAGGCATTATGTGCAGGTTTCTTTATAGAGCTATGGATTCTCAACATTTGATGGGGTTGGATACCAAAGTTTTGTAGCCCCCAATTGGATCAAATAACCAAAACCACCTGACCCAATACCACCTATTCAACTAATGCAATTTAAAGTATGATTGGATAGACCTTTCAACTAATGCATATATGGAGCCTTTGTGGTGTGAGTCCTCATATTGATTTACTCCTGTGGAGTCTCAGTTGTGTCCACTAGTGCAACTTATATTAAAGGGTTTGGATTTATAATCACATTGGTGTGGTTGAGACACCACAAAGTTTTTTTTGTTGTTTTTTTTTTTTTTTTCTCCTCCCACTCTAGGGTGGTTAAGATAACAACACATTCTTAGGAACATGCCCCAGAACTACAGTATTAGGGCATGGATATGTGTCTCTTTCCATTGAAGCAACCACCACACTAAAGCTAGAAAAAATATATATCAAATTTAATCAAGTCCTCATACCTAACCTTAGCCCTTTCCCCTTAACTAAAATGCACCAATCATCCCAAAAATACTGCTAGGGATTGTATCACAAGCATCTACAAATTAATGCATGAGGACAAGTGCCTTGTTTTAATTTTGCTCCTTCAATTGCCAATAACATGGCCATTTATTTTCCATCACTCTCACTCTATCCCCAGTTAGAGGACACCTTTCTCTTTTCCTTTTGGAATAATAACCAAATAATGGATTAAATTCCATTTGTTAGTATCAACATCCAATCAACTCATCAACTTCAAATAAAGGGCATTTTTGTCACACCATCCTATTACATGGTGTTACAATAAATTTTCTTGTGACTCCCATCTTCTACCACTTCCAACCAAAAACAATTGGAGGGGAGTGAAGAAATAAATCAATGATAGAAGGTTTAGGTAGTTTCCTTCACATGAAGTTGAATTCTAGATGGAGTATAATAATAGCACAATCCCATGTACCAAGATCCATGGTAAAGTAAAGATAAAATCTGTGAATTAACCCTCCAGTACTATTTTAAAATCTTATTTATTTACTTTTTAGATTAAGATATCATACTATCGTTTCATTAATTTAAAATATAAATTGAGTTTCAAACTTAAATAGCCAAGTTTCCAGGAAGAAGAAGAAGAAAAAGAAAAAGAAAAAACTCCTAATTAAAGCAGCAACGGTTTCAAATTTTCTTTAGTTAACAAATTTTGGCCTTTAAATAATCTGACGAGTGTTTAGTTTTTTCAAAAATTTATTTATTTTGCTCTAATCAGATAATCCACACATGATGACGATCGTTGCTAACACCCAACCCTCCATCGCACCACCTTTAAGTATGCTCTATCTATAGTTGACTGGTAGACCCTTTGTATGCTTTAGCTAATTTATGAATTTTCACATATATTACACTTTAATATTATTGGACTCTGCTTATTTATAAAATAATTATATTATTTTAATCTATCTTGAAAAGTAAAAATTATTATTACTCTACAATAATATTAGAAGCCGCAACCTTTATATATATTTAGGGACAAGATAAGGGGAAAAAAAAAAAAAAAAATCTAAATCTAAAGAGTGCTTAAAAGTGAAAAGTAAAAGGATCAAATTAGTATGACTTAGTTAGTGGAAGGACTACATGTACAATATTTCACACATATTTTACATGTAAAAACAATGATGAGAAAGAATACAAAAGAAATTAAAGCGTGTGTGTGGAGAGAGAGCGCAAGTGGACAAGGCGTTGACCGACAGAGGGCGTGAAGAGGATGAGATGGCAGGGGGGAGAAGAGTCAACGCCCAATTGGCCCGTTCGGAGACCAAATTTCAAATAATAATAATAATAACTAAAGGTAATTAATTTATTTTATCTTATTTATTGGGAAGGAAGGAGAAAATGTCAACGCGCACGTGGGGCCCGGGCGTGCTGTGGCCGTGAGGTGGCAACGGCATGTGGATTTGTCGCGCGTGTCACGTGCGACGTGTGAGCTAGTTTGGTGTGTTCCCCACGAGCTGTAACTCTGGGTAACTAATCCTAAATTATTATTTTTTTTAACATATTTTTACTTTGGATTTTGACCATGTATAAATAATGGCACAACGATGAATGGAACCTTCTCAACAATAAATAAATATCAATGCTCGGGAGGTGAGATTGGGCCCAGATCATAATGCATAGCCCAATTATTAAAAAAAATCCAGCATTAGCTTAATGGGCCTATCGTGATTGAAAACCTGCTGGGCCAATTTATTCAATTTTAAGAAATTATTTTACTGCTTTGTTAAGCAAATTGCGCGTGTGATAGCTTTATTTGTGTGGAATAATTTTTAGAACAAAGTTACTCACTTGGCACAAATTTTTGCCCTTTGAGAATCTCTATATTTTATAGCTTGAATTTATTTATTTATTTTTTATTATTATTATTTTTTTTTATTTTTTTTTTTGTGGAAACATACGTACGGGGATTCAAATTTTCGACCTCTCAAATAGCTTCTTGAGTATGGTGATTGTGATCAATTATGAATGACACTCATATTTGAGATCCTATCTGCTTGGAGTACCCCCTCAGCAATACTTCAAATCCCTTTTTATTTATCATTCTCTTTTAGGCGACAAACACATTTGATTAGAATTTTAGTAGGCCATGCTTTTCCCCCCTTTCACAATCTTTTTTTTTTAAGAGAAAGACAGCATGCTACCGCTTCATTCATAACGGAAATGAACTTAGCAACTTGGCAACTGGTTTCTGCAGTGGAGCAGCCGGGCCCAAAAAAATTTAAAAAAAAAAAAAAAAAAAAATAGCCTAATTATTATAGATCAATCAGATCTAATCAAATTCATTGGGTTGGATTTGTTCTTTCAAATAAAGGCCAAAACAAATCCAGCTCAAACCCGAAATTATCATTTCTTTGGTTGACCTGACCCATACGACTTGACCCAGCCGTTTTGATCCTGACTTGGGTTTGGAATGAAAGAGTGAAAAAATTTAACCCCCTCCCAAATCAAGCCCTACCCATGTTATGCTTAGGTTGAATTTGATTCTAAACTGCTTTAATGTGATCTTATAATGCTAAGCTCGCATTGAATAGTCAACCCTTTAGCTCTCTCAAATCTCAATAATTGATACACAAGTAATAATTAAGTAGGAATTAGACTATGTATGAAGTGGATCCAGCGTCGTTTTCACCGTAACAAACATGCCCAACGGTAAGTCGTCTCAAAAGAAATCTATAGTTGGGGGATTCAATCATAGAAACAATGATTGAGAGATATTAATCACAAACAATAGCTTAGAAATGGGATTATGTATGTGAAACTGATGCTTAATTAATCAAAAGTTGGTTCCTTAGTAACCAAGACAAATTATAGTTCTGTTTCAGGTGAATGGAAGATCTCAAATAAATGCTAGTCAAGGAAAGAGAATCTCTTGAGAAAGTGGTATGTGTAGGTGGTTTCACAAGTTCTAAGTAAGAACGACAAATAATAAAGTTGACACATCTATCATCAAAAGTAGATGATAGATGTAGTTTAATCAGATTCTCCTATAGTACTCTTTTTTGTCACAAAAAGTTGTCATATTAGCTGACACATAATCGTATACAGTTTATTTTGGCTGAGTTGTAGAATGTATAGTCCTTTTATAAAGTATTATCTAAGGAGTATTAGTGTTGTACAAAAATAATACACTAAAATATTGTAAACAATTGTTTTTCATAGACCTGGGTCTTGACAGAAACTCAGATTAATATTTTGTACTCAAAAGGCAATATAAAAATTGTTGATGCTAAAAATAAAAATAACGTTAGAGTAGGTGGCATCATAATATAAACATTTGATCCATTTGAAACATGGAAAAGAAATGTGGCCACAGTATTAGCTAGTTGATATATGTTACGCTTTTTTTCTTGATCAGAAAATTGCATCTGGGTACTCTAATATTGTGTGCAAACATTGGTTTTTTATTTTTCTTGGCCTTTTGTTAAAATCGAGTTTTCTGTAATAACACTTCTCAGACTTTAATTACTGTACTTCACGAATAAAACTTTTCATAAGTACGAATCATATATATATAACCGGTGAAAATTTGATATGACAAGTGATTAATTAGGTAGAATGATTCAAATAATCTCTGCATGTGTATGATTATATATATATATATATATATATATATATATATATATATATATATATATATATATATATATATATGTGTGTGTGTGTGTGTGTGTGTGTGTGTGTGTGATATTTTTATATATAGTAGTAAAATATATTCCGAGTAGTATTTTGATATTTGTTTTTTTCAGAATGTCAAAATTGAGCACCCATGCAATCCATTGAATACGCGTATCCTGGGTGACCAACTTCATGCTCTAATACTAAATGTGTTATTCGGCAAGGCCCACGAGTACGTTTTTGACCGTGCCAGCAAATTTCGTACCATTGGTCCCTCACATGTCTAGTTTCTCGGATATGGGCTCGTGCCGATCGAGCCCCACCGCAAAGAAACGTCCACGTTCTACAGTGCGTTGGCACAGCCCTGCACGTTTGTTTAGCTGCACAGCTTAATTGCTGCTAAAGTTCTCCACAAAGACGGCATTATTTATAAATATACTGGTTAGTTTAAATTTTTTAAAAATAATAATAATTTTACATTTGTTAATATAGTACGCTACTAAAGAATGAGATTATAAGTTCGAGTCACATTAGGTTTCTAATATAATTAATTTTTTCTTAGGAGTTGAAGGGCTTGATCTATGTAGACGTGTCGGCCTCGACAATAGCGAGGGTGCATGTTGTTAGCGATACTAAAAAAGATTGAGCTCGCCATTGAGTGCAGCATCAGTTGTGCGGTATTTATATACGCCATAACACGCGCGCTTCACCTTGAGCTTGAATGTATCAGCATGCCGTGTAGAAAGAGTCGAAGTTCGACTACAATTTATACTCAATCTTGTAAATGGTAGAAAGATCAGAGACCAACCTTAAATACCAGTGATATTTTCAAACGTGACATCACTGTAGATTAACTGAGAACATCTATACCAAAAAGTTATTTTGAGATCCCACAGTTTCTAGAACAGCTGCACTAAAAAGCTGCATTTACTTTGCGCGCACTCTAAAATTCAGCTCGACCCAACTCTCAGGCCAACTCGACATGACCCCCTAATGAGAAAAAAGGTGACAAAAATTATGTGTGCACTTATTTAATTTGTGTTCTGTTTTATCATATCATTACCTAATCAACCAAACATGTTTACACACCCTCTATAAATATATCTCACTCTTCAACTCTCCATTGAGCCAAATTAAACCATATATCTATAGCTCTGAGTAAACATTTCTCTATCTACATTTCTATCATCAGGTGACTTGTTGTAGTGTAATTATATGGAGCCCTCTCTTCTCTCTCTAGTAACAACCTCGAGGTTTCGACTGCTTCTCGCAGCGTGCACTCTATTAGCACTACCGCAGCTCATATTCGCGAGCACGACGAGGCGCTACAATTTCGATGTGTGTTAGAATACTCATTCGATTTGATCAAGATTATCAATTTTTTTTTTTTTACATTTTCTTGAACTTGTTTTTCTCTCTGTAGATAAGACAACAAAATGTGACACGACTGTGCCACACAAGAAGCATCCCGACGGTGAATGGCCAGTTCCCAGGCCCTAACATCGTCGTAAGGGAGGGTGACCGCGTGATCGTGAAGGTGACTAACAATATTCAGAACAACGTCACTCTTCACTGGTGATAACTTACAATCCTCGCGTATCGATCTGATTACTAAATAGTGCAAATGTGTTCGTTACGCAGATCTGCCATTTCATGAAATCTCTCTTCTGTTGATTTTTAAACAGGCACGGAGTTCGACAATTACAAAGCGGTTGGTCCGACGGCCCGGCCTACGTGACCCAGTGCCCGATCCAAACGAGCCAAAGTTACGTGTACAACTTCACAATAGTGGGCCAAAGAGGGACTCTATTTTGGCATGCTCATATATCTTGGATGAGGTATTCTTTGTACGGGCCTATCATTATTCTCCCCAAAATTGGTGTCCCTTACCCCTTTCCTAAACCCTACAAGGAAGTGCCAATTATCTTCGGTAATGACTCGCTTAGTTGATTTACTCGTGCTTGATTAGTCAGTTGAATGGTTAATTAAATATTATTTGATATCAATTACAGGGGAGTGGTTTAATGTTGACCCTGAAGCAGTTATTGCGCAGGCCTTGCAAACGGGCGGTGGCCCAAATGTGTCCGATGCGTACATCATTAATGGGCTACCTGGCCCATTGTATAATTGTTCGAGCAAAGGTAAAAAATTACTTAACAAAGCACAAATCAAAATCTTAAGAATAAATTATATGACCAAAGGACAAAAGTCAAACCTTGACTTTTACTACGTGGCTACAGACACATTCAAACTCAAGGTGAAGCCCGGGAAAACATATCTCCTCCGCATGATCAACGCTGCGCTCAACGACGAACTCTTCTTCAGTATCGCCAACCACACCCTCACCGTCGTCGACGTCGACGCCGTCTACGTCAAGCCCTTCAACACAAAAACCCTGCTCATCGCCCCGGGCCAAACCACCAACGTCCTCCTCCGCGCTAAACCAACGTCCCCAAACGGATTCTTCCTCATGGCGGCGCGTCCCTACGCCACGGGCTTCGGCACCTTCGACAACACCACCACCTCCGCCATCCTCGAATACCGTCCCAAACCATCCAAATATTACAACATTACCTTCCCAATGTTTAAACCGACGCTACCCGTGCTAAACGACACCGCCTTTGCGGCGAACTTTACCGGTAAGCTTCGCAGCCTAGCAAACGCGCAGTACCCGGCCAACGTGCCGCAGAACGTGAACAAGCGCTTCTTCTTCACCGTCGGGCTCGGCACGAGCCCGTGTCCGGCGAACCAGACGTGTCAGGGACCAAACGGTACAAAATTCGCTGCCACGGTCAACAACATCTCGTGGGCCTTACCCAAAACGGCCATTTTACAGGCTCATTTCTCCGGTCAGTCCAATGGGATCTACACAACGGATTTTCCGGTCCAACCCCCGTTTCCGTTTAACTATACGGGTACGCCCCCGAATAATACGTTCGTGGGCAACGGAACGAATGTGGTGGTGTTACGGTTTAATACAAGCGTAGAGCTGGTTATGCAGGATACGAGTATTCAAGGGGCTGAGAGCCACCCCTTGCACCTGCACGGGTTCAATTTCTTTGTGGTAGGACAAGGATTCGGGAATTACGACCCGGCGCTTGACCCGGCCCGGTTCAATTTGGTCGACCCGCCCGAGAGGAACACTGTCGGGGTTCCGGATGGGGGTTGGGTCGCCATCCGGTTTTTCGCCGACAATCCGGGTGAGCACTTTTATTCGTTATAAGAATATTCATTAGTACTATTTTTCTTGTTTTTTGATCAATTTAAAGCCCATTGGGCTGGTTCGGCCCATTTAAGGCCCAATACAAATGGGGGTGCTGACGTGGCGTTTGACAGGTGTATGGCTGATGCATTGCCACCTAGACGTGCACACCAGCTGGGGGCTGAGGATGGCGTGGGTGGTGAACGACGGGCCCCTCCCTAATCAAAAGCTGCCTCCTCCACCGTCGGATCTTCCCCAGTGCTGATGATCGACGGCGATGATTGAGTTCGGCGAAGTTTGGTGTCAACTTCTTTATCTCTGCTTCCGCTCCCCAATTAACACAGGACTTCATTTGCATGATTTTTTCTTTTTTTCTTTTTTCTTTTTTGTATTTTAATTTCTTTACAACATTGAAAACAGGAGAAACACAAATAGTAGTAATAATAATAATAATAATAATAATAATAATAATAATAATAATTTGAGATGAGATGGCGGGAGAAAGAAAAGAAGAGATTATTTTAGAGCAATCTAATTACTAAACCAAGGTGGATCGGGCCTGGATTAACTAAAAGCCCGACCCACGTAGTCCTTAATTAACCCAAGCCAATCGTTTCTAATTATAATGGGTTGAGATGAAGGAGCCCAATAAAATGTGGGCTTTTTGGGCCGAGGAGAGTGACGAGCACACGTGCACAACGAACACGTGGCAACATTCCCGCAACCTCGTGATGCGACGTGTGCCTCGGCGTATACGAGATGGAACACGGGGGAGGGAACATGTACTCCCCTCATGCAGGTCGTCACGTCCCTTTAGTTGCTCGGCGCAGTGGTCCACCGTCCGATTAGGACTCCACAACGACCTGTCGCCGTATCGGCCGCACACCCGCGCTACACGGCCGACGTGGCCTCACGCGCGTTGTCGGATCCTCGTCGCTCTCAGCACCAGCGCCCCCTCCCTTCCGCGCACCAGCCGCTCCGTGCTACGTCAGCATCAGCCGGTTCGTTGAGCGTTGACTGGGCCCGTTGTTGAGCATGATGGGCCTCGACTGGGTCGGAAATGGGCCGGGCCCCATGTTCATCGTCCTCACACGTGTCCTTCATCGATCCTCTTTTGCCTTTTGTCCCGTGCGTCTTGATTCGGTGCACGTACAGCTGCAGCTGGGCCCTTCCTCAGCTTTTAAAATCGGAGCCGTTTGCCCATCGGACGGTTGCGAATGGTTAGAAGCCACACACGTTTCTTTCTAACCAGTAAAAATAAAACAATAATTAATTACTGCAAATTTTCTCTCTCTCTCTCTCTCTCTCTCTCTCTCTCTCTCTCTCTCTCTCTCTCTCTCTGTAATATGTGTTAGCATGAATTTTTAACTTAAACATTAATTATGAGCAAACAATTAAACTAACTCTGATTAGATATCTAGATATCTAGATACTCTGGCCGAGTTTTTGTCTTTTTGTTTATTTTGTCCCTTTTTTTTTTTTTTTCGCCCCCTCTTCCCTTTTCATTATACCATCCCCTCTCTCTCTCTCGC